>CM040423.1:86237875-86759703 GCA_022702705.1 Papilionanthe hookeriana x Papilionanthe teres | reverse complement strand
AGCTTATGAAAAGAAATCTGAAAGAGAAGATTAGAACATGAGCAAGAAGAGGAGTGACATTATTTTGAAGATTTTCATGAGGAAGATCTAAATTATGTTCTTGAAAATTTTGAACTGTTGGACATGACTGAAAAAAATGAATCTTTTGGTCCATCAATTGAAAAACCTCCTGAAGTTGAGTTAAAGATGCTTCCTGATCATTTGAAGTATATTTTTTCTAGGTGAGTCCTCAACTTTGCTAGTGATAATTTCCTCTCAATTAACTAAAAAAGAAGAAAAGAGTTTGTTTGAAGTTTTAAAGAAGTACAAGAAAGCCTTCAGATGGACGATAGCTCATATTAAAGGAATCAGTCCTTTAATTGGTATGCATAGAATCCTTATGGAAGATAATTACGAACCTAAGGCTGAACCTCAAAGGAGATTAAATCCTATAATGAAAGATGTTGTTAAGAAAGAAATTTTAAAGTGGTTGGATGCTGGGATTATCTACCCTATTTCAGATAATGCGTGGGTGAGTCCTATTCACTGTGTTCCTAAGAAAGGAGGAGTAATTGTGATTGTTAATGAAAAGAATGAGATTATACCAACAAGACAAGTTACAGGGTGGTGGATATGCATTGATTATAGAAAATTAAATCTTGCTAGAAGGAAAGATCATTTTCCACTCCCATTTCTAGATAAAATGTTGGATAGACTGATTAGGCATAAATACTTTTGTTTTCTGAATGGATATGCTGGGTACCACCAAATTCAAATTGCTTCTGAGGATCAAGAGAAAATAACGTTTACCAGTCCTTATGGTACGTTTGCTTTTAGAAGAATGACTTTTGGTTTATGTAATACCCCTACTACATTTCAGATATGTATGATGGCTATTTTCTGTGATTTAATTGAAAAAGGAATTGAAGTTTTATGGAAACTTTTCAGTGTTTGGAAGTTCATTTGAATTAGAACATTTATCTAAAATTCTAAAATGCTGTGAAGAAACTAATTTGGTCCTTAATTGGGAAAAATGCCAATTTATAGTAGTAGGAGGAATTGTATTAGGATATAAAATATCAGAAAAAGGTTTGGAAGTAGATCCTGCAAAAATTCAAGTCATTTCTAATTTACCTTGTCCAACAAATCTAAAGAGAATTAGAAGTTTTCTGGGACATGCTGGATTCTATAGGTGTTACATTAAAGACTTTTCAAAAATTTCAAAACCCTTATGTCGTTTACTGGAAAAGGATGTAATTTTTTATTTTTATGATGAATTCTAAAAGCTTTTGAAATATTAAAAGAAAAATTAATCATTGCACCTATTATAATTTCACCAAATTGGGAAAAACCTTTTAAATTAATGTGTGATGCTAGTGATGCTCAACTTTATATTTTGCAAGATTTATAAACTCAGATTTATAGATTTATAATAATTTTTTTAAGTCCAAGCATTCAACGCAAGTATACGAATCTTATCAAGTAAAACATGGCTCTAATAGAGTTCTGGATATCGATCCCACAGGGAAATATTTAAGTTTTAAGAAAAAGTTACACAATGTGTAATAAGCACTAAAGTTAAGGTTTACTACTTACTACTACTAAGCAGGAAACAATAAGAACAATGAAACAGTAACAATTAACTAACTACAATTACTTCTAATAACTAAGAACAAGATTAACTAACACACACTAAACTAAATATTTGAAAGGTTTTTGATATATGAGAAAAGTATATTTCCTCTTGCAATGATAATATGATGTGTGGATTTATATGAAATAATTATTTATTTTATTGTGCCAAATAGGAGCATAGATGATTCTTTACCCTTAAAAGAGTACCCCCTCTTATAAGTAAGAAAATAACATTGACATATTCTAAGTTTAGTCACTAACTCTAAGGCTAGGCTGGGAGGATACCGACTCTCACTTCGGAGCTCCCACTCACCCTTCACCCTAAGGCTAACATTTGATATTAATTACTAATCTTAGAACCAATTTGGGGATTTCAGCCTGTCACCCTGAAATCTCCACATTAAAGTCCATCAAAACATATTTCCCTATTTATTTTCACTCAATTCCCATGAACTACGCAATTCATCCATAAAAATTGAATGGATCTTTCATTATTGTTGTAGGACATTAAATCATTTCAAACTTAATGTTCAACAACATATTTTAACATTTCAATTGGCCAAATCGAAAGTAAATTAAGTTCTAAATGAAAAACCATCACAATTTCTTCATTACATTAAAAGCACATCAAATCCACATTAATCCATCATCACATATCTATGCAAGAAGAAAGAAAAGAGAGACTACTCAGAATTCATAGAGAAGATACAATAAAACATGGATTTTATATTGACCCTCGATCCGCAGCAACGCACCAAAAACTTGGTTTGCAATCACCAAACAATGTAGTAATTTATGCTATCAAAAATATGTTATAGCCAATACTTTGAATTAAATAATAATAGTGGCTAGTGTATATAAATATAATTTTATGAAAAATATTTTACACTCTAGGGGTACTACGCAAGTATACATATCGTATCAAGTAATATAGGGCTTTAAATAAAGACCCTAATATCGATCCCACGAGGAGGATTATAGATTTTTCTTTTAAATATTTTGATTTTATTTTTATGTATTTCTTTTAAAGTTAAAAAGTTGATATTTAATTTATTAGATGCAAAAATAAAGCAATAATAAAGTAATGATTGATGTAAATAAAAATAAGCAAACAACTTTCTTCCTTTCAATTAATCCAAGACTTTTTAGATAATGTAATATTCGTGGAGAATATAAATGGTATTGTGCCAAATAGAAGCATTCCTATTCTTTACCTTCGCTCGATAGTATAAAGAACATTGGCTAATCTATAGATCAGGTCTGGATGTATTGTTAATAGAATGGGTTAATCTAGGCTCACAATATTAGATGTCCAAGGGTGGCTATGGTCGGCCCTACTAGTGACCCTTTCCTTCTCTATAAACCAAATTACAAGAATTTAGCCTGTTACTCTAAAAACTTATCAATTCTACGCCCATTAAATATTATCTTCCTATTTATTTGCACTTCATCTTGAATAACCCGCGCAAGGCCTTCGACTACCCAATGATTCATGTGATATCTACTAGTTAAAATTCATCTCATTCTAGGTCTCAAAACTCTTCAACAAAAACAATTTAAATGGCCAATTTAAATAGTAAATTAAGATCCGATATTAATATCATCACAATGTTTAAAAAATATATATAGTTTTTAATTCTCCAACGAATGTTATATTATCTTATTTATCTTTTCATAATTGAAAGGAGAAAGTAAAGTAACTACTCCGAACACATTGAATTTAAATAACAAAACATATAAATAAAACTTTGAATCAAAATACAAATACTTATCTCAAGTGTTTCACCAACTGAACCTCTGAATCCTTCTGACTTTAAAGCAAATAGAGTTCAAAAGCACCGACTCTTCAAATACTTTCAATACAAAGTCTAAATAAACTCACTAATTAATAAAAGAAACTATAAATATGGCCCTAAAAATATATCTCTAATTTCTCTCTCTAAATGGAACTATGGGGCTAGGGGACTAGGTTGGGTGTCTCTCTAATTTTTGGGAGTTTTTCTCTGAAGGAGTAGCCATCTATTTATAGGCTTCAAGGGTTGCCTTGAGACATCTCTTCAAAATGTGTCCAGGTTCAATGAATCTTCTAGAAGGTGTGTCTAGCGCCTAGGCGCCGAACTAGGCCAGAATCTGGCGCCTAGGAGCCAGACTCCGCGTCTAGTTCTTCGCACCTCTTCGCTTTGGATCGCACCTCTTCGCAATCCTAACCATTTCCAAGCGTCCAAATACAATGTATCACATGTCCTATAATCCAAGAATAACTACCAATCTTCTAGATGGTCTAATAACCGCTAACACCGTCAAAATAACCGTCCAAAAGTCGTCAAAAATCTTATAGAATTCTGTATCGAACTGGGGCTTAGGCGCCAGATTCTGGCGCCTGGCATCAGGCCAATTATTTTGGCAATTTTGCATTTTGGCTCTATTTTTGCTCCTTTTTCATCTTTTTTTCTTTCTTTAACATTTTTGCATCACCTACATCCAAAACAAAAAAATATCTTTCATTAAAGCATAATATCCTTAAGAATTTGATAAAAATCAAGGCATAAAAATAGGTATTTTTTTCATGGATCAAAATCCTCGAAACTTAAACGTTACTTGTCCTCAAGTAACCCTTTTTACTATATAAAATGTATAACAATTGGAATAAAAGGTGAATATTTAAGATTTCTTATAATTTTTGATTTTATAAAGGCTTTAGTAAATCATTAACCAAATTTTACTAACTAAGTTTAATTTAAGAATTTAAAGAATATTTAACTACCAAATCATAATATTTCAAAAAATTTTCATTCGCTTCAAAAATAATTGTAGTTTATTATATTAAGATCACATAAATTATTTACAAGAAAAAGATATTCATGAAAATCTTTTCTAATAAAGATTCATGCATAAAAATTAAGTAAAATATGTAATCAGTTTTTTTCTTATAAGCTAATTCAAGTGAAGCCAATTTTTGATTAGGCATCTCCTCAAGCTTCTCCTCTTTCTTTTTTTTTTTTTTTTTAATAGAGAGGATTACTATATCTGGATAGCCTGTCAATGGTTTTGAACTTTGCTATCCTTAACTTATATTTTCAAACTTATACATTTTCACTTAATTACTATAACATGAATAGATTTCAAAAAGAATTTCAATCTTTACTTTTTCAAGTTATAATTTTTGATTTCTTAATACTTCTAAAATTCAACTATTTCTACTATGAATAGAAAATTTTCTTAATCTTACTCTTCTTTAAGTTCAATAATTCTATTCTTAAAATCAATCAAAGTTATTAAAATTTTGGTTAAGTCTACTAAATTATTTATAATTTCAAAAATTTAAATGATCTTAAATAGATTCTTCATTCCTTATGTTATGTTAATATTTTTTAAAAAATATTAGTTCATTAAGGACAAATAAAATTTAAATTTGCATGTATTTTCCCTTCCCCCAAACTTAAGTTTTGGTATATCATAAAAAAATTTAAAGTATGAGAGAAAGAAATGTATAATTTAAAAAGGAATTTTTATAAGTTTGTAAAAACAGTCTAAAAAGAAAAATTTACTTATACACATGCTTTTTATGAATATTTCTGAAATAACGAAGCATATATAAAAGTAAGCAGGCTCATTCATTTTTTTAAATCAGTAGCTGAATTAAATGACTATAAAACTCATAGTAATAGAAACAGAACAACATTACTAACTATTTAAGAATACTAAACAGTAAGCTGAAACAGAAATAAACATTAATTTATCCAAATTTCAGTCTTCAACACAATACACTAAATATCTAAAACATTCTCAACATCAAACAATCCACACAAAGTTTCATAAACAAATCTATACTAACTAACAACCAACAACAAACAACAAACAGTACTAGCAAACAAGAAATAAACTAACAACAGAATCAGCACATCTCAAAGGTAAATCAAGCTACTAATCACTATCTGTAGCTTCATCATCGTCATCACCAAAAGAAAATTCCACATCCTTTGGATCAATATACGGTGTAAATCTAGGACAGGTAGGAAACTGAATATCATGCTCACCCTTGAAGAATCTCACTAAACACTCTGAATACTTAGCATCATAATCACTTTTCCCTTGGGTATGTTCAGATAGATGATCAATCATCTTATCTATAGTATCTACTCTACAGTGAGTTAGAAATAACTCATTCTGCTGCTCCAGAAATTGATTATGCATCGATTCCCAGAAACTAGATGGTGGCTCAGCAGTAGAAGTAGAAGGTCTAGAAGTAGAACCTCTACCTGGAGTAGGTACAGAAGTAGAAGGACCAATAGATCTCTTCCCTCGAAGACAATCATAAATGCTAACACTCTCCTGCCTAATTGGCTTTGTAGTCTTCAACTTCTCCTCTGATATATCAGCAGAAACTCCATTGCTCATGCATAAAGAATGAATCAAGGATGGGAATCCTAATCCCACAGAAGTGCTTGATCTAGCAATCGATTCCACTGAATCATAAATAATACTGCCAACATGTATCGGCTTCCTCTCATGAATGCAATAGTTCAGGATAGCTCGATCTCTGGTAACTTCGCTCAAGTGGTTGGAAGGTAGAAGTCTAGCAGAAACAAAATAATGCCATGCCTTTGAAATACCATTTAGCTTAGAAGATTTGAAGTTTACCCATTTGTCGTTCTGGATCTTCCAATTTCTAGTGCCATCAGTCAGATATGCAATAATCATCTTAAGATCTCCCTCAGATGGAGATAAACCAGAATAGTAGCACTCGATGGTAGGTGGCAGGCTGTAGAAATTATTGATCCGTTCCGGAGTAAATCCTACTCCGAGACCTCTAACGAAGACTTCGTAGTCTTCCGCATCCAAAAAGTTGGCATAAAACTCGCGTATAATAGTAATAACGACAACAACAGTGAAATAACAGAATCATTGCCAGTTGTGTACAACGATCGTGTTCTCGATCATTTCACCAGGATTTTAAAAACTGCGCTCCGAGATAAACTTTCTTAACGTCGCAAATTTGTGATAACAAAAATGCGCTGCCGCAGTCGAAAACTTGCTGCTGTCAAAATTTCTCGTGGCTTTCCTCGCTTAGATTTTGATGCCATCTAAACGTGAAAGAAAACACAAATAAATTAAGGAATCAAAGATTTAAACTTTTTTTAAGCTTGAGAAACTCAAAATGAGTTCAAAAATTCATGGAGAAACTCTAAAAATCAAAATTTTTCTCAAAATTTCAGTTTTTAGCAAAAAAATAGGAAAAACTATGGTAAGAATAAAAAATAAATTGATTAGAATGTAGATCTGACCTTGAGATGAAAAAATCAAGTGATTTCGGGCTCAAAAACTTGATGTTTTAAGCTCAAAATGGATCTAGAGGGTGGGTTTTCACGAAAAAGAGGAAGGGGATGAAGCTTAGGCGTCAACCATGGTTAATGGGGTTAAAATGCTATTTTTCGGTAAGCAGGCTGAACAGACGCCTAGGCGCCGAGTGCAGCGCCTAGGCGCCGAACTCGCCTTTCACAAAAATCACTTTAAAAACTTTATTTTCCACCAAAACTCATAAATTCAACTTCCAATTACTCATATTAGAGTAGTGCTTCAGTTTCCAACTTCCATAATATTTTCCAAAAATTTTAAAAATTAAAAGTTAAATCCACCAATTAAACACAAGGTTTAAATCAAACTCTTCTAATTCCATTCATAATCTTCAATTTTGGCTCAATACAATACAGATAAGTATAGTAATATGATTTAAGTCCTAACAAACAATCAAACTACACAATTTAAAAGCAAATACAACACACATTGAACAATAAATCAAGCACACTAACAATACAATCAATTTACTAAATCGATACAACGACACACTAATAAATGTCTAGATCACACCACAATAACTATCTAATCTTCAAATTAGAAATTCCCATTCTCTTCGGAAGGAAGATTATTCAGCCCACTTGGGAAGAATACTAACACTCTCGGAAAATTCGTAGCCGTTTTCTCGTCGATCCATTTGTTCTTCGCATACATCTCCACTTGAGCAACTTGATAAGCCGCTAGATGATCAAATTGAAGCTTTGCCTGCCATTCCAGATGTTCAATTTGATGATACATCTCATGGAGGTGATCTCCAATACTTTTGAATTTTGCTTCAAATTTATCTAGATGACTTGAAATTTTCTCCAAACTTACAGCGATAAAACCATTGAAGTAGGGTTGAGGATCCTTTGAACCTTTGTCTCTAGCCTCTTCTCCAAGATTTCTTCTCTCCATTTCTTGAAAAATCCTCTCTAATCTCTCAAGAATGAAGTGTCTAGGTCGTGATTTTGGTTGCTTAGGGATTGGGGACGAAGATGAGGTAATTTAAAGGAGAAAATCGTGTGAAAAACTGAAAATTTTCGATTTTTACGCGATCCAGTAACTGTGGCTCTTAGGGGCCAAATCTGGCACCTAGGCGCCGGACCCATCGATACACAACTTATTCTGGCGCTTAGGCGCCGAATTCTGGCGCCTAGGCGCCGGAACCATGTTCGACTCCGTTTCACCTATCATCAAATTTCAAAGTTTCGTTTTCCAAAATAGGTAAATTAGAATGGTAAGATCAATATTGACTTAGTAACAAAAATTATAAACAATCATAATGAAGGTTAACTTGATCTCCTTTTTACTCACATATGAAATGGAATGATCCAAAGTCCAAACTTTATATACTTCGAGATAATTTTTAGCTTAAGTCAATGAAGACTTGTTAGCATCCAATTTTATAAAGTTATATAAAATTAGTCAAGACTGAGGCATAACCTTACATTGAAAATGTAAAAGACACACAAAAATAACTATGGGTTGGCTCTCACAAAGCGCTTGGTTTAACGTCGTCAGCCCGACCTAAATAAGTCTTTAATCAGGTTGACTTAACTCGTAAGCCTCTTTATAAATAATTTTAATGTCTCCCAAATAAGGCTTCAGTCTTAATCTGTTAACTTTAAATATTTTTCCTATTTTGGGGTCTTTAATATCCACATCTCCATAATGGTATACTTTCTCAATTATATATGCTGCTATACATTTAGATCTTAATTTTCCAGGAAAAAGTCTTAAACGAGTATTAAATAATAATACTTCTTGTCTAGGCTCGAATATTTTTCCTAAAATCTTTTTATCATGTAATATCTTCATTTTCTCTTTATAAATTTTTGCATTTTCATATGATTCATTTCTTATTTCATCCATCTCATTTAATTGTAATAATCATTTTTCTCCTGCAGTATTCAAATCAAAATTAAACTCCTTTATCGCCTAATAAGCTTTATGTTCAAGTTCAACAGGTAAGTGACAATGTTTACCATAAATTAACCGGTAAGGTGACATTCCGATTGGTGTGTTATAAGCTGTTCTATAAGCCCATAATGCAGAATCAAGTCTATCAACCCAATCAGTTCTTTTAGGATTAACAGTCTTCTCTAAAATTCTTTTAATTACTTTATTTGATACTTCAGCCATTCTACTTGTTTGAGGGTGATACGGAGTTGCAATTCTGTGTTTGATTCCAAAATTTTCCAGTAATGATTGAATTCTTATATTTCTAAAATGACTTCCACCATCTGTGATAATTACCTTAGGCATTCCAAATCTTGAAAAAATCATTTTCTTTAAAAATTTTGAAACACTTTTGGAATCACAGTTAGGTAAAGCTATGGCTTCAATCCTCTTTGAAACATAATTAACTGCTAATAAAATATAAATCTTTCTAGATGATGGTACAAATGGTCCCATAAAGTCTAAACCCCATATATAAAAAATTTCAACTTCCAATATATAGTTTAAAGGCATTTCATCTTTTCTAGATATATTTCCCATCCTTTGACATCGATCACATGTTTTCACATAATGTCTCACATCTTTGAACAAGTTAGGCCAATAAAATCCTGAATTTAAAATTTTAAATGCAGTTTTATTTACTCCAAAGTGTCCTCCAAAATTAGAATCATGACATTTTTTAATAATAGCAAAAGTTTCTTCATAAGGTACACATCTTCGAATTAGAGAATCTCTTCCTAATTTAAATAAATGAGGTTCTTCCTAAATATAAGATTTAGCATCATTTTTAAATTTCTTCATATATTTGTTATTCAATCCATAAGGTAGATATTGCTAACTAAATAGTTAACTATATCCGCATACCAAGGTGTTTGACATCCTTGAATAACATATAAATGTTCATCCGGAAATTTTTCATTTTTATTTTCCTCAGTAATAACATCATTCTTAATTCTAGATAAATGATCAGCAATTTGGTTATCAGTTCCTTTTCTATCCACTATTTGAAAACCAAATTCTTATAGAAGTAAAACCCATCTTATTAGTCTAGGCTTAGCATCTTTTTTTGACATTAAATATTTAATAGCGGAATGATCAGTATAAACTGTGCATTTGGTACCAAGAAGATAAGGTCTAAATTTATCAAAGGCATAGACTATAGCTAAAAGCTCTTTCTCAGTAGTAGTGTAATTTCTTTGAGTTTCAGTAAGAGTTTTACTAGCATAATATATAACTTTAAAAATTTTCTCATATTTTTGTCCCAATACAGCTCCAATTGCAAAATCACTTGCATCACGCATTAATTCAAAGGGTTTATTCCCATTAGGTGCAATAATTATAGTTGCAGTTATTAAATTTTCTTTTAAAATATTAAAAGCATTAACACAGTCTTCATTAAATTCAAATTTAGCTTCTTTTTCCAATAAATGACAAAGAGGTTTAGCAATTTTAGAAAAATCCTTTATATATCTTCTATAAAATCCAGCATGTCCCAGAAAGCTTCTCACATCAGTAACAGTAGTAGGTGGTTGCAGTTCAATAATAATTTTCACTTTTACTTGATCAACTTCCATCCCTTTTTGTGAAATTTTGTGACCAAGTACAATGCCTTCTATGCCCATAAATTGATATTTTTCCTAGTTCAGAACTAAATTTGTTTCTTCACATCTTTTCAGAACTTTGGAAATGTTTTCCAAACAAGATTCAAAAGAAGTTCCAAAGACTGAAAAGTCGTCGATAAATATTTCAATTCCTTTATCAATCAAATCACAAAATATTGACATCATACATCTTTGAAAAGTTGCAGGTGCATTACAAAAACCGAAAGATGTTCTTCTAAACGCAATGTTCCATAAGGACTTGTAAATGTTGTTTTCTCTTGGTCCTCAGGAGCGACAGGTAATTGATGATAACCATAATATCCATCCAGAAAACAAAAATATGAGTGTCCAGCTAATTTATCAAGCATTTGATCCAAGAAAGGTAAAGGAAAATGATCCTTTCTAGTGGCGTCATTTAGTTTTTGATAATCAATGCAAATTCGTCATCCAGTAACTTGTCTTGTAGGAATTAGTTCATTTTTATTATTGACAATGACAGTTACTCTCCTTTCTTTGGAACACAATGAATTGGACTTACTCATTGGCTATCTGAAATAGGATAAATAATTCCAGCTTCTAACCATTTTAAAATTTCTTTTTTAACAACCTCTTTCATGATAGGATTTAATCTTCTTTGAGGTTCAATAGTAGGTTTAAAATCTTCTTTCATTAAAATTCTATGCATACAGATGAAAGGGCTTATTCCTCTTATATCAGCAATAGTCCAACCAAAAGCTTTCTTATAATTCTTTAACACTCCTATCAGTCTTTCTTCTTGATCTAAGCTTAGTTTAGAAGAAATAATAACAGGTAAAGTTAATGAATTTCCAAGAAAAGCATACTTTAAATGTGCGAGTAACATTTTTAATTCCGAGTTCGAGGGCTTATTTAATTGAGGGTAAAAGTATATCATTTTGTGTTATGTCCAAAATTCCCCAGTTATCTTTAATATAATGAGTTTCTTTAGATAATTCTTCTTCTTTTAGTTCTTCATTTTCATCAGTTAATAATTCAATTTTTCTTCAGAAATGACTTTACATCTTTATTTATAACGTTTTTCAATTATATAATCAATAATATCCATTCGATAGCATTTTTCTTTATCAGGGTACTTCATTGATTTAATAACATTGAATTTAATCTCTTGATCATTAACTCTCATGGTTAATTCTCCTTTTTGCACATCAATCATAGCTTGTCCGGTAGCTAGAAAAGGTCTCTCTAAAATAATTAGTTTTTCTTTATCTTTTTCCATATCAAGTACAATGAAATCCACATGGAAAATAAATTCATGCACTTTAACAAGAACATCCTCTATAACTCCTTTAGGGTAAGTGATAGATCTATCAGCTAAATGAAGGGTTACAGTGGTGGGAGTAATCTCTCTTAAATTCAACCTTTGAAAAATAGAAAATGACATTAATACTTGCTCCTAAATCACATAAAGCTTTTCCACAAAAGTTTTCTCCAATAGCACAAGGTATAATAAAACTTCCAGGATCTTTAAGTTTTTGAGGTAATTTCTTTTGAATTATTGCACTACATTCTTCACTTAATGCAACAGTTTCAAAAGATTCAAATTTTCGTTTCTTACTTAAAATATCCTTCATAAATTTTGCATAAGTTGGCATCTGTTCCAAAGCTTCAGCAAAAGGTATGTTAATGGTAAGTTTCTTAAATATTTCAAAGAACTTAGAAAATTGATGATAAAGCTTCTGTTGTTTTAGTCTTTGAGGAAAAGGTGGTGGTGGTTTTTCAACTTCCACATTAATAGGAATAACAGTCTGATCTTGACTAGGAGAAGGAGTTTCTTTAGGTTTTTCAATCTCTTCAACCTCAATCTCATTTTCAATTTCATTATGCCTTCTTCCTTTTAATTCCTTTCCACTTCTAAGTTGCACAGCTTTAACATGTTCATGTTCTTTTTCAGTTTCTTTTGGATTGATTTCAACATTACTAGGAAGTGTTCCTGGAGGTCTGTAATTAATTAAATTAGGGATTTATCCCATTTGATTCTTAATATTACGAATAGCAGTGTTTTGATTTTGTAATTGATTACTCATTTGTAAAATTAATTCTTCTATAGATAACTTTTTCTATTGATTATTAAATCTAGGTGGTTTATAGTTTGAATTTACTTGATTGTTCCAATTTCCAGTTGGATGGGATGATTACCACATTGTTGTTGTGAATTATTCCAGTTAGAATTAGGGTGATTTTTCCATCCAGGATTATAATAATTGGAATAAGGGTTATTTTTACTAGCAATAGCTTGTAAAGTTTCAATAGTTTGAGAATCTTCATTATTAGCAGAGTTGTTATGTGATATATTGATAGCAAATTTATCTAATTTCTTAGATATTGAAGCTACTTGTGAAGCTAAGATAGAAAAGGCTTCTTTATCACGAATACTTGCCATTCTTTTAGGATTAATCCTTTTAGAAGGCCATTGAAAATTATTGTTAGCCATTTCTTCAATTAAAACATAAGCTTCTTTAAATGATTTAACCATTAAAGAACCTCCAGCAGCAGCATCAATAATTGATTTAAGTGATACAATAAGTCCATTATAAAATGTTTGAATAATTAACCAATCAGGTTAATCTTGATGAGGACACTTTTTTAATATTTCTTTAAATCTTTCCCAAGTTTCATAAATTGTCTCCCCGTCAAATTGACTAAATGAAATAATATCATTTCTTAATTTAGCAGTTTTAGAAGGAGGAAAATATTTAGCAAGAAATTTTTGTGCCATTTCAGCCCATGTTTTAATAGAACCTGTTGCTAATGAGTTCAACCACATCTTTGCTTTATCTCTTAAGGAAAAAGGAAAGAGTCTAAGTCTAATAGCATCATCATAAACATTGTTATATTTAAAGGTAGCACAAAGTTCTAAAAAACTAGCAAGGTGTAAATTTGGATCCTCATTTGGTGTTCCCCCAAATTGATTATTTTGAACCATTTGAATAATAGATGGTTTAAGCTCAAAAGAATTAGCATCTACAGTAGGTATTTGAATACTACTATGAAGTTCATCAACTGTAGGGTTAGCAGAATCCCTTATTGGTTTGTAAACATTTTGTTCATTAATTTCAATTGGATTTTGTAAATTATTATGTAAATTAGCCATCTCTTGATATTTTTGAATTTTTTTTCCTTTTTTAATTCTTCTAACAGTTCTTTCTAATTCAGAATCTAAAGGTAATAATCCTTCAGTCCAGAACTACACATAAAAAGTAAATAAAAAGTAAAATAACAAGAAATAAAATTATATTTTTTTTGTTTTTGTTTTTGTTTTTTTAAATGTTTTTGTATTTTATATTTTTGACAACAAAAGAAATAAATAAAATAAAATATTTAAAATCTATAAATTTTGCCTCCCTGGCAACGGCGCCAAAAACTTGACCCTTGATCCGCAGCAATGCACCAAAAACTTGGTTTGCAATCGCCAAACTATGCAGTAATTTATGCTATAAAAAATATGTTATAGCCTATACTTTGACTTAAATAATAATAGCAGCTAGTGTATATAAATATAATTTTATAGAAAATATTTTACCCACTAGGGGTACTACGCAAGTATACATATCATATCAAGTAATAGAGGGCTTTAAATAAAGACCCCAGTATCGATCCCACGAGGAGGATTATAGATTTTTCTTTTAAATATTTTGATTTTATTTTTATGTATTTCTTTTAAAGTTAAAAAGTTGATATTTAATTTACTAGATGTAGAAATAAAGCAGTAAAAAAGTAATGATTGATGTAAATAAAAATAAGCAAACAACTTTCTTCCTTTCAATTAATCCAAGACCTTTTTAGATAATGTAATATTCGTGGAGAATATAAATTTATGGTATTGTGCCAAATAGAAGCATTCTTATTCTTTACCTTCGCTCGATAGTATAAAGAACATTGGCTAATCTATAAATCAAATATGGATGTTTTGTTAGTAGAATAGGTTAATCTAGGCTCACACTACTAGATGTCCAAGGGTGGTTATGGTCGGCCCTACTAGTGACCCTTTCCTTCTCTATAAACCAAATTACAAGAATTTAGCCTGTCACTCTAAAAATTTATCAATTCTACGCCCATTAAATATTATCTTCCTATTTATTTGCACTTCACCTTGAATAAACCGCGCAAGGCCTTCGACTACCCAAGGATTCATGTGATATCTACTAGTTAAGATTTCATTTATTTCTAGGTCTCAAAACTCTTCAACAGATTTTAACAATTTAAATGGCCAATTTAAATAGTAAATTAAGATCTGGTAATAATATCATCACAATGTTTAAAATATATATATAGTTTTTAATTCTCCAACGAATGTTATATTATCTTATTTATCTTTTCATAATTGAAAGGAAAAAGTAAGGTAACTACTCAGAACACATTGAATTTAAACAACAAAACATATAAATAAAACTTTGAATCAAAATACAAATACTTATCTCAAGTGTTTCTCCAACTGAACCTCTAAATCCTTCTGACTCCAAAGCAAATAGACTTCAAAAGCACCGACTCTTCAAATACTATAAATACAAACTCTAAATAAACTCACTAATTAATAAAAGAAACTATAAATATGGCCCTTAAAATATTTCTCTAATTTCTCTCTCTAAATGGAACTATGGGGCTAGGGGACTAGGTTGGGTGTCTCTCTAATTTTTGGGCGTTTTTCTTTGAAGGAGTAGCCTTCTATTTATAGGCTTCAAGGGTTGCCTTGAGGCATCTCTTCAAAATGTGTCCAGGTTCAATGAATCTTCTAGAAGGTGTGTCTGGCGCCTAGGCGCCGGACTCTGCATCCAGTTCTTCGCACCTCTTCACTTTGGATTGCACCTCTCAGCGATCCTAACCGTTTCCAAGAGTCCAAATACAATGTAACACATGTCCTATAATCCAGGAATAACTGCCAATCTTCTAGATGGTCCAATAACTGCTAACACTGTGAAAATAACCGTCCAAAAGTCGTCAAAAATCTTACAGAATTTTGTATCAAACTGGTGCTTAGGCGCCGGATTCTGGCGCCTAGCACCAGGCCAATTATTTTGACAATTTTGCATTTTGGCTCCATTTTTGCTCCTTTTTGCTTCTTTTTCATCTTTTTTTCTTTCTTGAACATTTTTGCATCACCTACATCCAAAACACAAAAATACCTTTCATTAAAACATAATATCCTTAAGAATTTGATAAAAATCAAGGCATTAAAATAGGTATTTTTTTTCATGGATCATATATATAAAAGAAAATTCATACAAACCACAAAAGACAATACAACTTATCTCTTTCTCTTCCCCAATGCAATTCCCTTGAAGTTCCTTTGAATCCTCTTCTCTTTTCGTTACAAAACTTGATTCTCTCTTTAGAATGGAAAGGAAGAAGCAATCTCTCACTTTACCTCTTCTCCTCCCCTCCTTAGAGAAGAATCCCTCTCAAATCTTTACTCTACACTCTCTACTTCTAAATCCTAACACTCAACACTCACTAAAAACTATTCTAGAAGACACAAGACACTCTCTAGACACTCTTCTCCACACCACTTTTCTTCCAAAAATAGTTACTTATATGATAGGGACAAAATCCCAAGAGGTTCCATAGACATCCCTTCAAAAAGTCGCCAAAACTATTCAAATTTGAACTCCACTGATCTCGGGCGCCGGCGGCACCCCATTCTGGCACCAGCGGCACCAGAACACTTTTTCACCATTTTGCTCCTTTTTGCTCCTTTTTGCTCCTTTTTACTCCAGATTCATTCCTTTTTTTGCTTCTTTTCACTCCAATCACCTAAAATCATCATACCTGCAGCGAAAAATACCTTTCTTTAAAGTGCAATATCACCAAAAATGGGTAAAATTAGATAGCAAAAACCGTATATATTTTCAGTACATCAGGTAGTGATTATGCTATTGGTGCTATTTTGGGTCAAAAATATGATAAAATTTTTAAAGTAATTTACTATGCTAGTAAAACTCTTAATGAAGCTCAAATTAACTATACCACTACTGAGAAAGAGTTATTAGCTATAGTATTTGCTTTTGATAAATTTCGATCATATTTAATTGGAACTAAATGTGTAGTGCATACTGATCATTCTGCTATCAAATATTTAATGAAGAAGAAAGATGCAAAACCAAGATTGATTAGATGGATTCTTCTTTTACAAGAATTTGATTTTGAGATAGTAGATAGGAAGGGTGCTGATAATCAAATATTACTGATCATCTATCCAGGCTTGAAACTGAAAAATCTTTTAGTGATACTGAAGAAATAAATGAACATTTTTCTGATGAAAAATTATTCATTATTAATGAATGACGTATTCCGTGGTATGCAGGCATTGTAAAATTTATTGTAAGTGATATTATACCATATGTTTTGACATACCAGGAAAGGAAGAAATTTTTATCTAATGCTAAAACTTACTTTTGGGATGAACCATTTTTATATAAATAAGAAAAGGATTTGATCATTCGAAGATGTGTGACTTTAGAAGAAACTTATGAAATTATTCAAAAATGTCATAATTTTGATTATGGGGGACATTTTGGAGTTGATAGAATTGCTTATAGAATTTTACAATCTGGATTTTATTGGCCTACAATTTTAAAAGATGTTAATGCATATATTAAAAATTGTGATCGATGTCAATGTGTATGCAATATTTCTAGAAGAAACGAGATGCCCCTCAATTATATGTTGGAAATTGAAATATTTGATGTTTGGGGATTAGATTTCATGTGGCCATTTACACAATCTTTCGGAAAGATCTATATTTTAATAGTAGTAGACTATGTATCTAAATGGATTGAAGCTGTTGCTTTACCTCAATGTAATGCTCAAAGTGTCGTAATGTTTTTAAGAAAGAATATATTTTGCAGATTTGGAATACCAAGAGAAATCATAACAGATGGAGGAAGTCATTAGAAATGTAATTACGGAGAAGTTAGTAAAGATATATCATATTAAACATCGCATTGCTACTGCTTATTATCCGCAGACAAGTGGTTTGGTTAAATTATCTAATCATGAATTTAAAAGAATATTGGAAAAGACTGTTAATTCAAATAGAAAGGATTGGTCAATCAAACTAGATTATGCTTTGTGGGATTATAGGATTGCTTATAGAACTCCTATAGGGATGTCCTCCCCAGTTGAACTTGAGCATAAAACATATTAGGCTATAAAAAAGTTCAATTATAATTTAAAGGATGTTGCTGAGAAGAGATTATTGCAATTAAATGAGCTTGAAGAGATAAGAAATGTATCTTATGAAAATGCTAAGATTTATAAAGAAAAAATGAAGCTATGGCTTGATCGGAAGATTCTTACTAAATATCTTGAGTCAGGACAAAAAGTTTTTTTGTATAATGCAAGGTTGAAAATTTTCGCTAGAAAACTTAAGTCCAAATGGATGGGTCCATTTATTGTGATAAAAGTTTATTCTTATGGAGCTATGAATATTCAAGATCCTAAGACTCGAAAAATATTCAAAGTTAATGGTCATAGACTTAAACCTTATTTTTCAGTCGATCAATTTAAACCTAATGAGAATCTAATGTTGGGTCACTCAAAATAAATTATGGGTATGTCAGGCTGAAGACATTAGACCAAGCACTTTGTGGGAGACAACCCATAGTTATCAATGTGTTTTGCTTAATATTTATCAGTGAACTTTGCTTCAAAGTTATCGATGTGCTTTGTTTTATGTTTGCTTTGTGTGGTTTGTTTGGTTTGTTTTTATGATTATGTGGTAGTATTTAGAAGAGAATAGTTATAGTGGTGTTTATTTGACATTAAAGGATGACATAAAAGAGTCAGAATGAAAAAATTGGATATTTGGCAGACGTGTGCAAAAAAGTGCACTGGCGGCTAAGCCGCCAGGTTGGTGCTTAAGCGCCGCAGTTATGAACAACGTGATAAATGAATTTCTAGAAGCCAAAATTGTAGGGAAGAAGTTTTAGAAGTTATTTTGAATTTTTAAAACATCTAGGGTCAGTTTTAACACTTCCTATTTCTATAAAAAGGCCTTGGCTTAAGAGAAACACTTACCCCAGTCCCTATTTCCATTCCTGAGTCTTAAGAAAAGCGTTTTAAATGCAAAAATGTCTTCTTGGGAGAATGAAATTAAGAAGAAGGAGGAAGCCAATAAGAAAAACTTTATTAGTGAAAGTGCGCAAGAGTTATATAATGGATTCCTAGCAGTTAGTTTTTAAGGTATTGCAGAAAAGATTGCGAAGATTAAAGCCAACATGGAGTCAATTGAAGCAAAGGTAAATGAAACTAACACTCATTTAGCGCATATGTGATGGAAAATTAAAATGCAATTCAGTCATACAAGTCATGTGGAAGAAGCAGATAAGGCGATGTTTCTGAAAAACAAATGGTTAGAAGAAGAAGATGTAAGAGTTTTCAACCATCGTCCTTTTTATTAAATCTATAATCCATATGGTTCAGATGGAACTAATGGTGGTTCTAGATACATTCAACCTAATGGAGATTGGAATTAATTTGAGTATAGTCTAGTATTGTGGTTTTATGTGTTAAATGTTTTGTGTCTAGTTATGTTTGTGTTTTTTTGAACTTTTATGTGAGTTAGTTACTTCTTAATGATGTAAAATTATCTTTGTTTTGATTAATTTGAATTATTGTGTATTAGGAAATTTCATCCAAAATGTTTGGATAGAAATTTTTAGTATGTATTATGTGTGATTGTTTTAAATGAAAGTTTGTGTTTGTGGGAAATTTGTTTAGAATTGATGAAAATTTAAATTTCTCTGGAGAATTAGAAAAGTTTAGAGGGGAGAAATTATTATTTAAAGTGATTTAGGGTGATTAACCAAGGGGTTTAGTACATTTTTAAATTAATTGTGAAAATAAGAATACCGGCGGCTAAGCGCCAGAACTTAGGCGCTTAAGCGCCAGAATTCGCTGCTAAGCGCCGAAGCCTCGTGCTTAAATGTCGGTTCACGAAAATTGATTTTCTACTGTTAAAAACCCAAAAATTGACATTTTTAACACCTCCTGTCACCCTCAACCTCTCGAAGTCGCGAAATAGGATTTAGGGCATACTTAAGTTGGATCATTTAAGAGCCGATTTCAACAAGATTTGTCAGATTTGAATTCCTTGAGGTATGAGCACTACTCCTAAATAAAATTTTTTTATTTTCACTATATATTTTGAGTACATTATTGAAAAATCTTAAGATCATTATTTATGGTGAAATTTGAGGAAAAGCACGAAAAATTGCTTGGATTTAGTGGAAATTACCTTTGGAAGTTAAATTAGTAAATTTAGTTTAATTTTAGAATTTATGGTGAATTTTTGTGATTATTTTTAGAGATGGTTCAAAAGTCAAATCGCTCAAAAGATAAAGCGAAATTTGATTCCAACAAATTTGTTAGTGTAAGAGCTGAGAATCGATATGTTGATGCACTATCGTCACTTAAATTGATTTCAGAACGAGTGTTTAGTAAACCAGGAGAAGTTATTGAAGAAATGATTACTAGAAGGAATTGAGAGAATTTCTGTTACTTCTCCACTGTTGCTGTTGTTTATGTGGTCAGAGAGTTTTATGCAAACTTGCCTGCAGTAGAAAAAAATTTGGTGATGGTTAGAGGTGAACAAGTACATTTTTCACCTGCGGTAATCAATGTCTTTTACCACTTGCCTCCTACAATGTTTTGTTTTTATGCTAATTATCATCCTACTGAAGGAGAATTAGATGAGATTATATCATTTTTGGCGGATGGAAGAGGTTTATGGAGGATAACAAATGAAAGAAGAGTAAAATTTCAGGCCTCTATGTTGAATTCCATTTCAGAGGCATGACATTACTTTATCTCATCTAAAATGTTTCCTTCAAGTCATATTAGTGAAGTTACAAAGGAGAGAGCAGTTCTGAATCATTGTATTTAGTTAGGAAAGCCTATTGATGTAGGGGCTTTTGTTTTTGACTATGTGATGAACTGTGCTAGATCTGCTACTACTTCAGGTATGGAATTTTGACACGCCTAAAATATGCATGATTTTTTGCTATATAATTTTACTCATTTTTGATGATATTACACTTAAAAAAAAAGTATTTTGTATGTTTTTTGATTTTAGGTGCAAGAAATGGTGATTGGAGCAAAAGGAAGTAAAAATGGTGCAATTTGGAGTAAAAACGAGCAAGAAAGTAAATTTTGGCTTGACACATTTCAATAAGTCTGTCCATGTTTAATATCTTTTACAATTCTTGCATATTTTTGAAGGAGATTACTCTTTAAAGAAAGGTTGTATTTATGCTTATTTTGTAGTGCTATCTGTTAGGAACACAACGTAACTGAAACGGGGTGAATCAGAGCTGAAACAGAGCCAAACAGAGCAAAATGGTAGAGCTGCGCAGGATGGGCGCCGGGGGTACCCAAACCGGCAGCAACGGCGCCAGAGACCCGAGACCACCAAAATAGGGCACCGGCAGCGCCCTAATTTGGCCATATACATGGAATCTGGACGGTTTTTGGAAGGTTTCTTCATGCACCTCTTGAGAAATTTGTCCCTACACTATTTTAAACCGAATTTGAAGCCAAAAAATGGGGGAGATGATAGGGAAAACGTGGAGAATGATTAGAGATCTTATAATAGGAGTAGAAATCTAGATTTCTATTTTTCGGAGAGATTGGTGAGGGGATTTTGAGAGAATCTGTAATGGAATGTTTTAGCATTGCATGGATCCGCGGGAGACTTTATGGGAGAGATTTTCATCTTTCTTTCAAGGGAAAAAAACTAAGTATTGGTCTTCATTATCTTATGATTTTGTAAACACTTATTTTATGGATTTGCTTTGAAATGAAATTTTCCGTTGTATTTTCTTCGTGCGTTGTGATGTCTTTCTCTTATTCTTTCTTCCTGTTTGAAAATAGTAGCATGAGAAAATTATGTCATTGTTTTCATTCTACTTTTCTTTTACAATGAGTAGGATTCATGTTTAGGATATTGGGATGCTTTCTAAAAGAAGTTTAATTATAAATGTGATGGTTTTTACTTGCGCTTTATTTACATTACAAAAAGAGCTCATTGTAGTGTTAAAATTTGTTGTAATTGCATTGACCCGAAAGGGCAGTGTAATTCTCAACAAAGTGGAACCACATTCAATGTCCGTGAATGAATTACATAGTTCATGGGGATTGAGTTCAAATAAATAGGGAAATATAGTTTCATGGGAATCAAATTGGAGGTTTCAGGTTGACTGGCTGAGATCCCCAATTTGGTCCTAAAGTTTGGTAACTAAAGCTAGGGTTAGATTTCAGGTGAAGGGAAGTGGGAGCTCTAAAGTGGCAGCCAGTATCCTCCTAGCCTAACCTTGGATTTAGGGACTAAGCCTAGGATTTGCAAATGTTCTTTATAGCACTCTGAATAGGGGGTACTTGGAAGAGGGTAAAGAATAGGATTGCTCCAATTTGGCTCATACAATATTTAATGCATCTCATTCCTATACATTATCCAATTTGTTACATGAGAATAGTAGTTTTTATTATCTCAAAATTCACCAAACCAATTTCCTCAAAAAGGTTATCTTTAGTATTAATATTTGCATTAGGAAGTAGTTATTATTCTTACATATAATCATCTGCATTTAGGAGTAGTTGATAAAAAACCACTTATATCACCCTTCCAAACTAAGGCTGTTAGTAGTAGATTAGAATTTGACTAAGAACCTCTTACCTTGCTCCCCTATGGGATCGATAAACGGGACTCCATTAGAGCCTTGCATTACTTGATACGATACGTATACTTGTGTTGGAATATTGTGACTTTATAAAAATTTTTATATATCTATTGTTCATAAATCCTTACATATAAAAAAAAGTCGCATCAAGTTTTTGGCGCCATTGACGGGGAAGCTTCGGTAAGAATTTTAGGAGATATTTAGTTGAAGTAATTAGGCTTAGAATTAGAAAACTTTAGTGTTGTAAAATTGTGTTTGGGTGGAAAGTGTTTTTTTTGTATGAAAAAGTGTTGTGAAAAAAAAACTGTTTGTGTGAAAAATAAGGTGTTTGTGAAATGTTTTTCTCTGTTGAATATATTTTTCATTTTATTTGTTTTATTGTTAATGTATTGTTTGTTGTGTTACGTATGCAAAACAAAGGATCTATAGGATTTGTGCCTTATGATCCAGAGTTAGAAAAATGAAAAAAAATAAAAAAAATAGAAAGGACTTAAAAAACTAGAAATGGAAATGGAAAACATTCAAAATAATAACTTGAAAAATCATCATAAACTATTGAGGTATTATGTAAATCCTACGATAGATAAAATTCACTCAAGTATACAAAACCCTATCCTAGAAGCTGACTCGTTTGAACTAAATCCAGCGATTATCCAACTTGTGCAGAACAACCAGTTTGGGGGAACTCCTTTAGAGGATCCTTATTTATTTTTCTAGAACTTTGTGCTACATTTCGTTATAATGGCATGTCAGACAATGCTGTTAGGCTAGGGCTTTTACCTTTCTTACTGATGGATAAGGCTAAAATGTGGTTATACTCATTAGCACCTGATTCTATTAAAAATTGGGAGGAGTTAACTCAGAAATTCCTAGCTAAGTATTTTCCACCTTCAAGGACTACTCAACCTAGAAACAATATTATCTCATTTTCTTAGTATGAAGGGGAATCAATATACGAAGCCTGGGAAAGATTTAAGGAACTCCAAAGAAAGTGTCCACATCATGCTCTGCCAGATTGGTTAATCATTCAAACTTTTTATAATGGGTTAGTAGGATCCCTTAGGTCTATTATTGATGCTACTGCTTGTGGTTCATTAATGTTAAAAACATTTGATGAAGCTTATGCATTAATTGAATAAATGACTACAAATGAATTTCAATGGCCCTCTGCAAGGGTAAATCATAAAAAATGTATCTAGTGTTCATGATACAGATGGGATTGTAATTCTTGCATCTTAAGTTGCTTCACTATCAAGGAAGTTGGACCAATTTGGAATGAACCAACCTCAATTTACTCCTGTAAGTGAGAAAAGTTCATTAGGGCGTATGATTGATTCCAACTTATTATATGAGACTTTAAATACCATAAACAACCGATATTCTAACTTTTAGAACCCATGTTGGAAGAACAATCCTAATTTTAACTGGAATCATACTACTGAGGGTGGAAACCAACTAGGCAGGGAAAATAATCATGCAAATCCTAATGAAAGTTGGAATAGGCAGGGTAACACAAGATATAGGCCTTCACATCCACAAGACTCTAATATTGATAAATAATTTGAGGATAAGAAGATGTCGATAGACAAAGTGGTATTGCAAATAGGAAACCAGTTGGAAAGTCAAAATGTAGCGATTAGAAACATAAAGAATTAACTGGGAGAAATTGCTAATTCACTTAGCAATAGACCCAAAGGAACACTTCCTAGAAACACTAAGATCAAACATAAAGAGAACGATAATGAACAACTATTCCTTGTTACTGGACAAACTATGATAGATGTGCTGAAAGGAGAGTTGATTATGAATATTAATGACCAGGAAGTCACTTTTGATGTGTTGAACACTATGAAATTTTCAGCTGAGAGAAAAGATGATGAAAGTTTTTGGATGGATGAAATTGATTATCTAAGTAAAGACCATTTCCAAGGAAATTTTGAGAGTAAGATAACAGATGAGGTCGGAATGGATTTTCATGATGAGTTGAAAACGTTATCTAAAGAAGACTGTATGTATTTTAAGAGAGGCGTGAAATGATGGAAGCTGCCAAAAATAGTGAACTTGTAATTCCATTTGTTGAAAAATCTCATGAACTTAAGATGGATGTACCCCATACAATTTTAAAGCCTACCTATTTAGGGAATTCATCTACACCACCAGTCTTTATATCTTCATATTCAACTCAATTACAAGAAAAACCTGAATTGAATGATGAACAAGATAAAGTTATTGAACTAGGACTTGGAAGAGAATTTGAGGATGAATTTCAAAAGAACTCTGAGTTGAGAAAAGAGGATAAGGATATTGGAAGACCATTGAAAGAAATTCCTAAGAAATTAGAAAAACCTATTTCCTCAACTAAGATAGATCCTACATCATTTAATAATTATAAAAGGGAAGAATTAAAAGATAACTTGAAACAGAGAGTGATATAGAAGAATTTGATCCTGAATCTGAATTATCTAGAGAGAATCTGATCCAAAATTTGGGAGATCTTGAATTATCTTATAGAGATCCATTTCTTATAAATTTCAAGGATGATATTAATATGCAAATTCAAAAAATCAATAGACGAATATTGGATTTAGAAAGAAATATGAGGAACAATGATATAAATCCATCTGAAAAGGAAGAGCTGAATGAAAAGTTACAATTTGAGTATTTTTTAGGAATTCCTGGATCTGAAAAGGATTGGGCGATTGATCGAGGAGAATTTTGATCCAGGAGGAATCATTTGTCAGGCCTACGACGTTAAAACCAAGCGCTTTAGTGTGCTTTGACTTAGTGTGCTTGAGAGTCATGATTGTTAGAGTTGTATGGTGTTTTCTTTGAAGTGAATTGACTTGATTCTTATGTGTCATTATGGATTGATAAGTTTGATTGTTGATTGGTAGATGTTTGGATTGTTAGTAGTTTGATTTGATCTTTGTGTGTCATGAGGGAGGTGATTCATTAAATTATTATGGTTAGACTTGTATGTTCTCTTGTAGTAGTTGGATTGATGAGTTTACTATAACTCAGGTCTTACTCGGACTTGAGTTTTACAAGAGATATCATGAATTTGAACAATGACAGCTTCATCTCAATTTTGTTACATCCTTTCTCTAACTTTATTTTCATTTGATAGCAGTCATGAACCTATTTGATGAATAACTTGTGGATGATCTTACACTATGATTTATAACAGTTAGAGGTGCTGAATTATAAATGTCTGAGATTGGTGCCTATTAACTAATTTATCAGGGATAATCTTATCTTTGGGATTATAATCTATAAAATCATTTTAAAATGTACCTAATTTATTAGTGTAGTGATTCCATTAGAAATTGGAAGTAAATCAGTGTGATGTGATGAGTTAATGGAAGAATTGACCGCATTTATCTTATGTGTGTTTATGTTTGTGTTACAAATTTATATAATAATTGAAGAACATTTTTATATTCCCTTGCTGATACCTGCTATGCTAGTTAAAATTTTATTTAGTAAATTCCATTCTGGCATGATTAGTTTAGATTTACTTTCCGCTGTATATTGTTCTGTCCTAATGAATACTTGTAAATAGTTTTGATAGACATGTGTGGTAGATTGAATTTCTAAATTGTTTTTCTTCTTGCTTATATTTTATGTACTGAATGCTATATATGTTAAAAATTAAGTTTGGGGGTATGAAGAAAAATAAAACTTTAATGTGAAAATACTTACTTTTAGTGTAATTTTATTACAAGCATGTTTTAGGTTAGATTTACTTTCTCCTACAATCATTCTATCATGATTATGCATATATATGAATTTGATAGGATGTTGTAGTAGTAAGTAGATTCAACCTTTACTTTTTCTTCTTGCAACATTTTATGGAATTAATTGCTAAATATTTGAAAATTTAAGTTTAGGGGGGAAGAAAAAATTTTAAAATGTAACTTTATTTATCGTCAGTAGTCTGTATTTAATTTGAAATCACTTTTAAAATGACTTGTGGTATGTGGTGTTACCTTTAGGTTACTATAATTTTGATTTTAGGAATGCTAGAAAAATAACTTAGTTGAAATCCTATGTGAAGAAACTGTTCTAGAGTTAAGATATTTTGTAGGAAACATTGGAAAATGATTTTTCTATTTACTGTAGAAAGAAGTTGAATAATTGAAAAGCTAAAATTCTTAGATTTATACTTAATGAGAATTGAGCCTTTATTAAGTACCTTTTTCGAACTAATACTTACACTTATAAAAAGCGAGGTAAAGTTTTGAGTTTTAGATTTTAGAGAGAGGACAATGAAA
Organism: Papilionanthe hookeriana x Papilionanthe teres; assembly: GCA_022702705.1. Lineage (NCBI taxonomy): Eukaryota > Viridiplantae > Streptophyta > Magnoliopsida > Asparagales > Orchidaceae > Papilionanthe > Papilionanthe hookeriana x Papilionanthe teres. The sequence goes on along the minus strand of CM040423.1, from coordinate 86,733,207 downwards.
TTCAAAATTGTTAAAGGCCTATCCAGATATAGTAATTCTCACATAAAAAAAAGTAAAAAAAGTAAAAAAAAAGGATTAAAAATGATCCTCAAAGAAAGAAAAAAAAGTGAAAAAAGGGGTTTGAAAAGGATCCTGAAAGAAAAGAATAAAAAAAAAGAAAACAAGTGAGGAGAAGCTTGAGGGGAAGCCTAATAAAAAATTAGTTTCACTTAAATCTTTTTAAATGAAAAGACTTAAAAACAATCCTAAGCTTATTCTTATTTCAAAAGGTATTGGTTAAATTTGCATAGATAAGGTGCTTAAATTCTATTTTTATACTTTTTACGAATGTTTAATTTGACAATTTTCAATAACTTTTGAAGTAAATAGAAAATCAGGATTCCTAAGTTGAATATGAGATATTCTTACACTCTAGTCCTAGGTTGATTTGCTATAACTTCTCCTATGTTATACTATAATATTTATGAGATGAAATTATAGGAAAATCTATTGAAACCCACAACCATAAGTCAACATATTTTATTTTTATAGTTATAGTGTTACATGAGGACAAGTAACAGTTAAGTTTGGGGGTAATGACACACTTAAAATATATATAGTTTTTGTTATATAATTTTACTCATTTTTGATGATATTACCTTTAAAGGAAGATATTTTGTATGTTGTTTGGTTTTAGGTACAAGAAATGGTGATTGGGGCAAAAGGAAGCAAAAATGGTGTAATTTGGTGCAAAAACGTGCAAGAAAGTAAATTTTAGCTTGACACATTTCAATAAGTCTTTCCATGTTTAATCCTTTTTACACTTATTGCATATTTTTAAATGAGATTACACTTTAAAGAAAGGTTATTTTTATGCTTATGTTGTAGGGCTATCTGTTAGGAACGCAACGCATCTGAAATAGGGCGAATCAGAGCTGAAACGGAGCCAAACAGAGCAAAATGGTGAAGCTGCGGAGGATGGGCGCCGGGGGCGCCCAAACCGGCGTCGCAGCGCCAGAGACCCGAGACCACCAAAATAGGGTGCCGACAGTGCCCTATTCAGCGCCGACGGGCTCCGGACGGTTGGGATGTAAAATTGGGCATTTTTTGGCCATATACATCGAATCTGTACGCTTTTTGTAAGGTTTCTTCATGCACCTCTTGGGAAATTCATCCCTACACTATTTTAAACCGAATTTGAAGCCTAAAAATGGGGGAGATGATAGGGAAAACGTGGAGAATGATTATAGATCTTAGAATAGGAGTAAAAATGTAGATTTCTATCTTTTTGGAGAGATTGGTGAGGGGATTTTGAGAGAATCTGTAAGGGAATGTTCTAGCATTGCATGGATCCGCGGGAGACTTTATGGGAGAGATTTTCATCTTTCTTTCAAGGGAAAAAGCTAAGTATTGTGTTCTTTATTATCTTATGATTTTTTAAACACTTATTTTATGGATTTGCTTTGAAATGAAGTTTTCCTTTATGTTTTCTTCGTGCTTTGTGATGTCTTTCTCTTACTCTTTCTTCTTGTTTGGAAATAGTGGCATAAGAAAATTATGTCATTGTTTTCATTCTACTTTTCTTTTGCAATGAGTAGGATTCATAATTAGGATATTGAGATGCTTTCTAAAAGAATTTTAATTATAAATGTGATGATTTTTACTTGCGCTTTATTTAGATTACAAAAAAAGCTCGTTGTAGTGTTAAAATTTTGTTGTAATTACATTGACCTGAAAGGGCAGTGTAATTCTAAACATAGTGGAACCACATTCAATGTTTGTGAATGAATTGCGTAGTTCATGTGGATTGAGTGCAAATAAATTGGGAAATATGGTTTCATGGGCGTCGAATTGGAGGTTTCGGTGTGACAGGCTGAGATCCCCAATTTGGTCCTAAAGTTTGGTAAGTAAAGCTAGTGTTAGCGTTTAGGTGAAGGAAAGTGGGAGCTTTGAAGTGGCAGCCAGTATCCTCCCAGCCTAACCTTGGATTTAGGGACTAAGCCTAGGATTTGCCAACGTTCTTTATATCACTCTGAAGAGGGGGTACTCGGAAGAGGGTAAAGAATATTATTGCTCCTATTTGGCACATACAATATTTAATGCATCTTATTCATATACATTATCCAGTTCAATACATGAGAATATTAGTTTTTATTATCTCAAAATTCACCAAACCAATTTTCCCAAAAAGAGTTATCTTTAGTATTAATATTTTCATTAGGAAGTAGTTATTATTCTTACATATAATCATCTGCATTTATTAGTAGTTGATAGAAAAACCACTTATATCACCCTTCAAAACTAAGGCTGTTAGTAGTAGACTAGAATTTGACTAAGAACCTCTTACCTCGCTTCCCTGTGGATCGATAAATGAGACTCCATTAGAGCCCTGTATTATTTGATACGATACGTATACTTGTGTTAGATCATTGTGACTTTATAAAAATTATTATATATCTATTGTTCATAAATCCTTGCATATAAAAAAAAGTCGCATCAAGTTTTTGGCACCGTTGTCGGAGAAGCTTTAGCAAGAATTTTAGGAGATATTTAGTTGAAGTAATTAGGCTTAGAATTGGAAAACTTTAGTGTCGTAAAATTGTGTTTGTGTGAAAAGTGTTTTTTTTGTATGAAAAAGTGTTGTGAAAAAAAAACTGTTTGTGTGAAAAATAAGGTGTTTGTGAAATGTTTTTCTGTGTTGAATATATTTTTCATTTTATTTGTTTTATTGTTAATGTATTGTTTGTTGTGTTACGTATGCAAAACAAAGGATCTGTAGGATTTGTGCTTTATGATCCTGAGTTAGAAAAATAGAAAAAAAAAAAACAGAAAGGACTTAAAAAACTAGAAATGGAAATGAAAAACATTCAAAATAATAACTTGAAAAATCATCATAAATTATTAAGGGATTATGTAAATCCTACGATAGATAAAATTCACTCAAGTATAAGAAACCCTATCGTAGAAGCTGGCTCGTTTGCACTAAATCCAGCGATTGTCCAACTTGTGCAGAACAACTAGTTTGAGGGAACTCCTTTGGAGGATCCCTATTTACACTTATCTAGTTTTCTAGAACTTTTTGCTACTTTCGTTATAATGGCATGTCAGACAATGCTGTTAGGCTAGGGCTTTTACCTTTCTTACTGAGGGATAAGGCTAAAATGTGGTTATACTCATTAGCACCTGGTTCTATTAAAAATTGGGAGGAGTTAACTCAGAAATTCCCAACTAAGTATTTTCCACCTTCAAGGACTACTCAACCTAGAAACAATATTATCTCATTTTGTCAGTATGAAGCGGAATCAATATACGAAGCCTGGGAAAGATTTAAGGAACTCCAAAGAAAGTGTCCACATCATGCTCTGCCAGATTGGTTAATCATTCAAACTTCTTATAATGGGTTATTAGGATCCCTTAGGTCCATTATTGATGCTGCTGCTGATGGTTCATTAATGTCAAAAACATTTGATGAAGCGTATGCATTAATTGAAGAAATGGCTACAAATGAATTTCAATGGCCCTCTGCAAGGGTAAATCATAAAAATGTAGCTAGTGTTCATGATACAGAGGCGATTGCAATTCTTGCATCTTAAGTTGCTGCACTATTAATGAAGTTAGACCAATCTGGAATGAATCAATCTCAATTTACTTCTGTAAGTGAGAAAAGTTCATTAGGGCGTATGATTGATTCCAACTTATTATATGAGACTTTAAATACCATAAACAACCCATATTCTAACTTTTACAACCCATGTTGGAAGAACCATCCTAATTTTAACTGGAATCATACTATTGAGGGTGGAAACCAACAATGAGAGAACAATCATGCAAATCCTAATGGAAGTTGGAATAGGCAAGGTAACACAAGATGTAGGCCTTCACATCAACTGGACGTTAATATTGATCAACAATTTGAGGATAAGAAGATGTCTATAGACAAAGTGGTATTGCAAATGGGAAACCAGGTGCAAAGTCAAAATTCTACGATTAGAAACATAAAGAATCAACTAGGAGAAATTGCTAATTCACTTAGTAATAGACCCAAAGGAACATTTCCTAGCAACACTGAGATTAAACCTAAAGAGAATGATAATGAACAAATATTCCTTGTTACTGGACAAACTATGATAGATGTGCAAAAAAGAGAGTTGATTATGAATATTAATGACCAGGAAGACACTTTTGATGTGTTGAAGATTGAATTTTTTAGCTGAGAGAAAAGATGATGAATGTTTTTGGATGGATGAAATTGATTATCAAAGTAAAGACCATTTCCAAGAAAGTTTTGAGAGTAAGATAATAGATGAGGTCGAAATGGATTTTCATGATGTGTTGAAAACGTTATCTAAAGAAGACTGTATGTATGTTCAAGAGAGATGTGAAATGATGGAAGCTGCCAAAAATTGTGAACTTGTAATTCCATTTGTTAAAAAATCTCATGAACTTAAGACGAATGTACCCCATATAATTTTAAAGCCTGCCTATTTATGGATTTCATCTACACCACCAGTCTTTATATCTTTAAATTCTACTCAATTACAAGAAATACCTGAATTGAATGATGAACAAGATAAAGTTATTGAACTAGGACTTGGAAGAGAAATTGATGATAAATTTCAAAAGAAATTTGAGTTGAGAAAAGAGGATAAGGATATTGGAAGACCATTGGAAGAAATTCCTAAGGAATTAGAAAAAACTATTTCCTCAACTAAGATAGATCCTCCATCATTTAATAATTATAAAGGGGAAGAATTGGATGATAACTTGAAACAGAAGAGTGACATAGAAGAATTTGATCCTAAATCTGAATTATCTAGAGAAAATCCGATCCAAAATTTGGGAGATCTTGAATTATCTTATAGAGATCCATTTCTTATAAATTTCAAGGATGATATTAATATGCAAATTCAGAAAATCAATAGAAGAATATTGGATCTAGAAAGAAATATGAAGAATAATGATATAAATCCATATGAAAAGGAAGAGCTGAATGAAAAATTATAATTTGAGGATTTTATAGGAATTCCTGGATCTGAAAAGGATTGGGTGATTGATCGAGGATTACTTAATTAAAATTTTGATCTAGAAGGAATCATTTATTGGGCCCGCGACGTTAAAACCAAGCACTTTATGGGAGGCAAACCATAGTTATCAGTGTGCTTTGATTTAGTGTGCTTGAGAGTCATGATTGTTAGTGTTTTATGGTGTTTGCTTTAGAGAGGATTGACTTGATTCTTATGTGTCATTATGGATTAATAAGTTTGATTGTTGATTGGTAGATGTTTGGATTGTTAGTAGTTTGATTTGATCTTTGTGTGTCATGAGGGAAGTGATTCCTTAACTTCTTATTACGGTTAGACTTGTATGTTCTATTGTAGTAGTTGGATTGACGAGTTCACTATAACTCGAGTCTTACTTGGACTTGAGTTTTAAATGAGATATCATGAATTTGAACAATGACAGCTTCATCTCAATTTTGTTACATCCTTTATCTATCTTTATTTTCATTTGATAGGAGTCATGAACCTATTTGATGAATAACTAGTGGATGATCTTACACAACGATTTATAACAGTTAGAGGTGCTTAAATATAGGGATTAGATGATGCCTGAGATTGGTGCCTAGGAACTAATTTAATAGGGATAATATTATCTTTGGGATTATAATATGTAAAATCATTTTAAAATGTACCTAATTTATTAGTGTAGTGATTCCGTTAGAAATTGGAAGTAAATCAGTGTGATGTGATGAGTTAATGGAAGAATTGACCTCTTTTATCTTATGTGTGTTTATGTTTGTGTTACAATTTTATATAATAATTGAAAAAAAAATTTATATTCCCTTGCTGATACCTGCTATGCTAGTTAAACTTTTATTTAGTGAATTTCATTCTGGCATGATTAGTTTTGATTTACTTTCTGCTGCATATTGTTCTGTCCTAATGAATACTTGTAAATGGTTTTGATAGACATTTATGGTAGATAGAATTTCTAAATTGTTTTTCTTCCTGCTTATATTTTCTGTACTGAATGGTATATAAGTTAAAAATTAAGTTTGGGGATAGGAAGAAAAATAAAATTTTAATGTGAAAAATACTTCCTTTTAGTGTAATTTTATTACAAGCATGCTTTAGGCTAGATTTACTTCTCCTACAGTCATTCTATCCTGATTATGCATATATATGAATTTGATAGGATGTTGTAGTAGTAAGTAGATTCAACCTTTACTTTTTCTTCCTGCAAAATTTTATGGAACTAATTGCAAAAATATTTTAAAATTTAAGTTTGGGGGGAAGAAAAAATTTTAAAACGTAACTATATTTGTCCTCAGTAGCCTGTATTTAATTTGATATCGCTTTTAAAATGACTTGTGGTATGTGGTGTTACCTTTAGGTTACTATAATTTCGATTTTAGGAATATTAGAAAAATAACTTAGTTGAAATCATATGTGAAGAAACTGTTCTAGAGTTAAGATATTTTGTAGGAAACATTGGAAAAATGATTTTTCTATTTATGGTAGGAAGGAGTTGAATATTTGAAAAGCTAAAATTTTTAGATTTATACTTAATGAGAATTGAGCCTTTATTGAAAAACTTTTTTGAACTAATACTTACACTTATAAAAAGTGAGGGAAAGTTTTGAGTTTTGGATTTTAAAGAGAAGAGAGTGAAATTCAAAATTATTAAAGGCCTATTCAGATATAGTAATCCTCACATAAAAAAAAGTAAAAAAAAAAGATTAAAAATGATCCTCAAAGAAAGAAAAAAAAGTGAAAAAAGGGGATTGAAAAGGATCCCGAAAGAAAAGAAAAAAAAGAAAAGAAAATAAGTGAGGAGAAGCTTGAGGGGAAGCTTAATCAAAAATTGGTTTCACTTAAATCTTTTTAAATGAAAAGACTTAAAAACAATCCTAAGCTTATTCTTATTTCAAAATGTATTGGTTAAATTGGTATAGATATGGTGCTTAAATTCTGTATTTATACTTTCTAGGAATCTTTAGTTTGACAATTTTCAATAACTTTTGAAGTAAATAGAAAATCAGGATTCCTAAGTTGAATATGAGATATTCTTACACTCTAGTCCTAGGTTGATTTGCTAGAATTTCTCCTATGTTATACTATATTATTTCTGAGATGAAATTATAGGAAACTATATTGAAACCCACAGCCACAAGTTTACATATTTTATTTTTAAAATAATAGTGTTACTTGAGGACAAGTAACAGTTAAGTTTGGGGTTATTGACACACCTAAAATATATACAGTTTTTGCTATATAATTTTACTCATTTTTGATGATATTACACTTTAAAGGAATGTATTTTGTATGTTTTTTAGTTTTAGGTATAAGAAATGGTTATTGGAGAAAAAGGAAACAAAAATAGTGCAATTTGGAGCAAAAACGAGCAAGAAAGCAAACTTTGGCTTGACACATTTCAATAAGTCTTTCAATATTTAATCTCTTTTACACTTCTTGTATATATTTGAATGAGATTAAAATTTAAAGAAAGGTTTTTTATGCTTATTTTGTAGGGCTATCTATTAGGAACGCAACACAACTGAAACAGGGCGAATCAGAGCTGAAACGGAGCCAAACGGAGCAAAATGGTTGTGCTGCGCAGGATGGGCGCCGAGGCGCCCAAACCAGCGCCGACAGCGCTAGAGATTCGAGACCACCAAAGTAGGGCGTCGATAGTACCTTATTCAGTGCCGGCGGTGCTCCGGACGGTTGGTATACGATATTGGCCGGTTTTTAGTCATATACATCGAATCTGGACGCTTTTTGGAAGGTTTCTTCATGCACCTCTTAGGAAATTAGTCCCTACACTATTTTAAACTGAATTTGAAGCCTAAAAATGGGGGAGATGATAGGGAAAATGTGGAGAATGATTAGTGATCTTAGAATAGGAGTAGAAATGTAGATTTCTATCTTTTGGAGAAATTGGTGAGGGGATTTTGAGAGAATCTGTAAGGGAATGTTCTAGCATTGCATGGATCCGTGGGAGACCTTATGGGAGAGATTTTCATCTTTCTTTCAAGGGGAAAAAAAGCTAAGTATTGTGTCTTCATTATCTTATGATTTTGTAAACACTTATTTTATGGATTTGCTTTGAAAAGAAGTTTTCCGTTCTTTTTTCTTCGTGCTTTATGATATCTTTCTCTTACTCTTTCTTCTTATTTGGAAATAGTGGCATAAGAAAATTATGTCATTATTTTCATTCTACTTTTTTTTACAATGAGTAGGATTCATGTTTAGGATATTGGGATGCTTTCTAAAAGAAGTTTAATTATAAATGTGAGGGTTTTTACTTGCGCTTTATATACATTACAAAAAGAGCTCGTTGTAGTGTTAAAATTTGTTGTAATTGCATTGACCCGAATGGGCAGTGTAATTCTGAACAAAGTGGAACCACATTAAATGTTCGTGAATGAATTGCGTAGTTCATGGGTATTGAGTGCAAATAAATAAGGAAATATGGTTTCATGGGTGTCGAATTGGAGGTTTCAGGGTGACAGGCTGAAGTCCCCAATTTGGTCCTAAAGTTTGGTAACTAAAGGTAGGGTTAGTCTTCAGATGAAGGGAAGTGGGAGCTTTGAAGTGGCAAACAGTATCCTCCCAGCCTAACCTTGGATTTAGGAACTAAGCGTAGGATTTGCCAATGTTCTTTATAGCACTCTGAAGAGGGGGTACTCGGAAGAGGGTAAAGAATAGGATTACTCCTATTTGGCACATACAATATTTAATGCATATCATTCCTATACATTATCCAATTTGTTACATGAGAATAGTAGTTTTCATTATCTCAAAATTCACCTAACCAATTTCCCCAAAAGGATTATCTTTAGTATTAATATTTGCATTAGGGAGTAGTTATTATTCTTACATATAATCATCTGCATTTAGGAGTAGTAGATAGAAAAACCACTTATATCACCATTCCAAACTAAGGCTGTTAGTAGTAGACTAGAATTTGACTAAGAACCTCTTACCTCGCTTCCCTGTGGGATCGATAAATGGGACTCCATTAGAGCCCTGTATTACTTGATACGATACGTATACATGTGTTGGATCATTGTGACTTTATAAAAATTATTTTATCTATTGTTCATAAATCCTTGCATATAAAAAAAGTCACATCAAGTTTTTGGCGCCGTTGCCGGGGAACCTTCAATAAGAATTTTAGGAGATATTTAGTTGAAGTAATTAGGCTTAGAATTGGAAAACTTTAGTGTCGTAAAATTGTGTTTGTGTGAAAAGTGTTTTTTTTTGTATGAAAAAGTTTGTGAAAAAAAAATTGTTTGTGTGAAAAATAAGGTGTTTGTGAAAATGTTTTGTTGTGTTGAATATATTTTTTATTTTATTTGTTTTATTGTTAATTTATTGTTTGTTGTGTTACGTATGCAAAACAAAGAATCTGTGGGACTTGTGCCTTATGATCCCGAGTAAGAAAAATGGAAAAAAATAAAAAAAACAGAAAGGACTTGAAACACTAGAAAAAGAAATGGAAAACATTCAAATTAATAACTTGAAAAATCATCATAAATTATTGAGGGATTATGTAAATCCTACGATAGATAAAATTCACTTAAGTATACAAAACCCTATCATAGAAGTTGACTCGTTTGAACTAAATCCAGTGATTGTCCAACTTATGCAGAACAACCAGTTTAGGGGAACTCCTTTGGAGGATCCCTATTTATACTTAACTAGTTTTCTAGAACTTTGTGCTACATTTCTTTATAATGGCATGTCTGACGATGCTATTAGTTTAAGGCTTTTTCCTTTCACTAAGGGATAAGGCTAAAATGTGCTTATACTCATTAGCACCTGGTTCTATTAAAAATTGGGAGGAGTTAACTCAGAAATTCCTAGCTAGGTATTTTTCACCTTCAAGGACTACTTAACTTAGAAACGATATTATCTCATTTTGTCAGTATGAAGGGAAATCAATATACGAAGCCCGAGAAAAATTTAAGGAACTTCTAAAAAAGTGTCCACATCATGCTGTGCCAGATTGGTTAATCATTCAAACTTTTTAAAATGGGTTAGTAGGATCCCTTAGGTCCATTATTGATGCTACTGCTGGTGGTTCATTAATGTCAAAAACATTTGATGAAGCATATGCATTAATTGAAGAAATGACTATAAATGAATGTCAATAACCCTCTGCAAGGGTAAATCATAAAAATGGAGCTAGTGTTCATGATACAGATGTGATTGCAATTCTTGCATCTCAAGTTGCTGCACTATCAAGGAAGTTGAACCAATTTGGAATGAACCAACATTAATTTTCTTCTGTAAGTGAGGAAAGTTTATTAGGGCGTATGATTGATTCTAGCTTATTATATGAGACTTTAAATACAATAAACAACCCATATTCTAACTTTTACAACCCATGTTGGAAGAACCATCCTAATTTTAACTGGAATCATACTACTGAGGGTGGAAACCAACAATGGGAAAACAATCATGCAAATCCTAATGGAAGTTGTAATAGGCAGGGTAACACAAGATATAGGCCTTCAAATCCATTGGACTCTAATATTGATCAATAATTTGAAGATGTCTATAGATAAAGTGCTATTGCAAATGAGAAACTAGTTACAAAGTCAAAATGCTGTGATTAGAAACATAGAGAATCAACTGGAGAAACTACTAATTCACTTAGCAATCTACCCAAAGGAATACTTCTTAGCAACACTGAGATCAAACCTAAAGAGAATGATAATGAACAACTTTTCCTTGTTACTGGACAAACTATGATAGATGTGAAAAAAGGAGAGTTGATTATGAATATTAATGACCAGGAAGTCACTTTTGATGTGTTGAAGACTATGAAATTTTCAGCTGAGAGAATAGATGATGAATGTTTTTGGATGAATGAAATTGATTATCTAAGTAAAGACCCTTTCCTAGAAAGTTTTGAGAGTAAGATAACAGATGAGGTCGGAATGGATTTTCATGATGTGTTGAAAACGTTATCTAAAGAAGACTGTATGTATGCTCAAGAGAGGTGTGAAATGATGGAAGCTGCCAAAAATAGTGAACTTGTAATTCCATTTGTTGAAAAATTTCATGAACCCAAGATGGATGTACCCCATACAGTTTTAAAGCCTGCCTTTTAAGGAATTCATCTACACCACCAGTCTTTATATCTTCATATTCAACTCAATTACGAGAAAAACCTGAATTGAATGATGAATAAGATAAGTTATTGAACTAGGACTTAGAAGAGAATTTGAGGATAAATTTCAAAAGAACTTTGAGTTGAGAAAAGAGGATAAGGATATTGGAAGACCATTGGAAGAAATTTCTAAGGAATTATAAAAACTTATTTCCTCAACTAAGATAGATCCTCTATCATTTAGTAATTATTAAAGGGAAGAATTGGAAGATAACTTGAAATAGAAGAGTGACATAGAAGAATTTGATCCTGAATCTAAATTAGCTAGAGAGAATCCAATCCAAAATTTGGGAGATCTTAAATTTTCTTATAGAGATCCATTTCTTATAAATTTTAGGGATGATATTGACCCTCGATCCGCAGCAATGCACCAAAAACTTGGTTTGCAATCGCCAAACAATGCAGTAATTTATGCTATCAAAAATATGTTATAGCCAATACTTTGACTTAAATAATAATAGCGACTAGTGTATATAAATATAATTTTATGAAAAATATTTTACACACTAGGGGTACTACGCAAGTATATGTATCATATCAAGTAATATAGGGCCTTAAATAAAGATCCCAGTATCGATCCCACGAGGATGATTATAGATTTTTCTTTTAAATATTTTGATTTTATTTTTATGTATTTCTTTTAAAGTTAAAAAGTTGATATTTAATTTACTAGATGCAGAAATAAACCAGTAATAAAGTAATGATTGATGTAAATAAAAATAAGCAAAAAACTTTCTTCCTTTCAATTAATCCAAGACTTTTTTAGATAATGTAATATTCGTGGAGAATATAAATTTATGGTATTGTGCCAAATAGAAGCATTCCTTTTCTTTACCTTCACTCGATAGTATAAACAACATTGGCTAATCTATAGATCAGTTCTGGATGTATTGTTAGTAGAATGGGTTAATCTATGCTCACACTATTAGATGTCCAAGGGTGGCTATGGTCGGCCCTACTAGTGACCCTTTCCTTCTCTATAAACCAAATTACAATAATTTAGCCTGTCACTCTAAAAACTTATCAATTCTATGCCCATTAAATATTATCTTCCTATTTATTTGCACTTCACCTTGAATAACCCGCGCAAGGCCTTCGACTACCCAAGGATTCATGTAATATCTACTAGTTAAGAATTCATCTCCTTCTAGGTCTCAAAACTCTTCAACAGATTTTAACAATTTAAATGACCAATTTAAATAGTAAATTAAGATCCGGTATTAATATCATCATAATGTTTAAAATATCTATATAGTTTTAAATTCTCCAACGAATGTTATATTATCTTATTTATCTTTTCATAATTGAAAGGAGAAAGTAAAGTAACTACTCATAACACATTGAATTTAAACAACAAAACATATAAATAAAGCTTTGAATCAAAATACAAATACTTATCTCAAGTGTTTCTCCATCTGAACCTCTGAATCCTTCTGACTCCAAAGGAAATAGACTTGAAAAGCACCGACTCTTCAAATACTCTCAATACAAACTCTAAATAAACTCACTAATTAATGAAAGAAACTATAAATATTGCCCTTAAAATATTTCTCTAATTTCTCTCTCTAAATGGAACTATGGGGCTAGGGGACTAGGTTGGGTGTCTCTCTAATTTTGGGCGTTTTTCTGTGAAGTAGTAGACTTCTATTTATAGGCTTCAAGGGTCGCCTTGAGGCATCTCTTCAAAATATGTCCAGGTTCAATGAATCTTCTAGAAGGTGTGTCTGGCGCCTAGGCGTCGGAATCTGGCGCCTAGGCGCCGTACTCCACGTCCAGTTCTTCGCACCTCTTCACTTTGGATCGCACCTCTTCACGGTCCTAACCGTTTCTAAGCGTCCAAATACAATGTATCACAAGTCATATAATCCAGAAATAACTGCCAAACTTCTAGATGGTCCAATAACCGCTAACATCGTCAAAATAACCGTCCAAAAGTCGTAAAAAATCTTATATAATTCTGTATCGAACTGGCACTTAGGCGCCGGATTCTGGCGCCTAGGCGCCAGGCCAATTATTTTGACAATTTTGCATTTTGGCTCCATTTTTGCTCCTTTTTGCTCCCTTTTCATCCTTTTTTCTTTCTTGAACATTTTTGCATTGCCTACATCTAAAACACAAAAATACCTTTCATTAAAGCATAATATCCTTAAGAATTTGATAAAAATCAAGGCATAAAAATATGTATTTTTTTCATGGATCAAAATCCCCCAAACTTAAACGTTACTTGTCCTCAAGTAACCCTTTTTACTATATAAAATGTATAACAATTGAAATAAAAGGTAAATATTTAATATTTCTTATAATTTTTGATTTTATAAAGGCTTTAGTAAATCATTAACCAAATTTTACTAACTAAGTTTAATTTTAAGAATTTAAAGAATATTTAACTACCAAATCATAAGATTTGAAAAATTTTCATTCACTTCGAAAATAATTGTAGTTTATTATATTAAGATCACATAAATTATTTACAAGAAAAAGATATTCATGAAAATCTTTTCTAAAAAAGATACATGCTGAAAAATTAAGTAAAATATGTAATCAGTTTTTTTATTTATAAGCTAATTCAAGTGAAGCCAATTTTTGATTAGGCATCTCCTCAAGATTCTCCTCTCTCTTTTTCTCTCTTTTTTTTTTTTAATAGAGAGGATTACTATATCTGGATAGCCTGTTAATGGTTTTGAACTTCGCTATCCTTAACTTATATTTTCAAACTTATACATTTTCACTTAATTACTATAACATGAATAGATTTCAAAAACAATTTCAATCTTTTTATTTTTAAGTTATAATTTTTGATTTCTTAATACTTCTAAAATTCAATTATTTCTACTATGAATAGAAAAATTTCTTAATCTTACTCTTCTTTAAGTTCAATAATTCTATTCTTAAAATCAATCAAAGTTATTAAAATTTTGGTTAAGTCTACTAAATTATTTATAATTTCAAAAATTTAAATGATCTTAAATAGATTCTTCATTCCTTATGTTATGTTAATATATATTTTTTTAGAAAATATTAGTTCATTAAGGACAAATAAAATTTAAATTTGCATGTATTTTCCCTTCCCCCAAACTTAAGTTTTGGTATATCATAAAAAAAATTTAAAGTATGAGAGAAAGAAAGGTATAATTTAAAAAGGAATTTTTATAAGTATGAAAAAAAAGTCTAAAAAGAAAAATTTACTTCTACACATGCTTTTTATGAATATTACTGAAATAATGAAGCTTATATGAAAGTAAGCAGGCTCATCATTTTTTTATATCAGTAGCTGAATTAAATGACTATACTACTCATAGTAATAGAAACAGAACAACATTACTAACTATTTAAGAATACTAAACAGTAGGCTGAAACAGAAATAAACATTTATTCATCCAAATTTCAGTCTTCAACACAATACACTAAATATCTAAAATAGTCTCAACATCAAACAATCCACACAAAGTTTCATAAACAAATCTACACTAACTAACAACCAACAACAAACAACAAACAACAAACAGTACTAGCAAACAAGAAATAAACTAACAACAGAATCAACACATCTCAGAGGTAAATCAAGCTACTAATCACTATCTGTAGCCTCATCATCGTCATCACCAAAAGAAAAATCCACATCCTTTGGATCAACATACAGTGTAAATCTAGGACAGGTAGGAAATTGAATATCATGCTCACCCTTCAAGAATCTCACTAAAGACTCTGAATACTCAGCATTATAATCACTTTTCCTTTACGTATAATCAGATAGATGATCAATCTTCTTATCTATAGTATCTACTCTGCAGTGAGTTAGAAATAACTCATTCTGCTGCTCCAGAAATTGATCATGCATCGATTCCCAGAAACTAGATGGTGGCTCAGCAGTAGAAGTAGAAGGTCTAGAAGTAGAAGCTCTATCTGGAGTAGGTACAGAAGTAGAAGGACCAGTAGATCTTTTCCCTCGAAGACGATCATAAATGCTAACACTCTCCTGCCCAATTGGCTTTGTAGTCTTCAACTTCTCCTCTGATATATCAGCAGAAACTCCATTGCTCATGCATAAAGAATAAATCAAGGATGGGAATCCAAATCCCACAGAAGTGCTAGATCTAGCAATCTATTCCACTGAATCATAAATAATACTGCCAACATCTATCAGCTTCCTCTCCTGAATGTAATAGTTCAGGATAGCTCGATCTCTGGTAACTTGGCTCAGGTGGTTGGAAAGTAGAATTCTAGCAGAAATAAAATAATGCCATGCCTTTGAAATACCATTTAGCTTAGAAGATTTGAAGTTTACCCGTTAGTCGTTCCAGATCTTCCAAGTTCTAGTGCCATCAGTCAGATATGCAATAATCATCTCAAGATCTCCCTCAGATGGAGATAAACCAAAATAGTAGCACTCGATGGTAGGTCTCCGACACCTCTAACGAAGACTTCGTAGTCTTCCGCATAAAAAAAGTTGGCATAAAACTCACGTACAATAGGAATAACGACAACAAAAGTGAAATAACAGAATCGTTGCCACTTGTGTGCAACGATAGTGTTCTCGATCATTTCACCAGGATTGTAAAAATTGTGCTCCGAGATAAACTTTCTTGACATTGCAAATTCATGATAATGAAATGCGCTGCCGCAGTTGAAAACTTGCTGCTGTCGAAATTTTCTCGTGCCTTTCCTCGCTTAGATTTTGGTGCCATCTAAACGTGAAAGAAAACACAAATAAATCAAGGAATCAAAGATTTAAACTCTTTTTAAGCTTGAGAAACTAAAAATGTGTTTAAAAATTCATGGAGAAACTCTAAAAATCAAAATTTTTCTCAAAATTTTGATTTTTAGCAAAAAATAGGAAAAACTATGGTAAGAATAAAAAATAAATGGATTAGAATGTAGATCTGACCTCGAGATGAAGAAATCAAGTGATTTCAGGCTAAAAAACTTGATGTTTTGACCTCAAAATGGATATACAGGGTGGGTTTTCGCGAAAAAGAGGAAGGCGATGAAGCTTAGGCGTCAACCATGGCTAATGGGGTTTAAATGCTAATTTTCGGTAAGCAGGCTGAACCGGCGCCTAGACACCGAATTTTGGTGCTTGGCTCCAGACTCGCCTTTCACAAAAATCACTTTAAAAATTTTATTTTCCACCAAAACTCATAAATTCAACTTCCAATTACTCATATTAAAGTAGTGCTTC
Organism: Papilionanthe hookeriana x Papilionanthe teres; assembly: GCA_022702705.1. NCBI lineage: Eukaryota > Viridiplantae > Streptophyta > Magnoliopsida > Asparagales > Orchidaceae > Papilionanthe > Papilionanthe hookeriana x Papilionanthe teres. The sequence goes on along the minus strand of CM040423.1, from coordinate 86,716,865 downwards.
AGTTTCCAACTTCCAAAATATTTTCCAAAAACTTTAAAAATTAAAAATTAAATCCACCAATTAAACACAAGGTTTAAATCAAACTCTTCTAATTCCATTCATAATCTTCAATTTTGGCTCAATACAATACAGATAAGTATAGTAATATGATTCAAGTCCTAACAAACAATCAAACTACACAATTTGAAAGCAAATACAACACACATTGAACAATAAATCAAACACACAAATAATACAATCAATTTACTAAATCGATACAATGACACACTAATAAATGTCTACATCACACCACAATAACTATCTAATCTTCGAATTATAAATTTCCATTCTCTTCGCCATTAAGATTACTCGGCCTACTTGGGAAGAATATTAACGCTCTCGGAAAATCCGTAGCCGTTTTCTCGTCGATCCATTTGTTCTTCGCATACATCTCCACATGAGCATCTTGATAAGCAGCTAGATGATCAACTTGAAGCTTCGCCTGCCATTCCAGATGTTCAATTTGATGATACATCTCATAGAGGCGATCTCCAATACTTATGAATTCTGCTGCAAATTTATCTAGACGACTTGAAATTTTCTCCAAACTTACAACAATAAAACCATTGAAGTAGGGTTGAGGATCCTTTGAACCTTTGTCTCTAGCCTCTTCTCCAAGATTTCTTCTCTCCATTTCTTCAAAAATCCTCTCTAATCTCTCAAGAATGAAGTGTCTAGGTCGTGATTTTGGTTGCTTAGGGGTTGGGGACGAAGATGGGGTAATTTAAAGGAGAAAATCGTGTGAAAAACTGAAAATTTTCTGTTTTTACACAATCCGATGCAACTGTGGCGCTTAGGCGCCAAATCTGGCGCCTAGGCGCCGGACCCATCGATACACAGCTTATTCTGGCGGTTTGGCGCCGAATTCTGGCGCCTAGGCGCCGGAACCATATTCGACTCCGTTTCGCCTATCGTCAAATTTCAAAGTTTCTTTCTCCAAAATAGGTAAATTAGAATGGTAAGATCAATATAGACTTAGTAGCACAAATTATAAACAATCATAATGAAGGTTAACTTGATCTCCTTTTTACTCACAAATGAAATGGAGTGATCCAAAGTCCAAACTTTATATACTTTGAGATAATTTTTAGCTTAAGTCAATGAAGACTTGTTAGCATCCAATTTTCTAAAGTTATATAAAATTAGTCAAGACTGAGGCATAACCTTACATTGAAAATGTAAAAACACACAAAAATAACTATGGGTTGCCTCCCATAAAGCGCTTGGTTTAACGTCGTCAGCCCGACCTAAACCTAAATAAGTCTTTAATCAGGTTTACTTAACTCGTAAGGCTCTTTATAAATCATTTTAATGTCTCCCAAATAAGGCTTCAGTCTTAATCCGTTAACTTTAAATATTTTTCCTATTTTGGGGTCTTTAATATCCACAGCTCTATAATGGTATACTTTCTCAATTATATATGGTCCTATCCATTTAGACCTTAATTTTTCAGGAAAAAGTCTTAAACGAGTATTAAATAATAATACTTCTTGTCCAGGCTCGAATATTTTTCCTGAAATCTTTTTATCATGTAATATCTTCATTTTCTCTTTATAAATTTTTGCATTTTCATATGATTCATTTCTTATTTCATCCATCTCATTTAGTTGTAATAATCGTTTTTCTCCTGCAGTATTTAAATCAAAATTAAACTCCTTTATCACCCAATAAGCTTTATGTTCAAGTTCAACAGGTAAGTGACAATGTTTACCATAAATTAACCGGTAAGGTGACATTCTGATTGGTGTCTTATAAGCTGTTCTATAAGCCCATAATGCAGAATCAAGTCTATCAACCCAATCAGTTCTTTAGGATTAACAATCTTCTCTAAAATTCTTTTAATTTCTCTGTTAAATACTTCAGCCATTCCACTTGTTTGAGGGTGATACACAGTTGCAATTCTGTGTTTGATTCCAAAATTTTCAAGTAATGATTGAATTCTTATATTTCTTGAATGACTTCCACCATCTGCAATAATTACGTTAGGCATTCCAAATCTTGAAAAAATCATTTTCTTTAAAAATTTTGAAACACTTTTGGAATCACAGTTAGGTAAAGCTACAGCTTCAATCCACTTTGAAACATAATCGACTGCTAATAAAATATAAATCTTTCCAGATGATGGTACAAATGGTCCTTAAAGTCTAAACCCCATATATAAAAAAATTCAACTTCCAATATATAGTTTAAAGGCATTTCATCTTTTCTAGATATATTTTGCATCCTTGGACATCAATCACATGTTTTCACATAATGTCTCACATCTTTGAACAAGGTAGGCCAATAAAATCCTGAATTTAAAAATTTAAATGCAGTTTTATCTACTCCAAAGTGTCCTCCAAAATCAGAATCATGACATTTTTGAATAATAACAAAAGTTTCTTCATAAGGTACACATCTTCATATAACAGAATCTCTTCCTAATTTAAATAAATGAGGATCTTCCTAAATATATGATTTAGCATCATTTTTTAAATTTCTTAATATATTTGTTATTCAATCCATAAGGTAGAATATTGCTAACTAAATAGTTAACTATATCCGCATACCAAGGTGTTTGGCATCCTTGAATAACATATAAATGTTCATCAGGAAATTTTTCATTTATATTTTCCTCAGTAATAACATCATTCTTAATTCTAGATAAATGATCAACAATTTGGTTATCAGTTCCATTTCTATCCACTATTTGAAAATCAAATTCTTGTAGAAGTAAAACACATCTTATCAGTCTAGGCTTAGCATCTTTTTTCGACATTAAATATTTAATAGCTGAATTATCAGTATGAACTATGATTTTTGTACCAAGAAGATAAGGTCTAAATTTATCAAAGGAATAGACTATAGCTAAAAGCTCTTTCTCAGTAGTAGTGTAATTTCTTTGAGTTTCAGTAAGAGTTTTACTAGCATAATATATAACTTTGAAAATTTTCTCATATTTTTGTCCCCATACAACTCCAATTGCAAAATCACTTGCATCACACATTAATTCAAAGGGTTTATTTCAATTCAGTGCAATAATTATAGGTGCAGTTATTAATTTTTCTTTTAAAATATTAAAAGCATTAACACAGTCTTAATTAAATTCAAATTTAGCTTCTTTTTCAAATAAATGACAAAGAGGTTTAGCAATTTTAGAAAAATCCTTTATATATCTTCTATAAAATCCTACATGTCCCAGAAAACTTCTCACATCAGTAATAGTAGTAGGTGGTTGCAGTTCAACAATAATTTTCACTTTTTCTTGATCAACTTCCATCCCTTTTTATGAAATTTTGTGGCCAAGTACAATGCCTTCTGTGACCATAAATTGACATTTTTCCAGTTCAGAACTAAATTTATTTCTTCACGTCTTTTCAGAACTTTGGAAATGTTTTCCAAACAAGATTCAAAAGAAGTTCCAAAGGCTAAAAAATCGTCCATAAATATTTCAATTCCTTTGTCAATCAAATCACATAATATTGACATCATACATCTTTGAAAAGTTGCAGGTGCATTACATAAACTGAAAGGCGTTCTTCTAAACGTAATGTTCCATAAGGACTTGTAAATGTTGTTTTCTCTTGGTCCTCAGGAGCGACAGGTAATTTATGATAACCATAATATCTATCCATAAAACAGAAATATGAGTGTCCAGCTAATTTATCAAGAATTTTATCCAAGAAAGGTAAAGGAAAATGATCCTTTCTAGTGGCATCATTTAGTTTCCGATAATCAATGCAAATTCGCCATCCAGTAACTTGTCTTCTAGGAATTAGTTCATTTTTATCATTGACAATGAAAGTTACTCCTCCTTTCTTCAGAACACAATGAATAGGACTTCCCCATTGGCTATCCGAAATAGGATAAATAATTCCAGCATCTAACCATTTTAAAATTTCTTTTTTAACAACCTCTTTCATGATAGGATTTAATCTTCTTTGAGGTTCAATAGTAGGTTTAAAATATTCTTCCATTAAAATTATATGCATACAGATGGAAGGGCTTATTCCTCTTATATCAGCAATAGTCCAACTAAAAGCTTTCTTATAATTCTTTAACACTCCTATAAGTTATTCTTCTTAATCTAAGCTTAGTTTAGAAGAAATAATAACAGGTAAAGTTAATGAATTTCTAAGAAAAACATACTTTAAATGTGCATGTAACATTTTTAATTCCAGTTTAGGGGCTTTTTTAATTGAGGGTAAAAGTATATCATTTTGTATTATGTCAAAAATTCCTAGTTATCTTTAATATAATGAGTTTCTTTAGATAATTCTTCTTCTTTTAGTTCTTCATTTTTCATTAGTTAATAATTCAATTTTTTTCTTCAGAAATGACTTTACAACTTTCTTGATAATATTTTTCAATTATATAATCAATAATATCCATTCGAAAGCATTTTTCTTTATCAGGGTACTTCATTGATTTATGAACATTGAATTTAATCTCTTGATCATTAACTCTCATGGTTAATTCTCCTTTTGCACATCAATCATAGCTCGTCCGGTAGCTAGAAAAGGTCTCCCTAAAATAATAGGTATTTCTTTATCTTATTCCATATCAAGTACAAAGAAATCCACAGGGAAAATTAATTTATCCACTTTAACAAGAACATCCTCTATAACTCCTTTAGGGTAAGTGATAGATCTATCAGCTAACTGAAGGGTTATAGTGGTGGGAGTAATCTCTTCTAAATTTAACCTTCAAAAAATAGAAAATGGCATGAGATTAATACTTGCTCCTAAATCACATAAAGCTTTTCCACAAATTTTTTCTCCAATAGCACAAGGAATAGTAAAACTTCCAGGATCTTTTAAGTTTCTGAGGTAATTTCTTTTGAATTATTGAGCTACATTTATCACTTAATGCAATAGTTTCAAAAGCTTCAAATTTTTGTTTCTTACTTAAAATATCCTTCACAAATTTTGCATAAGTTGGCATCTGTTCCAAAGCTTCAGCAAAGGGTATGTTAATGGTAAGTTTCTTAAAAATTTCAAAGAACTTAGAAAATTGATGATTAAGCTTCTGCTGTTTTAGTCTTTGAGGAAAAGGTGGTGGTGGTTTTTCAACTTCCACATTAATAGGAATAACGATCGATCTTGACTAGGAGAAGGAGTTTCTTTAGGTTTTTCAATCTCTTCAACCTCAATCTCATTTTCAATTTCATTCTGCATTCTTTCTTTTAATTCCTTTCCACTTATAAGTTGCACAGCTTTAACATGTTCATGTTCTTTTCCAGTATCTTTTGGATTGATTTCAACATTACTAGGAAGTGTTCCTGGAGGTCTGTAATTAATTAGATTAGCTACTTGTCCATTTGATTCTCAATATTACGAATAGTAGTGTTTTGATTTTGTAATTGATTACTTAGTTGTAAAATTAATTCTTCTATAGATAACTTTTTTTGTTGATTATTAAATCCAGGTGGTTTATAGTTTGAATTTACTTGATTGTTCGAATTTCCAGTTGGATGGGATTAATTATTACCCCATTGTTGTTGTGAATTATTCCAGTTAAAATAAGGGTGATTTTTCCATCCAGGATTATAATAATTGGAATAAGGGTTATTTTTACTAGCAGTAGCTTGTAAAGTTTCAATAGTTTGAGAAACTTCATTATTAGCAGAGTTGTTATGTGATATTTTGATAGCATAATTATCTAATTTCTTAGATATTGGAGCTACTTGTGAAGCTAAGATAGAAAAGGCTTTGTTATCATCAATACTAGCCATTCTTTTAGGATTAATCCTTTCAGAAGGCCATTGAAAATTATTGTTAGCCATTTCTTTAACTAAAGCATAAGCTTCTTCAAATGATTTAGCCATTAAAGAACCTCCAGAAGCAGCATCAATAATTGATTTAAGTGATCCAATAAGTCCGTTATAAAATGTTTGAATAATTAACCAATCATGTAAAGCATGATGAGGACACTTTCTTAATAGTTCTTTAAATCTTTCCCAAGTTTCATAAATTGTCTCCCCATCAAATTGACTAAATGAAGTAATATCATTTCTTAATTTAGCAGTTTTAGAAGGAGGAAAATATTTAGCAAGGAATTTTTGTGCCATTTCAGCCCATGTTTTAATAGAACCTGTTGCTAATGAGTTCAACCACATCTTTGCTTTATCTCTTAAGGAAAAATGAAAGAGTCTAAGTCTAATAGCATCATCAGAAACATTGTTATATTTAAAGGTAGCACAAAGTTCTAAAAAACTAGCAAGGTGTAAATTTGGATCCTCATTTGGTGTTCCCCCAAATTGATTATTTTGAACCATTTGAATAATAGACGGTTTAAGCTCAAAAGAATTAGCATCTACAGTAGGTTTTTGAATACTACTATGAAGTTCATGAACTGTAGGGTTAGCATAATCCCTTAATGGTTTGTAAACATTTTGTTCATTAATTTCAATTGGATTTTGTAAATTATTATGTAAATTAGCCATCTCTTGATATTTTTGAATTTGTTTTCCTTTTTTAATTCTTCTAACAGTTCTTTCTAATTCAGAATCTAAAGGTAATAATCCTTCAGATCCAGAACTACGCATAAAAAGTAAATAAAAAGTAAAATAGCAACAAATAAAATTATATTTTTATTTTTGTTTTTGTTTTTGTTTTTTATAAATGTTTTTGTATTTTATATTTTTGACAATAAAAGAAATAAATAAAATAAAATAGTTAAAATCTATAAATTTTGCCTCCCCGGCAACGCCGCCAAAAACATGACCCTCGATCCACAACAATGCACCAAAAACTTGGTTTGCAATTCCCAAACAATGCAATAATTTATGCTATCAAAAATATGTTATAGTCAATACTTTGACTTAAATAATAATAACATCTAGTGTATATAAATATAATTTTATGGAAAAAATTTTACACACTAGCGGTACTACGCAAGTATATGTATTGTATCAATTAATATAGGGCTTTAAATAAAGACCCGAGTATTAATCCTACGAGGAGGATTATAGATTTTCCTTTTAAATATTTTGATTTTATTTTTATGTATTTCTTTTAAAGTTAAAAAGTTGATATTTAATTTACTAGATGCATAAATAAAGCAGTAATAAAGTAATGATTGATGTAAATAAAAATAAGCAAACAACTTTCTTCCTTTCAATTAATCCAAGACTTTTTAGATAATGTAATATTCGTGGAGAATATAAATTTATGGTATTGTGCCAAATAGAAGCATTCCTATTCTTTACCTTCGCTCGATAATATAAAGAACATTGGCTAATCTATAGATCGAGTTTGGATGTATTGTTAGTAGAATGGGTTAATCTAGGCTCACACTACTAGATGTCCAAGGGTGGCTATGGTCGGCCCTACTAGTGACCCTTTCCTTTTCTATAATTCAAATTACAAGAATTTAGCTTGTCACTCTAAAAACTTATCAATTCTACACCCATTAAATATTATCTTCCTATTTATTTGCACTTCACCTTGAATAACCCGCGCAAGGCCTTCGACTACCCAAGGATTTATGTGATATCTACTAGCTAAGAATTCATCTCCTTCTAGGTCTCAAAACTCTTCAACAGATTTTAACAATTTAAATGGCCAATTTAAATAGTAAATTAAGATCCGGTATTAATATTATCATAATGTTTAAAATATATATATAGTGTTTAATTCTCCAATGAATGTTATATTATCTTATTTATCTTTTCATAATTGAAAGGAGAAAGTAAAGTAACTACTCAGAACACATTGAATGTAAACAACACAACATATAAATAAAACTTTGAATCAAAATACAAATACTTATCTCAAGTGTTTCTCCAACTGAACCTCTGAATCCTTCTGACTCCAAAGTAAAAAGACTTCAAAAGCACCGACTCTTCAAATACTCTCAATACAAACTCTAAATAAACTCACTAATTAATGAAAGAAACTATAAATATGGCCCTTAAAATATTTCTCTAATTTCACTCTCTAAATGGAACTATGGGGCTAGGTGACTAGGTTGGGTGTCTCTCTAATTTTGGGCGTTTTTCTCTGAAGGAGTAGCCTTTTATTTATAGGCTTCAAGAGTTGCCTTGAGGCATCTCTTCAAAATGTGTCCACGTTCAATGAATCTTCTAGAAGGTGTGTCTGGCGCCTAGGCGCTGGACTCCGCTTCCAGTTCTTCGCACCTCTTCACTTTGGATCGCACCTCTTCGCGATCCTAACCGTTTCCAAGCGTCCAAATACAATGTATCACGTGTCCTATAATCCAGGAATAACTGCCAATCTTCTAGATGGTCAAATAACCGCTAACACCGTCAAGAAACTGTCCAAAAGTCGTAAAAAATCTTATATAATTCTGTATTGAACTAGCGCTTAGGCGCCGGATTCTGGCGCCTAGTCGCCAGGCCAATTATTTTGACAATTTTGCATTTTGGCTCCATTATTGCTCCTTTCTACTCCTTTTTCATCTTTTTTTCTTTCTGGAACATTTTTGCATCTCCTACATCCAAAACACAAAAATACCTTTCATTAAAGCATAATATCCTTAAGAATTTGATAAAAATCAAGGCATAAAAATAGGTATTTTTTTCATGGATCAGATATTAATATGCAAATTCAGAAAATCAATAGAAAAATATTGGATCTAGAATGAAATATGAGGAAAAATGATATAAATCCATCTGAAAAGGAAGAGCCGAATGAAAAATTACAATTTGAGGATTTTGTAGGAATTCCTGGATCTAAAAAGGATTAGGTGATTGATCGAGGATTACTTAATTGGAATTTTGATCTAGGAGGAATCATTTGTCTGGCCCGCGACGTTAAAACCAAGCGCTTTATGGGAGGCAACCTAATGTTATCAGTGTGCTTTGATTTAGTGTGCTTGAGAGTCATGATTGTTAGTGTTATATGGTTTTTTGCTTTAGAGTGGATTGACTTGATTCTTATGTGTCATTATGGATTGATAAGTTTGATTGTTGATTGGTAGATGTTTGGATTGTTAGTATTTTGATTTGATCTTTGTGTGTCATGATGGAGGTGATTCCTTAACTTCTTATTATGGTTAGACTTGTATGTTCTCTTGTAGTAGTTGGATTGATGAGTTCACTATAACTCGGGTCTTACTCAGACTTGAGATTTACAAGAGATATCATAAATTTGAACAATGATAGCTTCATCTCAATTTCTTTACATCCTTTCTCTAACTTTGTTTTCATTTGATGAATAACTTGTGGATGATGTTACACTACAATTTATAATAGCTAGAGGTGCTTAATTATTGGGATTAGATGATGCCTGAGATTGGTGCCTAGGAACTAATTTATCAGGGATAATCTTATCTTTGGGATTATAATCTATAAAATTATTTTAAAATATACCTAATTGATTAGTGTAGTGATTCTGTTAGAAAGTGGAAGTAAATCAGTGTGATGTGATGAGTTAATGGAAGAATTGACCTCATTTATCTTATTTGTGTTTATGTTTGTGTTACAATTTTATATAATAACTAAGATTGGTGCCTAGGAACTAACTTATCAATGATAATCTTATCTTTGGGATTATAATCAATAAAATCATTTTAAAATATACCTAATTGATTAGTGTAGTGATTCTGTTAGAAATTGGAAGTAAATCAGTGTGATGTGATGAGTTAATGGAAGAATTGACCTCATTTATCTTATTTGTGTTTATGTTTGTGTTACAATTTTATATAATAATTGAAGAACATTTTTATATTCCCTTGCTGATATCTGCTATGCTAGTTAAACTTTTATTTAGTGAATTTCATTCTGGCATGATTAGTTTAGATTTACTTTCTGCTGCATATTGTTCTGTCCTAATGAATACTTGTAAATGGTTTTGATAGACATTTGTGGTAGAAAGAATTGTTTTTCTTCCTGTTTATATTTTTTGTACTGAATGCTATATATGTTAAAAATTAAGTTTGGGGGTAGGAAGAAAAATAAAATTTTAATGTGAAAATACTTCATTTTAGTGTAATTTTATTACAAGCATGTTTTAGGTTAGATTTACTTTCTCCTACAGTCATTCTATCCTGATTATGCATGTATATGAATTTGATAGGATGTTGTAGTAGTAAGTAGATTCAACCTTTACTTTTTCTTCCTGTAAAATTTTATGGAATTAATTGCAAAATATTTTAAAATTTAAGTTTGAGGGGGAAGAAAAAATTTTAAAACGTAACTATATTTGTCCTCAGTAGCCTATATTTAATTTGATATCACTTTTAAAATGACTTGTGGTATGTGGTGTTACCTTTAGGTTACTATAATTTCGATTTTTGGAATGTTAGAAAAATAACTTAGTTGAAATCATATGTGAAGAAACAGTTCTAGAGTTAAGATATTTTCTAGGAAACATTGGAGAAATGATTTTTGTATTTATGGTAGAAAGGAGTTGAATATTTGAAAAGCTAAAATTCATAGATTTACATTTAATGAGAATTGAGCCTTTATTGAAAACATTTTTCGAACTAATACTTACACTTATAAAAAGTGAGGGAAAGTTTTGAGTTTTGGATTTTAGAGAGAGGACAGTGAAATTCAAAATTATTAAATGCCTATCCAGATATAGTAATCCTCACATAAAAAAAAGTAAAAAAAAAGGATTAAAAATGATCCCAAAAGAAAGAAAAAAAAAGTGAAAAAAGGGGATTGGAAAAAATCCTGAAAGAAAAGAAAAAAAATAGAAAATAAAATAAATGAGGGGAAGCTTGAGGGGAAGCCTAATAAAAAATTGGTTTCACTTAAATCTTTTTAAATGAAAAGACTTGAAAACAATCCTAAGCTTATTCTTATTTCAAAAAGTATTGGTTAAATTGGTATAGATAAGGTGCTTAAATTCTGTTTTCATACTTTCTATGATTCTTTAGTTTGACAATTTTCAATAACTTTTGAAGTAAATAGAAAATCAGGATTCCTAAGTTGAATATGAGATATTCTTACACTCTAGTCCTAGGTTGATTTGCTAGAATTTCTTCTATATTATACTATAATATTTCTGTGATGAAATTATAAGAAACTCTATTGAAACCCACAACCACAAGTCAACATATTTTATTTTTAAAGTTATAGTGTTACTTGAGGACAAGTAACAGTTAAGTTTGAGGGTGTTCATACGCCTAAAATATATACAATTTTTGCTATATAATTTTACTCATTTTTGATGATATTACACTTTAAAGGAAGGTATTTTGTATGTTTTTTGGTTTTAGGTACAAGAAATGGTGATTGGAGCAAAAGAAAGTAAAAATGGTGCAATTTGGAGCAAAAACAAACAAGAAAGCAAATTTTGGCTTGACACATTTCAAAAAGTCTTTCCATGTTTAATCTCTTTTACAATTCTTGCATATTTTTTAATGAAATTATACTTTAAAGAAAGGTTGTTTTTATGCTTATTTTGTAGGGCTATCTGTTAGGAACACAACGGAACTGAAACGGAGCCAAACAGAGCAAAATGGTGGACTGTGCAGGATGGGCACCGGAGGCGCCCAAACCAGCGACGGCGGCGCCCAAACCGGCTACAGCGGCGCCAGAGATTCGAGACCACTGACACGGGTGTGATGCTTAACGTTATATGTGTTAACAAATGTAAAAATAAATATTTAATAATAACAAAGTTGCCCCTTATCAACGCAGGTATACGTATCGTTTAAGAAATAGAGGGCTCTAATGGAGTACTGGATATCGATCCCACAGGGAAGTTTAGAGATTACGAACTAATTACAGTAGTTGAAATAAATATCTAGTAAACGTAAATAAAGAAAAATTATACTAATTTCTACTACTAATGTTGAATGGAAAGTTGCAATTTAGAAAAGTATCTCTCCCCTTGTTAAGAGAATTAAGTGAAAAAATAATTAAATTAGTTATAATTATATTGTACCAAATAGGAGCATTCCTATTCTTTACCCTTTGGTCCAGGCATAAAGAATATTGACTAATCCTATGCTTGGTTACTGAGTCTGTGGCTAGGATGGGAGGATACCGGCTCTCACTTTGGAGCTCCCACGTTACCCTCGTCTGAGGGCTAACATCTACACTTCAGCACCCAAACGATAGGACAGAATTGAGAATTTTAGTCTGTCACTCTAAAATCTCCAATTCTACTCCCGATAAATAATATTTCCCTATTTATTTGCACCATCCTTTCAAGGACTTTGACCTCCCCAAATCTTGGATGTAATCTTTACTTTAGTTATGAAATCAACGTATTTTAACAGATCAATTGGCCAAATTGAAAGTAAATTAAGTTTTAAGTAAAAAGATTATCACAATCTTTATTGAATATTTTAGGCACAACTAATTCAATTTTCCATTTCACAAAATTTCAGAACAAGGAGAAAGACAGAGAAGACTACTCCGAATGCATAGGAAGAATAACACAAAACTTGGATTTCATATAAAATCAAAGTTACAAAATAATAAACACAACTTATCTCAAATTTTCTCCCTAAGCGGACTCCTTAAAGTTCCTCTAACTCTTCCTTCTTGTATAACAGACTCAACTAAACTCACTATTAGACTCTCTAGAGCATAATCACACACTAATGACACTCTGGAAATACTGAAGACACTAAAAAGACACACCAAAAAGGGACTCTCTTTCAGCTTAAATTTGTCTCTTTTTAAAGAGGGAGAAATATTTCCAATGATTGCTTAAGCACCTCTTCAAAAAGCGTCCAGATTCGATGAATCTTGCTTGAACTGACCTTCTCGCAGTCGACGGGCTCGTTGGCGCCGTCGGCGGGCTTCTAGAACATAGGCCATTTGCTAAGGCTTGCTGTCAGCGGGCTCGATCTTGCCGTCGGCGGGCTCCTTTATAATTTATTTGTATGCTCTCGGGAAAAACACGTCGTCGGCGGCCTATTCCTCACCGTCGGCGGCAAATTACAACTTTTGTCTCTTTTGGTCCTTTTTGTTCCAGATTCGATCATTTTCCCATCGTTTTGCTCCATTATCTATAAATCTTCATACCTGCAATAAAACATAAGAAATACCTTTTTATAAAGTGCAATATCATCAAGAATCAATGTAAAATCGGTATGAATTTCTCAATACATTTTTCTTTGATCAAAATCCACCAAACTTAAATATTACTTGTCCTCAAGTAATCTCGATACTACGTAAAAGTAATGATTATTTGTACTAAGGCTTTAATTTAGAAATACCATGAATTTGATTTAAATAAGTATTATAGTGAAGTTTATTAGAAAGATTTTCAAATAATTAAATTAATTCTATAGATGTAAGATTATTTAGTCATCAAGTTTAAGAATTCTAGTCTTCTATTTATTTCAAGAATGACTATATGTTGCAACATTAAATAACTTAAAATATTCAGATTATAGGAAATTCATGAAAACACTATTTAGTATAAGTACTAATCCATATATATAAGTTCAGAAATGTAACTGAGTTTATCCTTTTAGGTTTATTCAAATGAAGCCAATTTTTGATAAGGCATCTCCTCAAGCTTCTCCTCACTTACCCTTTTTTTATTTTTATTTGGATTGCATTTCAATCCTATATTTTTTTCTTTTTAGGGATTGTTTTTCAATCCTTCTTTTTCTTTTTCAAGTAAGGATTACTGTATCTGGATAGCCTGTTAAAGATTTTGAACTTCATTTTCCTGTTCCTAAATTTGTAACTTGAAACATTTCCTTACCTTATATTTATTTCATAGTTTTTACTTCATTGAGTTTCAATCTTTTCTTTCTCAACTAAATACTTAAGAGTTTAATATTTTAAAATATAGTAAATAGTTAACTATATTCTTATCCTTTAATTCCAAATATCTTAATCCACAAAATTAGTTTAATCACTAAAAATATTTCTTTTCATCTTCTATAATAGTTAAATAAATTAATTCTAGCTTACTGAATTAAATTCACTACAGAAAATCATTTTTGTAATAATTTTTGAAAATATTTAATTGAGAACATTTAATAGTTAATCTTGTTTTTCCTCCCCCAAACTTAAATTTTTCTATATAATCATATAGGTGGAAAGAAAAAATACTGTAAATTTAAATCATACCTTCGTGCTTTAGGTATTTCCTTTTTGAAGTTCTGCAGGTTTTTCTCATCACTTAATTAACCTGTACTGTTAATAACTTTCTATACACATATAACATTAGAGAATTTGCTGGGTAAGAAAATTTTGAAATAAGTACAAAATACTAACACAATTTCCTACTACATTTAATTGCTTTACCTATTAAAGTAATAAGCAAAATTAACACAACATCCACATACATTTTACTACTTCAATTTCAGAGTTACAATCATAGTCTGAAATATAAAAACTTAAAGCTACACAAATTTAACTTACATATCACAATAATAAAAAACACAGATTCAGAACAGAATTACTAAAATAAAGAAAACAAACATACACTTAACAACAAATATCTGATCACAGAATCTAATCTCAAACATCAAAATCCCAAACTATATCATCATCTCCTTGTTCAGCAGGTGGAGTAGGCTGGTAGTGAGTATAACGAGGGCACTCAGGAAATATAACATCAAGCTCCCCTCTCCTATAGCAATTCTTAGCATCATAGTAAGCTATTTCAAACTCAGAATGCTTCTGGAGATATTCATTGTCATAATCGTGCCTTCGCTCTAATCCTTCAATCCTCTGATCTATATGCTCCAACCTTTCATCAAACTTCTCAAAATTTTTCGCTGCAGAGTTAGTTTATTCATTAAGTCATAAAGTGTAGGAGAACTATAGGTAGGAGGGTCATAACTATTAGAAGGAATATCCCTACTAGTCGAAGGTGCAGAGCTCCTTGTCCCAGATCTCCATCCTTCATGGGATTCATAAGTCTTTATATTAGCCTTTGTAATGGGTTTCATAGGTTCAACCCATTCCTCATCATCTTCAGCCTCTACTCCAGACAACTGGCAGAGAGCATAAATCAGACCAGGATGTCTTAGTCCTCCTCCTGTTTCACTTTTTACTATGGCTAGTATGTTTTTATAAATAATATTTCCACATTTATACTTCTATTGTTCTGAATACAAAAATTCAGAATTGCTATATCCCTTGAAACTTCACTATGATGATAAGTAGAAAGAAAGGTAGAGCAAATAAAATAGTGCCAAGCCTTAGAGGTGGCATTCATCATAGAAAGAGGGAAGTTTACCCATTCATGCTGCTTTCTTTTCCAAGTCCCTTTCCCATCAGTGAGAAAGTTAATCACATCCTCCAGGGGTCCTTCCATTGTTCCAAACGTCTCATAATCGCTGGTATGCAGATCTTGCACTTTGTAGAAAGAATTTATTCGAGCAGCATTAAAATCAACTAAAAATCCTCTAACCTTTATAGGTCCATCCTCTATCTGGGTCAGACTGGCGTAAAATTCCTTTACAACTTCTACTGCAGCTCTATTCGTTGAATAATAAAAAATTTCCCATCTTCGTTCCTTAATTGTTTGTTCCACTTCTCCTCTCGGATTCTTGAAAACTTTGTCCTGGATGCATTTTTTCATTTTGATGATAGAGTTGTACCTTGACTGAGCCTTAGCATTTACAAATCGAGTCTCGTCAAAGTCAAGTTGCCTCTTTTGTCTTGGAGCCATTTCTCGATCTATTAAATTTACAAAAATCTCAACTAAATTCCAAAATAACACTAGAATGGCTTCCAAAGGTAACTTAAAGTAATCTAAAATGAATTCCATGAATTTCTTCCAACTATTTTCTCCACATTTTTTAGTTTTCCAAAATTCCTAAATATGGAAGAAATACACGGTGAAAATAAAAAATTTTTGCATGGGAGTGAAGCACTTACCAAGGGAAGATGAAATCTAGCTTCAAAATGGGTTGAAAATGCTCCAAATCCAAGATCTCTCAAGCCCTAGGTCAGTTTTTCAATGTTTAGAGGTAGGGGACGATGAATAGTGTCGGTTGACCGGTCAAATAAAGGTATTTTTTGGGTCCTCGTCGTCAGTCGACTGACTAATTAATTCAAATAGGTTTAAGTCTCTGGAAAAAAGCCGCCGTCGGCGGCATCGAGGGTGCTGTCAGCGGGCCCTTTCAAAATTTTAAATTTTAAATTTTTTTTAAATTTATTTTAAGCCTCGTTAACGTCTGATCAATCGATTTAAACATATTTTAATGTGATTAGATATTATTGTAATTCAAATAAATTCACACAAAACAAACATTACAATTTTTATATAAAATCCAAATGTTTACAATATTCATACACAACATACTATAACAAGCCATTTTCTCAACCTTAATACATCAAATTCAGCATTGCAATCCAAACCACAACACTCAAAAGGCTGAAAACAAAAAAACTATCATCTATACTGAGATCAAATATCAAAATCTAAAATAGCAAAAGTGCATATTACACAAATTTAAAATTCAAACTAATTCAACACTTAAACAGATACGAACGCCTTCTACTCATCAGGATCAGTGCTGAACTCATCTCTGATATCACCCATTGAACGTAAATGAACAAAAAGATTGTAGAAGTGTCTGTAAGGAAACTCTTCAGTAAAATCTTCTTCTATCCATCCTTTCTTTAGCATAAGCCGTATGAAAGTAGCTTCAAGATGTCCAGAATGATTGAAGTGTTCTTTCATCCTCCAGTCAATATGATCAAATAAGTCAGAGATGTTATTAATTGAAGTCATCACATTTTGTATCTTTTTATCCAGTCCTTTGAGTTTCCGTAGGATCATCTCAGTTTTATCAGTTAAAGGCCTAATTGAAAAAGAACTCTGGGATGTTTGATCCACAATAATGGCTGTCTCATTATCATCATCAAGTGTAGGAAACATATCAGTTGGATCTAAAGGTTTCCAAGGTAGAAGTACCTTCTCACAGGCTACATATGAAACTTGGTGCTGACTGCAGAGTGCAAAAATTTTAGAAGGATGTCCAAGCCTATAAATTGATCCATGAACAATCAAGCCTAAAGCAGAGTTCACAATAATTGAACCAACATCAATAAGAAGTCCCGCTTGAATACAATAATTCAAAATTGCACACTCCTTAGAAAATTTATTGACCCTCCTAGTAGGCAATAGTTTTGAAGAAAAAAAGAAGTGCCAGTGTTTAGAAACAGGGTTTAAAAGTGATGCAGAAAAACTGACATACCCGTTTTCTCTTGTTTCCCAATCTTCCGCTTTATCAGTCAAGTAACGATAGATTTCATTCATATTATTCCTTGTAGGTACAAAGTTGGAGTAGTGGCAAATGAGTGTATTTTCTATCGAATATAACTCATTAATTCTAGAAGGAGTAAAAATTACCCATCTTCCTCGCACATAGACGACTCCGTTGTTGATTCCGTGTAATTGGCATAAAATTCTTTTACCACAAGGATGACTATTGCAGAGGTGGTATAACACAACACTTCCCAACGTCATCACACAATCATCTCTTTAATAGGCGTCGTCGAATTCTCCAATCCTCGATTCACGAATCCTCGTTCCTTGATCAATCTCTTTTTCATCATTACCTTATTGAAGATTCGCTGGGCCTTGCAACTGATAAATTTTCTTCTATTGAACACTCGAGATCTAAGGATTTCAGGGTGATTGGATGCCATAAGGATGAGTTTTAATGGAGTTTCAATTCGTTTTTAGGATATAGATAGTTTAGAAATCAAATTTTAGGAGGTTTTAAAGAGTTAAAACCACTTATAATTGCCATAAACCGTCAAAATAACTCCCTAAACCGTCCACTCGCCGAACTCACCGTCAGAGGCATCGATCTTGCAGTCGGCAGGATTCTTTAATAACACAAACTGATCTTGGTGGGAAAAACTCGCTGTCGGCGGGCTCGATCTCGCCTTCGGCGAGCAAGGCAAAAATTGGCCAGTTTCTCTCTAGTCCGAATGCATTCCAAATTTTTCTATGGCTCCAATATCTTGATAATTATAAGGGTAAATTCACGTAGTATAAATCATTCATACCATAAATTATCAATAAATCAAACAGATATACTATTATTGCATATAAATAATGATAAATATGGGTTGCCTCCCATAAAGCGCTTGGTTTAACGTTGTCAGCTCGACCTATTCAGGGTGTTAATCAGGTTGACTGAGCATTAAAACCTCTTTAAAATTTGGTCTTATACCCTCAAAATATGGTTTTAATATGTGTCCATTTACTTTGAATTTGTTTCCAGTCTTCGGTTCTTCAATTTCAACAGCTCCGTATGTAAACACTTGAGTTATAGTGAAAGGTCCTAACCATTGAGATTTCAATTTCCCAGGAAATAATTTCAACCTTGTATTGTACAACAATACTTCTTGTCCTGGTTCAAAATTCTTTTGGTTAATCTTCCGATCATGCCAAATCTTTATTTTCTCTTTATAAATTCTATCGTTATTATAAGATTCATTCCTTAATTCTTCTAATTCATTCATCTGTAACAATCTCTTCTCACCAACATCTTTCAAATTATAATTAAATTCTTTAATCGCCCAATATGCTTTATGCTCTAATTCAACTGGTAAGTGGCAAGTCTTTCCAAAAATTAGTCTGTAAGGCGTCATTCCAATTGGAGTTTTATAAGCAGTCCTATATGCCCATAATGCAGTGTTTAGTCTTGTGGACCAATCTAATCTACTAGGATTTACAGTCTTTTCTAAAATTCATTTAATTTCTCGATTAGAAACTTCAGATAATCCACTGGTCTGTGGATGATAAGCAGTAGATATTTTATGAATAATATTAAATTTTTCTGCCAATCTTTGAATATATTTATTCCTAAAGTGGGATCCTTCTTCAGTGATAATCACTCTCGACATTCCGTATCTTGTGAAAATGTTTTTCATTAAAAATTTTGAAACACTCTTAGCATCACAACGAGGTAAGGCCTATGCTTCAATCCACTTAGAAACAATCAACAACAACTAATATATATGAGTTTCCAAATGAAGCAATAAATGGTCCCATGAAATCTAATCCCCAAACATAAAAAATTTCAACTTCTAATAAGAAATTGAGAGGCATTTCATTTCTTCTAGATATATTACCTATTCTTTGGCATTTATCAAAAGTTTTGATATATCTATAAACATCTCTAAAAAGAGTAGGCCAATAAAATCCATCTTGTAAAACTTTATGTGCAGTTTTGTCAGTCCCAAAATGTCCTCCAAATTCAGAATCGTGACATTTTTGAATAATCTGTTCAGTTTCTTCGTAAGGCACACATCTTCTAATAATAAGATCCTTACATTGCTTATATAAATATGTTTCATCCCAAAAATATGCTTTAGTATCATGAATAAATTTTTTCTGTTGTTGCAGAGTTAGCATGGGTGGTAAAATATCACTTACAATATAATTAACTATATCAGCATACCAAGATATTTTCCACTCATTTATATTATAAAGTTGTTAATCAGGGAAACTGTCTGTAATTTCATTGTCAGTGTCAGATAATTCGTGATATTCTAGTCTTGACAAATGATCTGCAATTTGATTATCAGTTCCCTTTCTATCTAGTACTTCAAAATCAAATTCTTGCATTAGCAATATCCATCTAATTAATCTTGGTTTGCTATCCTTCTTTTGCATCAGATATTTAATAGCAGAGTGATCAGTATGCACAATACATTTAGTTCCAATTAAATAAGATCTAAATTTATCAAAAGCATATACAATTGCTAATAATTCCTTTTCTATAATTGTATAGTTAATTTTATCATTATTAAGAGTTTTACTAGCATTGTATATAACTTTAAAAATTTTATCATATCTTTGTCCAAGAACAGCTCCTATAGCATAATCATTAGCATTGCACATAAGGTCAAATGGTTTCTCCCAATCAGGTGAAACTATTATAGGTGCTGTGATTAATTTATCCTTTAATAATTTAAAATCATTTAAGCATTCTTTAGTAAATTCAAATTTCCTATTCTTTTTTAAAAGTTGGCATAGAGGTTTGGTAATTTTTGAGAAATCTTTTATGTAACGTCTGTAAAAACCAGCATGTCCAAGAAAACTTCTTACCCCTCTCACTGTAGTAGGAGGTGGTAATTTAGCTATAACTTGGTTTTTAGTAGGGTCTACTTCCATGCCATTTTCTGAAATTTTATGCCTTAATACAATTCCTCCTGCAACCATAAATTGACATTTCTCCTAATTTAGAACTAAATTAGTTTTTTCGCATAACTCCAAAAATTTTTCAAGATGCTCCAAGCATGCGTCAAATGATGTTCCAAATACAGAGAAATTATCCATAAAAACTTCTATTCCATCATCAATTAACTTACAAAGTATAGACATCATACATCTCTGAAATGTTGCAGGTGCATTACATAATCCAAAAGGCATCCTTCGAAAAGCAAAGTTCCATAAGGACTAGTAAATGTAGTTTTCTCTTGATCCTCAGGAGCAATAGGAATTTGATGGTAGCCAGTATATCATATCTATCTAAAAAACAAAAGTATTTGTGCCCAGCAAGTCTATCCAACATTTGGTCTAGAAATGGTAAAGGGAAGTGATCTTTCCTGGTGGTCGCATCTAATTTTCTATAGTCAATACATATACACCATCCAGTAACTTGTCTGATAGGTATCAAATCATTATTTTCATTAGCTTCAACAGTCAATCCTCCTTTCTTAGGAACACAATGAATTGGGCTTACCCAAGCACTGTCCGAAATAGGATATAAAATACCATTGTCTAACCATTTTAATATTTCTTTCTTGACTACATCTTTCATCATCGGGTTTAATCTCCTTTGTGGATCAACTCTTAGTTTATGTTTATTATCTAAAATAATTCCGTGCATACAGATTGAAGGACTAATTCCTTTAATATCTGCTAAGGTCCAACCAAAAGCTTTCTTATACTTCTTTAATGTATCTAAAAGTTTTTGCTCTTGTAATTCACTTAATTTTACTGATATAATAACCGGTAAAGTTAAAGAATTTCCCAAAAATACATACTTCAAATGAGTAGGTAAAATTTTTAACTCGAGTTCAGGAGGTTTTATAATCGACAGATCTATATTCTTTTCAGCATTTTCCGTAACATCCAACATTTAGAATCTTTCTTTTATATAATCTAATTCTTCATTTTTTGCTTTTTCAAATAATTCTGCATTTTCTATTTCTTGTTTATTTTCAAAATATTCTTTAAAATTTTCATTTCACAGATGTTTAAGAATTTCCATTCGAAAACATTCTTCCTCTTTTTCAATAGCAGGGTATTTCATTGATTTTACAATATTAAAAGTTACTTCTTGATCATTTACTCTCATAGTTAATTCTCCTTTTTGAATATCAATCATAGCTCTTCTAGTAGCTAAGAAAGGTCTCCCTAAAATTATAGGTATTTCTTTATCTTCCTCCATATCTAAAACAATAAAATCCATAGGAAAGATAAATGTTTCCACTTTTACTAACACATCTTCGATAACTCCTTTAGGATAAGTCACTGAACGATCGACTAATCGAAGAGTTACTGAAGTAGGTGAGACTTCTCCCAATCCTAATCTTTTAAAAATTGATAGAGGCATAAGATTAATGCTGGCTCCCAAGTCACATAAAGCTTTTCCATAAAATTTTTCTCCAATAGCACAAGGTATAGTGAAACTACGAGGATCTTTTAATTTCTCAGGAAGCTTTTTCTGAATAATTGCACTACACTCTTTGCTAAGTGTAACAATTTCATTGTCTGTGAACTTTCTTTTCTTATTTAAAATATCTTTCATAAATTTTACATAATTGGGCATTTTTTCTAATGCTTCTACAAAGGGAATATTCACCGTTAATTTCTTTAGGATTTCAAGGAATTTAGAAAGTTGTTTGTCCTTTTCATGTTGCTTTAATCGCTGAGGAAATGGTGGTGGTGGTTTTTCTATATTAATTTTCATAGCTATTAGTGGATATTCTAAATCTTGATCTTGCTGATCCTTTTCTTTTTCAATTTCCACTTTCTCTTTTTCAATTTCCGTTTCTTTTTGTACTCTTGTTTCTAATTCTTTTCCACTTCGTAACTGTATCGCTTTGATTTGTTCTTTTCCTTGGTCTTTAGGATTAATTTCCACATTACTAGGAAAAGTTCTAGGAATTCTATTATTAAGTGCAGTAGCGATATGCCCAAGTTGAGTTTCAATATTTTTAATAGCAGTTCCTTGATTTTGTAATTGGTTTCCTTGAATTTGTAACTATTTTCCTTGATTTTGCAAATGTTGACCCATATTTAATATTAATTCTTCCATAGATAACTTCTTTTCCTTGAATTGAGAGTTATTATTAAATCCAGGTGGATAAGAAGGTTTATAATTATAATTTCCTTGATTAGATGAATTTCCTAATGGGTTTACTGGGTTGTTCGCTCATTGTTGATTAGTAGAATTGTTATTCCAATTAAAATTAGGATGATTCTTCCAACCGGGGTTATAATAATTTGAATAAGGATTGTTGGGTCTATTATTAATAGCACTTAAAGTTTCTTAAGAAGGTTGAACATCCACAAATTGCCCAGATGAATTTTCTTCCATTATAGTAGGAGAATAATTCATTCCAAAATGATCAAATTTCTTAGATATAACAACAATCTGAGAAGCTAAAATAGATATTGCATCAGAATCATGGATACTAACTATTTTTTTAGGATTTCGCCTTTTAGAAGGCCATTGAAAATTGTTGGTAGCCATTTCTTCAATTAACGAATAAGCCTCATCAAATAGTTTTGACATTAATGAACCACCGGCAGCAGCATCAATAATAGATCTAAGAGATCCTACTAATCCATTATAAAACGTTTGAATAATTAACCAATCTGGTAACACATGATGTGGGCATTTCCTAAGAAGATCTTTAAATATCTCCCAAGCTTCGTATATTGATTCTCCATCAAACTGACTAAAAGAGGTTATATCATTTCTAAGCTTAGCAGTTTTTGAAGGAGGAAAGTATTTGGATAGAAATTTTTGTGATAATTCTCCCCAAGTTCTAATAGATCCAGGTGCTAACAAATTTAACCACATCTTAGCCTTATCCCTTGAAGAAAAAGGAAAAAGCCTAAGTCTAACAGCATCGTTAGATACTTCATCATATTTAAAAGTAGCATAAAGTTCTAAAAAACTAGTGAAATGTAAATTAGGATCTTCATTTGGTGAACCACTAAATTGATTATTCTGTACCATTTGGATAATTGTAGGTTTAAGCTCAAATGAATTAGCAGCTACATCAGGGTTTTGGATAGTTAAATGAATTTCATCTAATGCAGGGTTAGCGTAATCTCTTAAAGGTCTCGGTTGATTTGCATTTTCAATTGCTGGATTATTTGCCATTTGATTTAAATTTATGATTTCTCTTTTCTATTTTCTAATTTTTTTAATAGTGCGTTCTAATTCTGAATCGTAAGGTATTAAATTTTTGGTTCCAAATTTGCACATACATAATTGAAATTAAAACTTATGTATTTTAAAATACTGTCGGCATATTTTTAGGTTGAGTGTTGTATTTTTTTTTAAAAGGGGTCGCCTACAGAAGTTGTCGGCGAATTTTAAATTTAATTTAAATATAGATATAATTTAGAAGGTAGTATTTGATTTTGAAAATAATTTTAAATTTGAAGATTTTAAGATATGAAATCAAACCGATCTCACATCCCAAATAGTTTATATAAACGAGCACCGCATCACAAACCGTGTATTTATCCCTAAGGATAAACACACTGCTTGATGGTGGGGCTCGGCTAAATAAACTAGAAGATTTGTGACATCCGTTTGGTCTGCGAACCTATTTTATAAGCCGACAAATTCCCCTGCTTAAAATGAAAACATTAAACAGGGTTTATATTACCTGGGTTCTTTAAAATTCCCATAAGGGCAAGCCCCTATAGTTAATTACATCTTAAGTGACGGGAATCACCTAAGAAAACTCTCGATAATAATCAATAATTCTGCTCTCAAGAATTTCAAAGTTTAAGTTTTCAAAGAATTGAATTTTTTTGAATCTCAATAGGGAATGGATCAAGTTTGGAACATTTTATTTTGGGAATTCAAAGGAAGAAAAGTAGGAGAAATTACGGATTCGAAGTGAACTTCGATAATCTCCCGACTATCCTATTGTTTGGCTTGGATTTAGGAAAGTCCTAATGTTCATTTAATGTTTTAATCTTGCCAATTTTAGTTAATTAGGGCTTATATTTATATGATAGAATCATACAAATAGCTCGGAAGATATGAGGGTTTATGTCGTATCGGACGACTACCTCGGAATCCTAAGACCGGTTAGGGCTTAATTTGCAATGCAAATGCCTAACGAAGAGTTGAGGATTTATGTTGCACTAGGCAAACTACCTCGAAGTCCTATGGCTTTGTTGTTTAATTCTAGGAAAGTTTTGCTGAAGTGGGTTCAAGTTTTGCTGACGACGATGGCCGTGCTGCCCACCATGCTCCGAGCTCCTTGTTGTTGCAGAGGTTTAGTTTTAGAAGTCATAAATCAGGAGATGAGAGAAGTGTTTGGTTTAAAGAAAGTCTTAATTTCCATGTGTTTTTTACATTTTAATTAAAACAGATCTTAAAGTTGACTAAACAGAACCGATTAAGATCCCACGGTTCCGTCATCCCGGCACCGTTATTTTCATCGAATTCACTTAGTCCAGATGAATTTGCTAAACTCAACTAAATGAGTTCCGCACTTTCATTTGGACCTTGGGAAATCTCGTTAGCAACACGTGGGTTACATCATCCGAGGTATTCCCGATCATTCAATGAGACGTTTTAATTTAGTTGTAGTTGTAGCTTTGTTGTTCCGTTTGTGATTAAATTTTGAGTTGTCTTATATTTTGAAATGTTGTGGCGGTGAATTTTATCTTGTAGTGTCTTTTAATTTAGTTATGGGTTTCGGTTTTGGTTTCTCGTCCTAAAGGTGTAGGTTTTCATGCAACTGTTGTTTATCATGCAAGAAAAGTAAGTGCGATGCGATTAAATAAATTGCCGTAAAGTAAATCGCAATAAAATAAAAGCGTACCTGGAGGGTCTTCCCGTCATCCCAAGCTGCACTTAAAACACAGTTAGCATATTTAAGCATTTAAAGTAAGTTCCTAGGTAAAGCTAAGGGAAAGGTTATGGTTTTCTACCAAGTTCCTAATCCTATAGCTAGTCATCTCCTATGACGTCTAGGTCTCTTGTGTTTTTAGTTTGAAGACGATTTTCTTCATCAAAGAACAATTAAGTTCAATTGTTCTTATAAATATCCTATCATATTGAGGAAGTGCTTAAGAAGAATCCTAAACATCTTTTCAATATTTCTAGGATTGTTTTAAGTCCAAGAGAATTTAATTATGTAAATGAATCGATCGTCCGAGGTTTTCAAGTTTTGTTAACCTGTTCAAGGAACTAGGATATTTGAATGTCCTATAAGTGAAGTAACATTTCATTTAATACTCCATTTAGGAGTTACAATAGTAAAAGCTCCTAAGGGCAAAATGATATTTAATGATTTGTGATTCAAATTTAAGTTCAAATTAATGATTTAAGTTTGGAATAGTGTTCGAGTTATCTTAGATTTATTTTTGAATTCTTCATATCTTTATATTTAATTTAATTTAATTTAATTTAATTTAACTTAATTTAATGTGATGTGGTTTAATTTAATTTAATTTAACTTAAGTTGATTTAATGTAATATGATTTAGTTTAATTTAATTTAATTTACTTTTTAATTTAATTTAATTTAATTTAATTTAATTTAATTTAATTTAATTTAATATAATTTAATTTAATTTAATTCAATTTAGTTTGGTTTGATGTTACATTAAATTAATTTGATATAATTTAATTTAATTTAATTTGATTTAATTTAATTTAATTTAATTTAATTTATTTAATTTAATTTAATTTTTAATTTAATTTGATTTAATTTAATTCTTAATTTAATTTAATTTTTTTTAATTTAATTTTTAATTTGATTTAATTTTTAATTTAATTTCTAATTTGATTTAATTTAATTTAATTTAATTTTTAATTTAATTTAATTTAATTTTATTCATTTTAATTTTAATTAAAGAGTTCAATTATTTAATTTTAGTTTAATGATTAAGTCTTTCAATGTTTTAAATTTGAATTATCATTTTGATTAAGAATTAAACATTAATGAAATAATTAATTTAGGGATTTTTTTAAATTAAAGAATAAATCTCTTCCAAATAATATCCCTATTTTAATAATTCCAATTTCATTATTCTTCCAAATTTAATTAATTATTTAATTAAAGTTTAATCATTTTAAATTGCTTAATGGGTTTCTACCCTTCAATTATTAAATTTCAATCATCCAAATCAGATTAGGATCAAATATTCTACTTGCTAATTTTTTATTAAACCTAAAGTTTTAATTAAGGATTAAAAAAAAATTAATTACCACTTTACCCTTTAAGCTTAATAATTTCATAACTCACTAAATTGAACTCAAATGAACTTGAAATTTTTATGTGACTTCACTCATATGTCACTAAAGACATGAGAGGAGAAAATGTGATTTTTCTCGTATTTAATTTATTTATATAATTATTTTTGGTAGAAAATAAAGATTTCCAAGGAAAATTTAATAACATGACCAAGGAAAAGTTTCTGTCCTTAAGAAAATTATGGGACATTCCTAATGACCGAGAGGACCACTGGGACCAAATTTTGTGATTTTTTGAATTATATTTTATTTATTAGAATTATTTTAAGTTCTGGAGTATTAATTAATTTAAAAATAAAATAAATGTTGAAAAATGAATTTTATGTTTTTTCAAAAATCTCTCTGATATCAAGGAAACCAGAGAAGCAAATTTTACAATTTTCTGATTTTTCTATGATTTATTATAATTATTTTAGTGAAAATGCTAGAAAATACATTTTTTTTAATTTTAAAATTACCCTAGAACTTTAAAAATTAATATCTCACCAAATAGGCCTAAGAAAAATATGGGGTTTGTTCCTAAGTGATTAAAATTCAAAATGTGACATTTTGGTGAATTTTATTATTTTTGTGATTTTTATTATTTTTTAATTATTAAAAATATTAAAATAATATTAAAAATCAACTTTTTTAGAAAATTGAAATTTTAATTTTCTTAAATTCCCCTGATATCAGAGAGGCTCTAAAACCAATTTGGTGAATTTTTGAAAGGTATTTTGAAAGTTATGAATTTTTAAAGTTTAAAATGACTAAATGGCTTAATCAACCCAATTAATAGGGCTAACTAAGTCCAATTGACTTCAAACTTTTATGGTGGGTTCCTCTGATCCTAAAGGTCAGTGGAGAATTGATTTCAAGTCAATTTGATCTATGGTTAACTCTAATTAATTAGAGATCTATTTTGAGTGTTTAAGCCAATTAGGGTTGTCTAAAATGAACTAACTCAAAACTTATTTTTCCTAGGGTTCTCTGGTCATAAGGAACATCACCAAATTTTCCTAGAATTTATTTCACAACATGCTATTTATTGGAATTAAAATACTCAAAACAGTGACATGAATTTGAAAAATCAATAACTCTTCATAGAGATGGCCTCTGACTTTGGAAAATTCAGGGAATGTTCCCAAATTCAGAGGCTTCAAAAGCCCTATGGTCTCATGCCATGGTGAATTGTATACATGCATGGAGAATTAAATGTATGCGAGAGAGTAAATAAATTATAAAAAATAAAATACTTGATGAAATTAAATGATTTCTTTTCCACATTATTCTCCTCTCGTTCACTCGAGCAAGAGGGTATTTTTATTTTATTTTTATGATTTTCCTACACAAAGTTATGAATTTTTGAAGTTTAGGGAATTAAATAAATAGAAAATACCCCTAATTTTCTACTTATCCACGCGGCGCCGCCGAAACATCGGCAGCTCCGAAGGGGTACGTGTCGCGCCGTGATTGGGCGCCGCCATCCGAGTCGGCCGTCCCGGGGCCCGCCGTATCGTTCCGTCTCCTCATCCGGCGCGATCCCGGCCGTCCGTGCACGCGTGTATTAAATGGACGCGCATCCGTTCATCGTCCCCAAATGTCCTCACCCGAGAGCCGTCCACACTAAATCCCTAATATCTCACTCGATACTCAATGGATTTTCATGATCTTATGCTCTATGGATTCGTCTTGAAGAGACGAACACATCTATACGGTTACCATGCATTGAAATTAAAGCATTTGAAATGGAGAATCTTCAGAGGCTCGGGATGAAGAATTAGTTCATACCTTTGCTCTGAGAGGTGAAGCCTCGATCAGAGATGTTTGGCACGTTCGTTGGAGCTGCAGGAGGCTAGGGATGAAGCCTGGGGATGTGGTGAATTGCCTAGGTGTAGTTTCCACCAAGGCCGATCACAACCTTTGGAGTCTGGAACAACTGGGTGGCCCGGAGAGGGGCTTTCACCGGAAAACTTCTTCTCTTGGCTCGGTGAAGGTGTAGGTGAGTTTAATTTGATTTTGGTGAAGGATTCAGGAATGTCCTCGTTCGCGCTCGAGAATCGAGCTTCAAAATCGAGCTCAATCAATGGGTATTGGAGCAGGAGAACAGTGGGGATCAATTGCTCTAAGTTTAGAGGGGAGTGAGGAGTGATTTTGGCGAGTTTTGGTATGGTCCGGTTCAGTACCTCCTCATGGCCGAGAGGTGGGGAGTTTAAATAGGCAGTGGGTCGGAGGGCCTCCTGGGGGAGTCGAGGGCCGGGATCGACTGCTCATGGCAAGTGAAGAACAGCTCGCAATGGCCACCGGGCATGGGGCGGCTCGACAGTGAGAATTCCAAGCTTGGATTGACTTGGACCTCTCGGCCATGGAGTTTTCCGGCGACCGGGGTGGCCGGCCGGCGAGCAAGGGTCACCCTCGGGGTCGGGTGGGTCGAGGCTGGGTGTTTGTGCAAGCAATTGGCAAATGCCAAGTGTAAAGGCTTTGATCCAAAGTAGAATGGGGCATGGCTAGTTTTTGGGTCTAAATGGGTCAATTCACCCATTTGGGCTTGGTGCACCCTTCAAGGTGGCTTTGGGTGCTGTGGGGGATCAAAGGGATCAGCTTGGTTTGGCATGGAGAAGTCTCCATCCAAATATATTTGGATTAAATTTAGGTTTAGGTGAATCATGATTAAGGCTAATGAGCTTTAGGGATTAAGGAAAGGGGCCCTCCTTCCTACCCAATATGGTATGGTGACATGTAAAGAGGCTCTCATGGCTTCCATGTGGCTCATGCATGGCTTCATGGCTCACCTTTGGCTTGGGAAAAGTCAAGTCAATTTCATGTAAATGGATTTAAGAAAAATTTTGATATTTTGATGTGAATTTGTATGGGGCTTGATTTGGAATTGTTTGATGATGGAATTATAACTTAGGGAATGGATTTGATTAAATGGATGGCAAATGGAAATGTCATGTGGGCTTTAGGGCCAAATTTGGGCTTTTGTATTTGGTGGAAATGGGCTTTTAGGAAGGTTTAGGGAAGTGGGCTTTTAAGTTTGAAAATGAATTTATGGATAGAAATTTTGTAAAGAGGTTGGGCCAAATAATTGTTGAGTTTGGTTTAGGGATGTGTCATGAGTGGTTTGGAGTCAATTTGGTGTGATTTGGACTTGAATTGGTTTGAATTTGGGTTTAATTGGTAAGTGGGCCTATGTAGGTCAAATTGGGCTAACTTGGGCCAATGTTGGGCTAGAGTTGAAATTGATGTAAAATTAATGTTGGGAAATGTTTATGGGAGTGTTTCAAAGAGGTTTTGGCTTTGGTTAGGTTTTGATTTTGGGATTTGGGCTCATTTGGGCTAGGTTTGGGTTTAGGTCAAAAATGGGCCTTTTAGCTTTGGGTTGAATTTGAGTGGGGTTTGGATCAAAATCTTGGGCAAATCATGTTAGTGTTTTGTTTATGGGGATGTTAAGGAAGGTTTAGAAAAGATTTGGGGTTAATTGGAGTTGAATTGGGTGAGTTTGGGCTAAGTTTGGGTCATGGGTCCAAATTGGGCTTTAAGGCCAAAAGTGAAATTGGACCCAAATTTCAATCAAATTGGGCTTGGATTTGGTCTAAATTGGTGTTGGGGATGTTGAATTGAAGTTTAGAATTGAATTGGACCAGAATTTGGGTCAATTGGGTAGGTTAGGTTTTGACATTGGATTCACTTAGGGTTAAAATGGGTCAAATTGGGGGTTTTGACAAAAGTAGGGTAAATTGACAAAATTGGCCCATGGTGTAGTTGAACAAAATGAAATTGGGAATATTTGGGATTTTCTGGAATTTTCTGGGAATTTTCTAAATTTTTGGATTTTTTGGCTAGGAGGGGTATTTTGGGTATTTGGAGGGTATTGGGAGGTATTTTTGGAATTTTTGATATTTTTGGGTATGGATGATCAATTTGAGTGATGTGGAAATGTTTGGGAATGATTTTGGAGAATTTTGGGTGATTTGGAAATTTTTGAGAAATTTGGGCTATTCAGGGCTTTGGGTAGGTTAGCGGGTGTAGGGTCCCGGGGTCAAAAATTAAAAATTTGGAAAATTGAAGATTGGGTGGATGTAAGTGGAATGAAATCATTTTTGTTGAGCCATGAAGCCATATCAAGCCCACATGAGCCATGAAGGGACTCATTTGAGGCATTCACTATGTTGTTCCTAACCCTCTTAGCCAAGGGCTTAGGGGTTAAGGACCATCCATGTGAATCACCTACATGAGTCGGGAGGTCAAGTCGGGTATGGGTGTGTTTTTAGGAAGTGTGTGAAAGTGTAGTGTGTAGGTGTAGTGTGTGTGCAAGTCGACCCTTCACCGGACCGAGCCACCTGTGGCGGTCCTAAGGCCAAAGAGTCCCATAGGAACTCATCCTTTAAACTTCCACATTTGATTTCAACCCTCTAGGTGATTAGGGGTCTACGGTCAAGTTTGTGGAGTTTGCGGGGAGTTTAGAAGTGGTTTGAATTTCTAAAAGGTGGGTCCCAATTCTAATCCTCTAAGATAGTCAAAGGAAAAGCCTAAGGCTAGATCCTAAGCACTAAAAGAAGAAGAGAAGACCTCATAAAAAATGAGGTCAACAAATACTCCGTTACTCTAGTAATTACCTTAATAATTATCTAACTAATTACTTTAATAATTACTTTATATCCCCGGCAACGGCGCCAAAAACTTGACACGGGCATGATGCTTAACGTTATAAGTGTTAACAAATGTTAATATAAATATTCATTAATAGCAAAGTTGCCCCTTATCAACGCAGGTATACGTATCGTTCAAGTAATACAGGGCTCTAATGGAGTCCTGAATATCGATCCCACAGGGAAGTTTAGAGATTACGAACTAATTACAACAGTTTAAATAAATATCTAGTAAAGGTAAATAAATAACAATTATACTAAATTCTACTACTAATGTTGAATAGAAAGTTGAAATTTAGAAAAGTATCTCTCCCCTTGTTAAGAGAATTAAGTGAACGGATAATTAAATTAGTTATAATTATATTGTGCCAAATAGGAGCATTCCTATTCTTTACCCTTTGGTCCAGGCATAAAGAATATTGACTAATCCTATGCTTGGTTGCTGAATCTGCGGCTAGGCTGGGAGGATACCAGCTCTCACTTCGGAGCTCCCACGTTCCCCTCGCTTGAGGGCTAACATCTACACTTCAGCACCAAATGATAGGACCGAATTGAGGATTTTAGTTTGTCACTCTAAAATCTCCAATTCTACGCCTGATAAATAATATTTCCCTATTTATTTGCACCCTCCTTTCAAGGACTTTGACCTTCCAAAAGCTTGGATGTAATCTTTACTTTAGTTGTGAAATCAACGTATTTTAACAGATCAATTGGCCAAATTAAAAGTAAATTAAGTTTTAAGTAAAAAGATTATCACACTTTTTATTGAATATTTTAGGCACAACTAATTCAATTTTCCATTTCACAAAATCTCAGAATAAGGAGAAAGATAGAGAACACTACTCATAATGCATAGGAAGAATAACACAAAACTTGGATTTCATATAAAATCAAAGTTACAAAATAATAAACACAACTTATCTCGAATTTTCTCCCCAAGCAGACTCCTTGAAGTTCCTCTGACTCTTCCTTCTTGTACAACACACTCAACTAAACTCACTATTAGACTCTCTAGAACACAATCACACACTAATGACACTCTGGAGATACTGAAGAACTAAAAAGACACACAAAAAGGGACTCTCTTTCAGCCTAAATTCGTCTCTTTTTAAAGAGGGAGAAATATTTCCAAAGGTTGCTTATGCACCTTTTCAAAAAGTGTCCAGATTTGATGAATCTTGCTTGAACCGGCTTTCTCGCCGTCGGTGGGCTCCTTTATAATTTATTTGTATGCTCTCGGGAAAAACACGCCGTCAGTGGCCTATTCCTCGCCGTCGGCAGCCAAGTTCAACTTTTGTCTCTTTTGGTCCTTTTTGTTCCAGATTCAATCCTTCTCTCATCTTTTTGCTCCATTATCTATAAATCTTCATATGTGTAATAAAACATAGGAAATAACTTTCTTTAAAGTGCAATATCATCAAAAATTAATGTAAAATCGGTATGAATTTCTCAATACATTTTTCTTTGATCAACCACCAAAATAGGACGCCGACAGCGCCTTATTCAACGCCGGCGACACTTCGGACGATTGGGATGCAATATTGGGCGGTTTTTAGCCATATACATTGAATCTGGATGCTTTTGGAAGTTTTCTTCATGCACCTCTTGGGAAATTCATCCCTACACTATTTTAAACCAAATTTGAAGCCAAAAAATGGGGGAGATGATAAAGAAATAGTGGAGAATGATTAGAGATCTTAGAATAGGAGTAGAAATGTAGATTTCTATCTTTTTGGAGAGATTGGTGAGGGGATTTTGAGAGAATCTGTAAGGGAATGTTCTAGCATTGCATGGATCCAGGGGAGATTCTTTCAAGGGAAAAAGCTAAGTATTGTGTTCTTCATTATCTTATGATTTTGTAAACACTTATTTATGGATTTGTTTTGACATGAAGTTTTCCTTTGTGTTTTCTTCGTGCTTTGTGATGTCTTTCTCTTACTCTTTCTTCTTGTTTGGAAATAGTGGCATAAGAAAATTATGTCATTGTTTTCATTCTACTTTTCTTTTGCAATGAGTCAGATTCATGTTTAGGATATTGGGATGCTTTCTAAAATAATTTTAATTATAAATGTGAAGGTTTTTACTAGTGCTTTATTTACATTACAAAAAGAGCTCGTTGTAGTGTTAAAATTTGTTGTAATTGCATTGACCCGAAAGGGTAGTGTATTTCTCAACAAAGTGAAACCACATTCAATGTCCGTGAATGAATTGTGTAGTTCATGGGGATTGAGTGCAAATAAATAGGGAAATATGATTTCATGAGCGTTAAATTGGAAGTTTCAAGGTGACAGGCTAAGATCCTCAATTTGGTCCTAAAGTTTGGTAACTAAAGCTAGGGTTAGCCTTCAGGTGAAGAAAAGTGGGAGCTCTGAAGTGGCAGCCAGTATCCTCCCAACCTAACCTTGGATTTAGGGACTAAGCCTAGGATTTGCCAATGTTCTTTATAGCACTCTGAAGAGGGGGTACTCGGAAGAGGGTAAAGAATATGATTGCTCCTATTTGGCACATACAATATTTAATGCATCTCATTCCTATACATTATCCAATTCATTACATGAGAATAGTAATTTTTATTATCTCAAAATTCACCAAACCAGTTTCCCCAAAAAGGGTTATCTTTAGTATTAATATTTGCATTATGGAGTAGTTATTATTCTTACATATAATCATCTGCATTTAGGAGTAGTTAATAGAAAAACCACTTATATCACCCTTCCAAACTAAGGCTATTAGTAGTAGACTAGAATTTGACTAAGAACCTCTTAACTCACTTCCCAGTGGGATCGATAAACAAGACTCCATTAGAGCCTTATATTACTTAATACGATACATATACTTGCGTTGGTTCATTGTGACTTTAAAAAAATTATTATATATCTATTAAATCCTTGCATATTAAAAAAGTAGCATCAGATTTCCTTCCTTAATTCATTCGATTTGTTTGCAATCTCGTGTTAAGTTTGAAACATGGGAGGAAGTTCTTCAGCCATTGAGACCTATTACCACTGTGAACGTTAGTGCTTACGCAGTACATTCAGAGTCTGGCTGGAGAGGAGGATTTATAAATTCCACTGCTTCTGCTTCTGTTGCTTCTACTTCATGTGCCACTACTTCTAGAGCATCATCATCTAGTGATTCACAAACTGGACTATTAAATAAGATTTTGAAGAAAGTGTGTCTTGCCCGAGAGCATGTTAGAGAAATGGATGGTAAAATGGAAAATATTGAAAGTTATATTGTTAAGCATGATGAATATGAGGAGAATTATTAGCAGTACATGGATAAAGTGATTAGAGGTGACCAAAGTACTGAGATGCCCCCTCATCCGTATTATATACCATATGTGCCATCCAGAGACTGGGCTGAAGAAGATGATGATGAGGGTGATGAGTAGAGTTGTGTTTAGTTTGTTTTGTTCTGTGATTTCTTATGTGTAGTTATGTTTTTATTTTGATGTTTTTATATGTGATGTTTAAATGTTATGTGTGTATTTATGATATGAACTCTGATATTGTATAGAGCATAGTTAGACTATTTCTTTTTATGCACATTCAGATGTTTATGTGATAAAATGATGTTTTATGTTGTAATTTGAGATATGTGTGTAGTAGTAAAAGTGTTAAATGTGTATTTAGTGTTTAAATTTTTAATAGAGTATAAATTAATTCCAAATTTGTTAGGAAATTTAAAACAATATTAAAAACCACTATTTGAAAATTGCATGCTTAAACTTTTCAAAATCTACTACCAATTATTATCTAATATTATTGTGATTTTAGTTATGTTAAGTTGGTGTGAATTTGCTTTGAATACCTCCACTACTGTAGAAGTCTTTTGAAAATTTTCTTTTATGAAAAACTGAATTTAGTTTCTTTTTACTCCTGTTTACCTTTAAAACTGTTATACTTGCATATTTAGGATATTAAAATCCCTGTAAGCATGTTATTTAAGTTTTTAATTCTCACTCATGTATCATTTCTTATGCTTAAATGTTTTTATCCTAACTAAAAATTAAAGTTTAGGGGGAATTTAAAAAACTATTTTTTTAAAAAAAACCTAAAATTTTATTTGTTCTAAAGAATGCTTAAATAAATTTGGTTTTTGATTGAAAATAATTATGTATATGAATTTATATTAGGGAAGCAAAATTTTAAATATAGAAATGAATAAAATAATTTAGTTAAAATTTATAGTAATAATGAAAAATTTAAAGTTAAAATGTTCTTAATAAAGAAATGTTAAATAGAGTTAAACTATCTTTAGTAAGAAATGTTGTATTTTTGGATAAATAGAAGATTTGACTTTTATTTTTCAAAGCTTAAATTTCTTTTATTAAGAAATAATTTTCAACAATATTATTACGATTTTTAAGTGAATGATATATATCAGACCTTTATTTTAAATGGAAGGGTGGAATTCAAAATCATTAAAGGCCTATCCAGATATAGTAATCCTTGCCTTATTAAAAAAAAAAGAAAAGAAAAAAGAAAAAGAAAAAGAAAAAAAGAAAAAACGTGAAAAATAATATGTGAAAAGGAAGGAGAAGCTTGAGGATTTAAGGGCCTAATCAAAAATTTGTTCCATGCCTAAAGTTTAAAATATAAGTTTTGAGAAAATCTAAAACTTAAGGTTATAATATAGTAAGTAAATTATTCTTAACTAAAATTTTTAAGTAAGAAAAATAAAATGTTTGAATCCTAAATTTTGAAAAATCTACAAGTATTTCTAAATTAGATAGAAACTTATATTTTCATTATCCTTTACTTAAGAACTTTCTAAACTTTAAATTGGTTTATTTACTAAATTTTTTTCTAAATTAGATTATTTCATTTCTTGAACAAAATTTTGAAATCTTCCTAAAGAAACTCATTTACATAATTTGTATGTTAAAATTTTTATGGTTAAGGGTCTCTTGAGGACAAGTAACAATTTAAGTTTGGGGGATTTTGATACACCTAAAATATATAGTGTTTTTATGCACATTTTTACTCCTATTTTTAATGATATTGCACTTTAATGAAAGGTAGTTTGTGTTTTTCTTGCAGGTATGATGAAAATAATTAATTATGATGAAAGGAGCGAGAAAAGACCAAATTTGAAGCAAAATTATGGAGTTTGAGAAATCTGGCCTCTGGCGCCTAAGTGCCAAAGTGCTGGCGCTTAAGCGCCATAGTTAAAAATCAAATTTAAATGAATTTTGGCACCATTTTCAAGGGGTGTTTGAAGGAACTTTTGGTGGTAACTTCCTTAACATGCTTTCGGCGGAAAATTTGAATGAAGAGATGCATCTTTTGGTGGATACTTTGAATCTGGACATGATTTGAAGAGACACCAAGGAAATTTTTGGAAAATTATAAAAATGAAGCCTCATAATTTGCAAGTGTGTATGTGTGTGGGGGGGGGTGTTGAAAGTATTGAAGTAGTTATTGTTAGTGAGTGTGTTATTAGAGAGTGTTAAGTTTTAGAGTTCTTATTTTCTATAGAGAGTAGAGAGTAAGAAAGGAAAAAGGGTTGGTGTGAAGCATTCTTCTCACCAATTTTCTTTTATCCTTATATCTAGTTTTCATTGAAGTTTAAAGTCTTTATTAGAGTCACCAGAGTTGGGCTAGAGTTGTATTGTGGAAAGCAAAATTCCAAAGGAACTTCTAGAGTCCGGTGGAGAGGATTTTCAGATAAGTATTTTTCTTTGATTTTTTTACATTTCATTTTTAAGTAAGATTGTTGTGTTTTCATTATGGTTTATGCTTTCATATCTAGTTTTTTTTGTGTTTTCTTCATGAAATCTGAGTAGTTTAGTTTATCTTTTTCTTTCTTAGATGATGAAGTAATTAAATTATGGAAGTAATGTTGTGGAAAGTATAAGTGTTTATAAATTGTGATTATTCAATTCCTTGAACTTAATTTACTTCTTGATTTGGCCAATTAAGA
The DNA here is from genome assembly GCA_022702705.1 of Papilionanthe hookeriana x Papilionanthe teres. Taxonomy (NCBI): domain Eukaryota; kingdom Viridiplantae; phylum Streptophyta; class Magnoliopsida; order Asparagales; family Orchidaceae; genus Papilionanthe; species Papilionanthe hookeriana x Papilionanthe teres. The sequence continues at coordinate 86,679,901 of CM040423.1, read as the reverse complement.
TGTTAAAATTTGTTGTGAGATTATGTAAGATCCAATGCGATATTGTCTCAAACAACAATTTGAAAGAATCACATGCAATTATATGGGTGAGAATTGTAGTCCATATGATTGAATGCAAATATATAGGAAGATATGCTTTATTGGGGAGTAAAATTAGAGGACTTTAGGGTGACAGACTAAAGCCCCCTAATTTTTTTTGTTATTTTAAATTTTCTTATGAGATGTTATCCCCCACGTGGAGGGAATAGAGGGAACTCTAGAGTGAGAGCTGGTATCTTCCCTGCCTAACCCATCTACAAAATTTCAAAATTTCAAATTAACCATTCTTCTTTATAGAACCAAGTAAGGGAAAATAATATAATTGCTTCTATTTGGCACAATACATTTAAATACTTCCACTACATAAAATTCCATAATTATTACTAATTCATTGAAGAAGGAAAAAGATATTTGATTCTTATAGCTTTTATATCATGTTTAGAGTATTAATGGTTTTATTTCCTGCTTAACTTGTTATTAAAAATAACAAAATCAACTTTTCAAAATTAAAACCTTAAAACATACTTACAAAAATCAATTAAAAAAGTAAAAAGTTATTTTTCTTATATCTTCAAATTTTTACACATTTCCCTGTGGGTTCGATATCTCAGGGCTTAATCAGAAAGTCCTATATTACTTGATAAACGATACATATACTTGCATAGAATACCATATTATAAATCATAAATTGAATATCTAAATTGTAAGCATAAATATTCTGGCATCAGTTGCCTCCTATAAAGCGCTTGGTTTAACGTCACCAGCCCGACAAATGATTCCTCTTGGATCAACGTTTCAATTAAGTAATCCTCGATCAATGGCCCAATCATTTTCAGATCCAGGGATTCCTACAAGATCCTCAAATTATAATTTTTCTTTCATCTCTTCCTTTTTAGTTTGATTCATATCATTGTTCCTCATATTTCTTTCTTGATCCAATATTCTTCTAATGATTTTCTCAATCTGCATATTAATATCATCCTTGAAATTTATAAGAAATGGATGTCTTTAAGTTACTTCAAGATCTTTTAAATTTTGGATACGATTTTCTCTACATAATTCAGATTCGAGATCAAAATTTCTATGTTACTCTTCTGATTCAAGTTATCTTCCAATTTTTTTCTTTGGTACCAAATATATGATGGAGGTGGTCTTTCTATATTAATCTTAGTTGAGGAAATATGTTTTTCTAATTCCATAGGAATTTCTTCCAATGGTCTTTCAATCTTTTTATCCTCTTTTCTCAACTTAAAGTTCTTTTGAAATATATCCTCAAATTCTCTTCCAACTCTTAGTTTAACAACTTTATCTTTTTTATCATCCATGTTTGCCGTTTTCTATGAGATAGAAATATGTGGTTTTGGTTTAGTTTAATATATATATATATATATATATATATATATATATTGATTTTTTTTTATAATAATATTTTAAATTTTAAAAAATAAGAAATCAAACCGATCTCATATAAATGATAGTTTAAAAAATCGAGCACTTCATTACAAGACCTGTATCTATCCCAAAGAATAGATACATGGCTTGGTGGTGAGGCTCGATCAAATGAACTAAAGAATTCATGACATCCGTTTGTTTTACGAACCATTTATGTCAATCGACAATTTCCCATATATAATATGGAGGAATTAGATATGGTTTATATTAATCAGGGGTCTTTAAGTTTCCTATAGGGGCAAGCCCATATAATTAACTACATTTTAGATAATTGAAGTCATCTAAGAAAACTCTTGATATAGATCAGGAAATATTGTACTCATGACTTCCAAATGGTAAGGTTCTTCAAGAAAGAGTGGTAATAGGAGATCCAATAGGTGAGTGGCTCAAATTATCGAACAATTTTTGTAGGAATCCAAAGGAATGAGAGACTAGGGGAAAGACATAGATCCTAGATATCTCTTGGTGTTTTTTCCGAACTATCCTATGGTTTGGCTATAATTTGAGATAGTTATTTGGTGTTTCATCCTGCCAATTTTATTATTTCGGGCTTACATTCACATGGTACCGATCATGTGAATGGCCTGGAAGATAAGAGTGTTTATTTCATACCCGATGACGACCTTAGAATCCTAAGATGAGTTAGGTCTTATAATGCACAACATGGTCATACAAAGGTCTAAAGAGATAAGGTGAGGGTTTATGCTGCACTTGGCAAGCTACTTCGAAGTCCTATGGCTCATTGTTTAATTTGTAAGTAGTTTTGCTGTTGAAGATGGCTGTGCTGCCTACTATGCATGGTCTAAGCTCCTCGTCGTAGCAGGTTGACCGCGATCCGCGAACAACACAGTAATTTATGCTTTCAAAAAAATGTTATACTCAATACTTTGACCCAAATAATAATAGTGGCTAGTGTATATAAATACAATTTTAAGGAAAACGCAAGTATACGTATCGTTTCAAGTAATATAGGGCTTTAATTAAAGACCCCAGTATCGATCCCACGAGGAGGTTTATAGATTTTTAAATATTTTTAATTTTTATTTTTATGTATTTCTTTTAAAGTTTTAAATTTAATTTACTAAACGTAGAATTAAAGCAATAATAAAATAAATGAGTGATGTTAATAATAATAAACAAACAACTTTCTTCCTTTCACTTAATCCAAGACTTTTTAGATAATATAATATTCGTGGAGAATATAAATTTATGGTATTGTGCCAAATAGAAGCAATCCTATTCTTTACCTTCGCTCGATAGTATAAAGAACATTGGCTAATCTACAGATCAGGTCTGGATGTATTGTTAGTAGAATGGGTTAATCTAGGCTCACACTACTAGATGTCCAATGGTGGCAATGGTCGACCCTATTAGTGACTCGTTCCCTCTCTATAAATCAAATTACAAGAATTTAGTCTGTCACTCTAAAAACTTATCAATTCTACACCCATTGAATAATCTTTTCCTATTTATTTTCACTTCACCTTGAATAACCCGCACAAGGCCTTCGACTACCCAAGGATTCATGTGATATCTACTAGTTAAGAATTCATCTCCTTCTAGGTCTCAAAATTCTTCAATAGATTTTAACAATTTAAATGGCCAATTCAAATAGTAAATTAAGATCCGGTATTAATATCATCACAATATTTAAACATATTTTAGTTTCTAATTCTCCAACAAATTTTAGATTATCTTATTTATCTTTTCATAATTGAAAGGAGAAAGTAAAGTAACTACTCAGAACACATTAAATCTAAATAACATAAATAAAACTTTGAATAAAATTACAAATACTTGTCTCAAGTGTTTCTCCAACTGATCCTCTGATTCCTTCTGACTCCAAAATGAAATAGACTTCACAAGCACCAACTCTTTCAAACTCTCAATACAAACTCTAATAAAATAAACTCACTAATTTATAAAGGAAAGTAAACTAAAAGTATGGCCCTTAAAATTTCTCTCTAATTAGGAACCTCTTTGCTTTTGGGGCTCTCTCTAATTTTGGGCTGGTATTGGGCATTTTTCTCAAAAGGAATAACCTCCTATTTATAGGCTTCAAGGGTTGCCTTAAGGCACCTCTTCAAAATGTGTCCATGTTCAATGAATCTTCTAGATGGTGTGTCTGGCGCCTAGGCGCCGGACTCCGCGTCCAGTTCTTCGCACCTCTTCACTTTGGATCGCACCTCTTCACGATCCAAAACGTTTCCAAGCATCTAAATACAATGTATCACATGTCCTATAATCCAGGAATAACTGCCAATCTTCTAGATGGTCAAATAACCGCTAACACCGTCAAAATAACCGTCCAAAGTCATTAAAAATCTTGACAACATTTTGTATCGAACTGGCGCTTAGGCGCTGGATTCTGGCGCATAGGCGCCAGGCCCATTATTTTGACAATTTTGTATTTTGGCTCCATTTTTGCTCCTTTTTCATCTTTTTTTTCCTTTTTGAACATTTTTGCATCACCTACATCCAAAAATACAAAATACCTTCCATTAAAGCATAATATCCTTAAAATTTGATAAAAATCAAGGCATAATTTTTTTCATGGATCAAAATCCCCCAAACTTAAACGTTACTTGTCCTAAAGTAACCCTTGTTACTATATAAAATGTATAACATTTGGAATAAAAGGTAAATATTTAAGATTCCTTGTAATTTTTGATTTTATAAAGGCTTTAGTAAATCCTTAACCAAATTTCACTAACTAAGTTTAATTTTAAGAATTTAAAGAATATTTAACTACCAAATTGTAAGACTTCAAAAAAATTTTTCATTCATTTCGAAAATAATTGTAGTTTATTATATTAAGATCACATGAATTATTACAAGAAAAAAAATCTTTTCTTATAAAGATGCATGCATAAAAATTAAGTAAAATATGTAATCAGTTTTCTTTTTATAAGATAATTCAAGTGAAGCCAATTTTTTATTAGGCATTTCATCAAGCTTCTCCTCACTTTTTTTTTTTTTAATTTTAAACAGTGAGGATTACTGTATCTGGATAGCCTGTTAATGATTTTGAACTTCACTATTCTAAACTTATTTTTTCAAATTTATACATTTTCACTTAATTACTATAACATGAATAGTTTTCAAAAAGTCTTTCAATAATTTTCTTTTTCAAGTTATAATTCTTGATTTCTTAATATTTCTAAAATTCAATTATCTCTACCATGAATAGAAAAAATTCTTAATCTTACTCTTCTTTAAGTTGAATAATTCTATTCTTAAAATCAATCAAAGTTATTAAAATTTTGGTTTAGTATACTAAATTATTTATAATTTCAAAAATTTAGGTGGTCTTAAATAGATTTTTCATTCCTTATGTTATGTTAATATTTTTTAGAAAATATTAGTACTTTAAGGACAAATAAAATTTAAATTTGCATGTATTTTCCTTTCCCCCAAACTTAAGTTTTGGTATATTATGAAAAATTTTAAAGTATGAGAGAAAGAAAGGCATAGTTTTAAAAAGGAATTTTTTAATAAGTATGTAAAAACAGTCTACAAAGAAATATTTACTTATACACATGCTTTTTATGAATATTACTGAAATAATGATGCATATATAAAAGTAAGCAGACTCAATTTTTATATCATTAGCAAAATCAGACGACTATACTAATCACAATAACAGAAACAAAACAACATCAATACTAAATAGTACCACAATCATCAGAAAAATCCACACAAAGTTACTTAAACAAATTGATACTAACTAACAACAAACTAATCAGTACTAACAAACAATAAATAAACTAAAAAAATAGAATCAACTCATTTCCAGAGGTAAATCAAACTACTAATCACTATCTGTAGCCTCGTCATCATCATAACCAAAAGAAAATTCCACATCCTTTGGATCAACATATGGTGAAAATCTAGGACAGGTAGGGAACTGAACATTATGCTCACCTTTCAACAATCTAACTAAAGACTCTGAATACTCAGCATCATAATCACTTTTCCTTTGGGTATAGTCAAAAAGATGATCAATCTTCTTGTTTATAGTATCTACTCTGCAGTGAGTTAAAAATAACTCATTCTGCTCGCTCCGGAAATTGATCATGCATGGATTCCCGAAACTAGATGGTGGCTCGGTAGTAGAAGTAGAAGGTCTGAAGTAGAAGCTCTACCTGTAGTAGGTACAGAAGTAGAAGGAGCAGTAGATCTCTTCCCGTGAAGACGATCATAAATACTAACTCTCTCCTACCCAATAGGCTTTGTAGTCTTCAGCTTCTCCTCTGAAAATATCAGCAGTAACTCCATTGTTCACACATAAAGAATATATCAAGGATGGGAATCCTAATCCCACAGAAGTGCTGGATCTAGCAATAGACTCTACAGAATCATAAATAATGCTACCGAGATCTATCGGATTCCTCTCCTGAATGCAGTAGTTCATGATAGCTCTATCTCTGGTAACTTCACTCAGGTGGTTGGAAGGAAGTAGTCTAGCAGAAATGAAATAGTGCCAGGTCTTTGAAATATCATTCAGCTTAGAAGATTTAAAGTTTACCATTTGTCGTTCCGGATCTTCCAAGCTCCAGTGCCATCAGTCAGATATGCAATAATCATCTCCAGATCTCCTTCAGATGGAGATAGACTAGAATAGTAGCACTCGACGGTAGGTGGTGTCGGCATATTTTTTAGGTTATGTGTTTTATTTTGAAAAGGGGGGTCGCCTACAGAAATTGTCGGCGAATTTTAATTTAATTTAAATAAATAATTTGAAAAAGTAGTATTTGATTTTGAAAATAATTTTAAATTTGAAAATTTTAAGATATGAAATCAAACTGATCTCACATCCCGAATAGTTTATATAAACGAGCGCCGCACCACAAACCGTGTATCTATCCCGAAGAATAGACACACCGCTTGATAATGGGGCTCGATTAAATAAACTAGAAAGGTTTGTGACATCCGTTTGGTCTCGCGAACCAATTTTATAAGCCGACAAATTCCCTCGTTTAATATAGAAACATTAAACAGTGGTTTATATTACTCAGGTTCTTAAAGTTCCCTATAAGGGCAAGCCCCTATAGTTAATTACATCTTAAGTGACAGAAATCACCTAAGAAAACTCTCGATAATAATCGGTAGTTCTGCTCTCAAGGATTTCAAAGTTTAAGTTTTCAAGGGATTGAATTTTGGAATTTCAATAGGGAATGGATCAAATTTAGAACAGTTATTTTCAGAAGTCCAATGGAAGAAAAGTAGGAGAAGCTGAGGATCCAAGAAGAATCTTGGCAACTTCCCAAACTATCCTATCGTGTGGTTTGAATTTAGGAAAGTCCTAATGTTTATTTAGTATCTTGATCTCGCCAATTTTAATTAGTTAGGACTTATATTCGTATGATAAAATCATACAAATAGCCTCGAAGATGTGAGGGTTTATGTCGTATCGGACGACTACCTCGGATTCCTAAGACCGGTTAGGGCTTAATTTACATGATATGATCATGCAAATGCCTAACGAAGAGTTGAGGATTTATGTTGCACTAGGAAAGCTACCTCGAAGTCCTACGGCTTGGTTATTTAATTCTAAGGAAAGTTTTGCTGAAGTAGACTCGGGTTTTGCTGATGACGATGGCCGTGCTGCCCACCATGCTCCGAGCTCCTTGTTGTTGCAGAGGTTTAGTTGTAGAAGTCATAAATCAGGAGATGAGAGAAGTGTTTGGTTTTAGAGAAAGTCTTAATTTCCATGTGTCTTTAATATTTTAATTAAAACAGGTCTTAAAGTTGATTAAACGAACCGATTAAGATCCCACGGTTCCGTCATCCCAAGCACCGTTATTTTCATCGAATTCACTTAGTCCGGATGAATTTGCTAAACTCAACTAAATGAGTTCCGCACTTTCATTTAGACCGTGGGAAATCCCGTTAGCAACACGTGGGTTACATCATCCGAGGTATTCCCGATCATTCAATGAGACGTTTTAATTTAGTTGTAGTTGTAGTTTTGTTGTTTTGTTTGTGATTAAATTTTGAGTTATTTTATATTTTGAATGTTGTGGCGATGAATTTTATCTTGTAGTGTCTTTTAATTTAGTTATGGGTTTCAGTTTTGGTTTCTGTCCTAAAGGTGTAGGTTTTCATGCAACTGTTGTTTATCATGCAAGAAAGGTAAGTGCGATGCGATTAAATAAGTTGCAATAGAGTAAATCACAATAAAATAAAAGCGTACCTGGAGGGTCTTCCTGTCATCCCAAGCTGCACTTAAAACACTGTTAGAATATTTAAGCATTTAAAGTAAGTTCCTAGGTAAAGCTAAGGGAAAGGTTATGGTTTTCTACCAAGTTCCTAATCCTATAGCTAGTCACCTCCTATGACGTCTAGGTCTTCAATTTTGGTTTTAAGGATGATTTTCTTCACCAAAGAACAACTAAGCTCAATTTGTTCTTAAGGACATTCCATCATATTGAGGAAGTGTTTAAGACGAATCTTAAACATCCTTTCAATATTTCGAGAATTGTCCTAAGTCCAAATGAATTCTATTGTTCAAGTGAATTAATCATCCAGGGTGTTTGAGTTAAGTTTTATTTCTTGCTCGAGTGAATTAGGATGTTTGAATATCCTTATGAGTGAAGTGTCATTTCACTTGATACTCCATTTAGGAGTTATAATAGTAAAAGCTCCTAAGGGCAAAATGATATTTAATGATTTGTGATTCAAATTTAAGTTCAAATTAATGATTTAAGTTTGGAATAGTGTTCAAGTTATTTTAGATTTATTTTTGAATTCTTCATGTCTTTATATTTAATTTAATTTAATTTAATTTAACTTAATTTAATTTAATGTGGTTTAATTTAAATTAATTTAACTTAAGTTAATTTAATGTAATATGATTTAGTTTAATTTAATTTAATTTAATTTAATTTGATTTAATTTAGTTTCAATTTAATTTAATTTAATTTAATTTAATTTAATTTAATTTAATATAATATAATATAATATAATTTAATTTAATTTAATTTAATTTAATTTAATTTAATTTAATTTAGTTTAATTTAATTCTTAATTTTTAATTTAATTTTTAATTTTAGAGGAATTTGTTTTAAATAATTTAACTTTAATTTAATTTAATGATTACGTCTTTTAGCATTTTAAATCTTAAACTTGGATTATCATTTTAATTAGGAATTAAATATTATTGGGATGATTAATTTAGGGATTTTTAAATTAAAGAATAAATCTCCTCCTAATAATATCCCTATTTTAATAATTCCAATTTTATTATTCTTCCAAATTTAACTAATTATTTAATTAAGGTTTATTGAAATTGTTTTAAATTGTTTAGTAGGTTTCTACCCCTTAATTATCTAAATTTCAATCATCCAAATCAAGTTAAAATCAAATATTTTGCCTATTAATTTCATTAAGCCTAAAGTCTTAATTAAAGGGTTAAGATTTTAATTACCATTTTGCCCTTCAAGCCTAATAATTTCATAACTCACTAAATTGAGCTCAAATGAACTTGAAATTTTTATGTTACTTCACTCATATGTCAATAAAGACATTAGAGGAGAAAATGTGATTTTTCTGTATTTAATTTATTTATATAATTATTTTTAGTGGAAAATAAGGATTTCCAAGGAAAATTTAATAATATGACCAAGGGAAATTTTCTATCCTTAAGAAAATTATGGGACATTCCTAATGACCGGAGGACCACTTGGACCAATTTTTGTGATTTTTTGAATTATATTTTATTTATTAGAATTATTTTAAGTTCTGGAGTATTAATTAATTTAAAAATAAAATATAAGTTGAAAAATGAATTTTATAATTTTTAAAATTCTCTCTGATATCAAGGATTCCAGAGAACCAAATTTTATAATTTTCTGATTTTTCTTTGATTTATTATAATTATTTTAGTGAAAATGCTAGAAAATACATTTTTTTTAGTTTTTAAAATTACCCTAAGGCTTTAAAATTTAATATCTCATTAAATAGACCTAAGAAAAATATGGGGTTTGTTCCTAAGTGATTAAATTTCAAAATATGACATTTTGGTGAATTTTATTATTTTTGTGATTTTTATTATTTTTAATTATTAAAATATTAAAATAATAATGAAAAATCAACTTTTTTAGAAAATTGAAATTTTGATTTTCTTAAATTCCTCTGATATCAGAGAGGCTCCAAAACCAATTTGGTGAATTTTTGAAAGGTATTTTGAAAGTTATGAATTTTTAAAGTTTAAAATGACTAAATGGCTTAATCAACCCATTTAGTAGGGCTAACCAAGTCCAATTGACTTCAAACTTTTATGGTGGGTTCCTCTGATCCTAAAGGTCAGTGGAGAATTGATTTCAAGTCAATTTGATCTATGGTTAACTCTAATTAATTAAAGTCCAATTTTGGGTATTTAGGACAATTAGGGTTAATCTGAGTGAATTAACTCAAGTCCTATTTTTCCTAGGGTTCTCTGGTCATAAGGAACATCATCAAATTTTACTAGAATTTATTTCACAACATGCTAATTATTGGAATTAAAATACTCAAAACAGCCACATGCATTTGAAAAATAAATAACTTTTCACAGAGATGGCCTCTGACCTTGGAAAATTCAGGGAATGTTCCCAAGTTCAGGGGTTTCAAAAGTCCTATAGTCTCATGCCATGGTGAATTGTATGAATGCATGGAGAATTAAAACAATGCAGGGAGTAAATAATTAATTAAAAATAAATTACTGGACAAAATTAATTAATTTCTTTTCCACATTATTCTCCTCCGTTCACCGAGCAAGAGGGTATTTTTATTTTATTTTTGTGATTTTTCTACACAAAGATATGGATTTTTGAAGTTTAGGGAATTAAATAAATCAGAAAACCCCTAATTTTCTATTTATCCGAGTCGGCGCCGCGTCAACCTTAGCATCTCCGAAGGCACACGCGGCGTGCTCCCATTTGACGCCGCCTTCTGACTCAGCGCCACGCAGCCCGCGGTTCATGTATCATCTCCTCGTCCGACGCCATCTGAGCCGTCCGTCTGTGCGTGTATTAAATGAACGACGATCCGTTCATCGTCCCCAAGCCTCCTAACCCGAGAACCGTCCACCTTCTAGCCCTAAGATCTCACTCAATTCTCCATGGATTTTTATGTTCTTATACTCCATGGATTCGTCTTGAAGAGACGAACACATCTATACGGCTAATATTTATCGAAATCGACTCATTTGAAATGGAGAATGTTTAGAAGCTCGGGATGAAGAATTGATCCATACCTTAGCTGCGAGAGGTGAAGCCTCGATCGGAGATGCTCGACACGTTCGTTGGAGCCTGCAGGAGGCTAGGGATGAAGCCTGGGGATGTGGTGAATTGCCTAGGTGTGATTTTCACCAAGGCTGATCACAACCTTTGGAGTCTGGAACAGCTGGGTGGCCTGGAGATGGGGCTTTTGCTAGTGGACACCTTCTCTTGGTCTGGTGAAGGTGTAGGACCAATCAATTTGAGGATTGATCCACTGTGGAGAAGTGTCCTGGTTTTGGGTGGAATTTCGGTTGAGAAATTAGATTTTGTCGATGGGGATTAGAGCAAATCGACACTCTGGGGATCAATCGCTCTAAGGGTGGAGAAGGGTTTGGAACAATTTTGGCGAGTTTCGGCAAGGTTTGTGCAACTCTCCTCTCATGGCCGTGAGGGGGTGGTGTTTAAATAGGAGAGGGTGGAGGGCCTCCCGGGGAGAGTTAGGGCTTTGGATCACCTGCTTCGGGCATGGGAAGAACAGCCATGGTGGCCATTGGGCATGGGGCGGCTCAGCAAGGAGAATTCCAAAGTTGGCTCACATGTGAGCTCTCGGCCATGGTGTTTTCCGGTGACTCAGTGGCTGGCCGGCCGAGCATTGGTCACCATCTTGTTCGGGTGGGTCAGGGCTGGGGTTTAGTGTAGGCAATTGGCAAATGCCATGTGTAAAAGGCTTGGATTAGAATGGAATGGGAGAGGGCTTATTTTGGCTCAAATTGGTCAACCCCTCCATTTGGGCTAGGTGCACCACCCAAGGCTTTGTTTAGGCTGAATAGTAAGTGATTTAGGTCAGCTTAATCAGTGGGGAATGGTCACCATCCAAGTACAATTAAGCTTAAGCAAGATTTAGTGGAATCATGGGAGTGGTTAATCACCTTTAGGAATTAAGGAAAGAGTCTCCTCCTTTTGCCCAAAATGGCATGGTGACATGTAAAGAGGCTCTCATGGCTTCCATGTGGCTCATGCATGGCTTCATGGCTCACCTTTGGCTTGGGAAAAGTCAAGTCAATTTCATGGAAATGGATTTAAGAGGAATTTTGGTATTTAGGGGTGATTTGGCATGAGGCTTGATTTGGAATTATTTGATGATGGGATTATAACTTAGGGAATGGCTTTGATTAAATGGATGGCAAATGGAAATGTCATGTGGGCTTTAGGGTAGATTTTGGGCTCATTGAAATGATTTTAGATGGGCTTTTAAATGGTTTAGGAAAGTGGGCTTTTGAATTTTAAAATGGATTTTAGGATGGAATTTTAGTAAAGGCTTGGGCCAAATAATTGTTGGGTTTAGCTTATGGATGTGTCATGAGTGATTTGAAACAAATTTGAGGTGATTTGGGTTTGAATTGGGTTGGATATGGGCCTTTTGGTAAAGAGGCTAAGGTGGGCCAAAATGGGCTACCATGGGCCAAAGTTGGGCTAGAGTTGGAATTGATGTAAAATTAATGTTGGGAAATGTTTATGGGAGTGTTTCAAAGAGGTTTTGGCCTAGGTTAGGTTTTGATTTTGAGGTTTGGGTTTATTTGGGCTAGGTTTAGGTTTAGGTCAAAATTGGGCTTTTTGATTTTGGGTTGAATTTGAGTGGGGTTTGGGTCTAAATTTTGGGCAAATCATGTTAGTGTTTTGTTTGTGGGAATGTCAAGGATGATTTAGAAAAGATTTGGGGTTAATTGGAGTTGAATTGGGTGAGTTTGGGTTAGGTTTGGGTCATGGGTCCAAATTGGGCTTTAAGGCCAAAAGTGAAATTGGATCCAAATGTCAATCAAATTGGACTTGGATTTGGTCTAAATTGGTGTTGAGAATGTTGAATTGAAGTTTAGAATTGAATTGGACCAGAATTTGGGTCAATTGGGTAGGTTTGGTTTGACATTGGGTTCACTTAGTGGTTAAAATGGGTCGAATTGGGGTTTTGACAAAAGTAGGGTAAATTGACAAAATTGGCCCATGATGTAGTTGAACAAAATAAAATTGGGAATATTTGGGATTTTCTGGAATTTTCTGGGAATTTTCTGAATTTTTGGATTTTTGGGTCAAGAGGGGTATTTTAGGTATTTGGAGGGTATTGGGAGGTATTTTTGGAATTTTTGATATTTTTGGGTATGGATGATCAATTTGAGTAATGTGGAAATGTTTGGGATTGATTTTGGGGAATTTTCGTTAATTTAGGTGATTTTGGAAATTTTGGGTAGTTTCAAGGGTTTTGGGTAGGTTAGGCGGGTGTAGGGTCCCGGGGGTCAAAAATTGAAAATTTGGAAAATTGAAGATTTGGTGAATATAAGTGGAATAAAATCATTTTGGTTGAGCCATGAAGCCACATCAAGCCCATATGAGCCATGAAGGGACTCATTCGAGGCATTCACTATGTTGTTCCTAACCTCTTAGCGAGGGCTTAGGGGTTAAGGACCATCCATGTGAATCACTTACATGAGTCGGGAGGTCGAGTTAGGTATAGGTGGGGTTTTAGGAGGTGTATGGAAGTGTAGTGTATGAGTGTAGTGTGTGTGTAAGTCAGCCCCTCCACTGCACCGTGCCACTGAGGGCGATCCTAAGGCCAAAGAGTCCCATAGGAACTCATCCTTTAAACTTCCACACTCGATTTCAACCCTCTAGGTGATTAGGGGTCTACGATCAAGTTTGTGGAGTTTGCAGGGAGTTAAGAAGTGGTTTGAAATTCTAGATGGTGGATCCCAATTCTAGTCCTCTAAGATAGTCAAAGGAAAGGCCTAAGGCTAGATCCTGAGTACTAAAGAGAAGAAGAGAAGACCTCATCAAAAATGAGGTCAACAGGTGGTAGGCTGTAGAAAATATTGATCCATTCCGAAGTGAATCCCACTCCGACACCTCTAACGAAGACTTCATAGTCTTCCGCATCCATAAAGTTGGCATAAAACTCTCGTACAACAAGAATAACAGCAACGGTAGTGAAATAACAGAATTGCTGCCAGTTGTGTGCAACGATCGTGTTCACAATCATTTCTTCAGGATTGTAAAAACTGTGCTCCGAGATAAATTTCCTTGTTGACACAAATTCGTGATAACGAAAGTGCGCTGCCACAGTAGCGAACTTGCTACTGTCGAAATTTTCTCGTGCTTTTCCGCGCTTAGATTTAGGTGCCATCTTAAGATGAAGAAATCGAGTGATTTCGGGCTCAAATACGTGACGTTTTGACCTCAAGATGGATCTAAGGGGTGTATTTTTGCAAAAATGAGGAAGAAGATGAAGCTTAGGCGTCGTCCATGGCTTTTGGGGGTTTAAATCTTGATTTTTGGGTAGCTTAGGCGCCGAATTCTAGCGCCTAGGCGCCAGACTCGCCTTTCACAAAAATCATTTTTAAAAATTAATTTTCCACCAAAACTCACAAATTCAACTTCTAATTACTCATATGACAGTATTTCATCAGTTTCCAACTTCCAAAATATTTTCCAAAAATTTTTAAAAATTAAAAATTAAATCCATCAATTAAACACAAGTTTAAGTCAAACTCTTCTAATTCCATTCATAATCTTCAATTTCGATCTCAATACATTTCAGATAAGTACAATACTAAGATTCAAGTCTTACTAACAATCAAACAAAACAATTTCAAAGCAAATACAATACACCTTGAATAATAAAACAAACACACAAACAACACAATCGATTTACTAAATCGATACAACGACACACTAGATAAAGTCTCGATCTAACCACATTTACTATCTAATCTTCAAATTAGAGATATCCATTCTCATCGCAATGAAGATTACTAGTCCTACTTGGGAAGAACACTAATGCCCTGGGAAAATCGGTAGCCGTTTTCTCGTTGATCCATTTGTTCTTCACATACATCTCCACTTGAGCATCTTGATAGGCCGCTAGATGATCGAATTGAAGCTTTGCCTGCCATTCCAGATGCTCGATTTGATGATACATCTCATGGAGGCGATCTCCAATGCTTTTGAATTCCGCTTCAAACTTATCTAAGAAACTAGAAAACTTCTCCAAACTAACAATAATGAACCATTGAAGTAAGGTTGAGGATCCTTAGAATACTTATCGCTGGCCTCTTCTCCATGATTTTTTCTTTCCATTTCTTCAAAATCCTCTCTTATCTCCTCAAGAATGAAGTGTAAAGGTCGTAACTATGGTTTCTTAGGAATTGGGGACGAAGATGGGGTAGTTTATAGGAGAAAATCGTGTGAAAAATTAAAAATTTTCGGTTTTTACACGACCTAGTAACTGGGCACTTAGGTGCCAAATCTGGCGCCTAGGCGCCGGACCCATCGATACACACTTTACTTTGGCGCTTAGGCCCTAGATTTTGGCACCTAGGCGCCGGAACCATGTTCGACTCCGTTTCGCCTAACGTCAAATTTCAAAGTTTCGATCTCAAAAATAGGTAAATTAGAATGGTAAGATCAACATAAACTCAATAATTAAAATAATGAAGGTTAACTTGATCTCCTTTTTACTCACATACAAAATGGAGTGATCCAAAGTCCAAACTTTATAGACTTCGAGATAATCCTTAGCTAAAGTCAATAAAGACTTGTTAGCATCCAATTTTCTTAAGTTATATAAAATTAGTCAAGACCGAGGCATAACCTTACATTAAAAATGTAAAAACACACAAAAATAACTATGGGTTGCCTCCCACAAAGCGCTTGGTTTAACGTCGTCAGCCCGACCTAATTAAGTCTTTAGTCAGGTAGACTCAACTCGTAAGCCTCTTTATAAATCTTTTTAATGTCTCCCACATAAGGCTTTAGTCTTAATCCGTTAACTTTAAATATTTTTCCCATTTTGGGGTCTTTAATATCCATAGCTCCATAATGGTATACTTTCTCAATTATATATGGTCTCATCCATTTAGATCTTAATTTTCCAGGAAAAAGTCTTAAACGAGTATTAAATAATAATACTTCTTGTCCAGGCTCGAATATTTTTCCTGAAATCTTTTTATCATGTAAAATCTTCATTTTCTCTTTATAAATCTTTGCATTTTCATATGACACATATCTTATTTTACCCATCTCATTTAATTGTAATAATCATTTTTCTCCTGCAGTATTCAAATCAAAATTAAACTCTTTCATCACCCAATAAGCTTTATGTTCATGTTCAACAGGTAAGTGACAATGTTTACCATAAACTAATCGGTAAGGTGACATTCCGATTGGTGTCTTATAAGCTTTTCTATAAGCCCATAATGCAGAATCAACTCTATCAACCCAATCAGTTCTTTTAGGATTAGCAGTCTTCTCTAAAATTCTTTTAATTTCTCTGTTTGATACTTCAGCCATTCCACTTGTTTGTGGGTGATAAGTAGTTGCAATTCTATGTTTGATTCAAAATTTTTCCGGTAATGATTGAATTCTTATATTTATGAAATGACTTCCACCATCTCTGATAATTACCTTAGGTATTCCAAATCTAGAAAAAATCATTTTCTTTAAAAATTTTGAAACACTTTTGGAATCACAGTTAGGTAAAGCTACAGCTTCAATCCACTTTGAAACAAAATCAACTGCTAGTAAAATATAAATCTTTCCAGATTATGGTATAAATGGCCCCATAAAGTCTAAACCCCATATATAAAAAATTTCAACTTCCAATATATAGTTTATAGGCATTTCATCTTTCCTAGATATATTTCCCATCCTTTGACATCGATCACATGTTTTAACATAATGTCTCACATCTTTGAACAAGGTAGGCCAATAAAATCCTGAATTTAAAATTTTAAAAGTAGTTTTATCTACTCCAAAGTGTCCTCTAAATTCAGAATCATGACATTTTTGAATAATAGCAAAAGTTTCTTCAAAAGGTACACATCTTCGAATTACAGAATCTCTTTCCAATTTAAATAAATGAGGATCTTCCCAAATATAAGATTTAACATAATTTTTAAATTTCTTAATATATTTGTTATTCAATCCATAAGGTAGATTATTGCTAACTAAATAGTTAACTATATCCGCATACCAAGGTGTTTGGCATTCTTGAATAACATATAACTGTTCGTCAAGAAATTTCTCATTTATATTTTCTTCAATAAAAATATCATTCTTAATTCTAGATAAATGATCAGCAATTTGGTTGTTAGTTCCTTTTCTATCCACTATTTGAAAATCAAATTCTTATAAAAGTAAAACCCATTTTATCAGTCTAGGTTTAGCATCTTTTTTTGACATTAAATATTTAATAGCGGAATGATCAGTATGAACTATGCATTTGGCACCAAGAAGATAAGGTCTAAATTTATCAAAGGCATAGACTATAGCTAAAAGCTCTTTCTCAGTAGTAGTGTAATTTCTTTGAGTTTCAGTAAGTGTTTTACTAGCATAATATATAACTTTGAAAATTTTCTCATATTTTTGTCCCAATACAGCTCCAATTGCAAAATCACTTGCATCGCACATTAATTCAAAAGGTTTATTCCAATTAGGTGCAATAATTATAGGTGCAGTTATTAATTTTTCTTTTAAAATATTGAAAGCAGTAACACAGTCTTCATTAAATTCAAATTTAGCTTCTTTTTCCAATAAATGATTAAGAGGTTTAGCAATTTAGAAAAATCCTTTATATATCTTCTATAAAATCCAGCATGACCTAGAAAACTTTTCACATCGATAATGATAGTAAGTGGTTACGATTCAAAGAAAATTTTCACTTTTGCTTGATCAACTTCAATCCCTTTTTGTGAAATTTTGTGACCAAGTAAAATGCCTTCTATGACCATAAATTGACATTTTTCCCAGTTAAGAACTAAGTTTGTTTCTTCACATCTTTTTAGAACTTTGGAAATATTTTCCAAATAAGATTCAAAAGAAGTTCCAAAAACTGAAAATGATCCATAAATATTTCAATTCCTTTATCAATCAAATCACAAAATATTGACATCATACATCTTTGAAAAGTTGCAGGTGCATACATAAACCGAATGGTATTCTTCTAAACACAAATGTTCCATAAGGACTTGTAAATGTTGTTTTCTCTTGGTCCTCAGGAGCGACAGGTAATTGGTGATAACTAGAATATCCGTCCAAAAAATAGAAATATGAGTGTCCAACTAATTTATCAAGCATTTGATCCAAGAAAGGTAAAGGAAAATGATCCTTTCTAGGGGCGTTAATTAATTTTTGATAATCAATGCAAATTCGCCATCCAGTAACTTGTCTTGTAGGAATTAGTTCATTTTTATCATTGGCAATGACAGTTACTCCTCCTTTCTTCGGAACACATTGAATAGGACTTACCCATTAACTATCCAAAATAGGATAAATAATTTCAGCATCTAACCATTTTAAAATTTCTTTTTTAACAACCTCTTTCATAGTAGGATTTAATCTTCTTTAAGGTTGAATAGTAGGTTTAAAATCTTCTTCCATTAAAATCCTATGCATACAGATGGAAGGGCTTATTCCTCTTATATCAGCAATAGTCCAACAAAAAGCTTTCTTATAATTCTTTAACACTCCTATTAATTTTTCTTCTTGATCTAAGCTTAGTTTAGAAGAAATAATAATAGGTAAAGTTAATGAATTTCCAAAACAAGCATACTTTAAATGTGCAGGTAACATTTTTAATTCCAGTTCAGAGGCTTTTTTAATCGAGGGTAAAAGTATATCATTTTGAGTTATGTCTAAAATTTCCCAGTTATCTTTAATATAATGAGTTTCTTTAAATAATTCTTCTTCTTTTAGTTCTTCATTTTTGTCAGTTAATAATTCAAATTTTTCTTCAGAAATGACTTTACATTTTTCTTTATAATGTTTTCCAATTGTATAATCAATAATATCCATTCGATAGCATTTTTCTTTATCAGGGTACTTCATTGATTTAAGGACATTGAATTTAATCTCTTGATCATTAACTCTCATAGTTAATTCTCCTTTTTGCACATCAATCATAGCTCGTCCTGTAGCTAGAAAAGGTCTCCCTAAAATAATAGGTATTTCTTTATCATCTTCCATAACAAGCACAATGAAATCCACAGGAAAAATAAATTTATTCACTTTAACAAGAACATCCTCTATAACTCCTTTAGGGTAAGTGATAGATCTATTAGCTAACTGAAGGGTTATAGTGGTGGGAGTAATCTCTCCTAAATTCAACCTTCGAAAAATAGAAAACGGCATGAGATTAATACTTGCTCCTAAATCACATAAGGCTTTTCCACAAAATTTTTATCCAATAGCACAAGGTATAGTGAAACTTCTAGGATCTTTAAGTTTCTGAGGTAATTTCTTTTGAATTATTGCACTACATTCTTCACTTAATGCAACGAGTTTCAAAAGCTTCAAATTTTCGTTTCTTACTTAAAATATCCTTCATAAATTTTGCATAAGTTGGCATCCGTTCCAAAGCTTCAGCAAAAGGTATGTTAATAGTAAGTTTCTTAAAAATTTCAAAGAACTTAAAAAATTGATGATCAAGCTTCTGCTATTTTAATCTTTGAGGAAAAGGTGGTGGTGGTTTTTCAACTTCCACATTAATAGTTATAACAGTCTGACCTTTACTAGGAGAAGGCGTTTCTTCAGGTTTTTCAATCTCTTCAACCTCAATCTCATTTTCAGTTTCATTCTGAATTCTTTCTTTTAATTCCATTCCACTTCTAAGTTGTACAACCTTAACATGTTCATGTTCTTTTCCAGTTTCATTTGGATTAATTTAAACATTACTAGGAAGTATTCCTGGAGGTCTGTAATTAATTAAATTAGCGATATGTCCCATTTGATTCTCAATATTACGAATAACAATGTTTTGATTTTGTAATTGATTACTCATTTGTAAAATTAATTCTTCTATAGATAACTTCTTTTGTTGATTTTTAAATCCAGGAGGTTTATAGTTTGAATTTACTTGATTGTTCCAATTTCCAGTTGGATGAGTTTGATTATTACCCCATTGTTGTTGTGAATTATTCCAGTTAAAATTAGGGTGATTTTTCCATCCAGGATTATAATAATTTGAATAAGGATTATTTTTACTAGGAATAGCTTGTAAAGTTTCAATAGTTTGAGAATCTTCAAAATTAGCAGAGTTGTTATGTGATACATTGATAGAAAAATTATCTAATTTTTTAGATATTGTAGCTACTTGTGAAGCTAAGATAGGAAAGGCTTCGTTATCATGAATACTTGCCATTCTTTTAGGATTAATTATTTCAGAAGGCCATTGAAAATTATTGTTAGCCTTTTCTTCAATTAAAGTACAAGCTTCTTTAAATGATTTAGCCATTAAAAAACCTCAAGCAGCAGCATCAATAATTGATTTCAGTGATCCAATAAGTCCATTATAAAATGTTTGAATAATTAACCAATCAGGTAAAGCATGATGAGGACATTTTCTTAAAAGTTCTTTAAATCTTTCCCAAGTTTCATAATATATCTCCCCGTCAAATTGACTAAATGAAGTAATGTCATTTCTTAATTTAGCAGTTTTAGAAGGAGGAAAATATTTAACAAGTAATTTTTGTGCCATTTCAGCCCATGTTTTAATAGAACCTGTTGCTAATGAGTTCAACCACATCTTTGATTTATCTCTTAAAGAGAAAGGAAAGAGTCTAAGTCTAATAGGATCATGAGAAACATTGTTATATTTAAAGGTAGCACAAAGTTCTAAAAAACTAGCAAGGTGTAAGTTTGGATCCTTATTTGTTGTTCCTCCAAATTGATTATTTTGAACCATTTGAATAATAGATGGTTTAAGATAAAAAGAATTAGCATCTACAGTAGGTATTTGAATACTATTATGAAGTTCATCAACTGTAGGGTTAACATAATCCCTTAATGGTTTGTAAACATTTTTTCCATTAATTTCAATTGGATTTTGTAAATTGTTATGTAAATTAGCCATTTCTTGATATTTTTGAATTTGTTTTCCTTTTTTAATTCTTCTAACAGTTCTTTCTAATTCAGAATCTAAAGGTAATAATCCTTCAGAACCAGAACTACGCATAAAAGTAAATAAAAAGTAAAATAAAATAACAAGAAATAAAACCTCTACTCACTTCTTCTTTTTTTTATTTTTGTTTTTATAAATGTTTTTGTATTTTTATATTTTTGTATTTTGGACAATAAAAGAAATAAATAAAATAAAATAAATATTAAAAATCTAAAAAATTTGCCCTCCCAGGTAACGGAGCCAAAAACTTGACCTCGATCCGCGAACAACGCAGTAATTTATGCTTTCAAAAATATGTTATAGTCAATACTTTGACCCAAATAATAATAGCGGCTAGTGTATATAAATATAATTTTAAGGAAAATATTTTATACACTAGAGGAACTACGCAAGTATACGTATCGTTTCAAGTAATATAGGTCTTTAATTAAAGACCCCAGTATCAATCCCACGAGGAAGTTTATAGATTTTTAAATATTTTTAATTTTTATTTTTATGTATTTCTTTTAAAGTTTTAAATTTAATATACTAAATGCAGAATTAAAGCAATAATAAAATAAATGAGTGATGTTAATAATAATAAACAAACAACTTTCTTCCTTTCAATTAATCTAAGACTTTTTAAATAATATAATATTCGTGGAGAATATAAATTTATGGTATTGTGCCAAATAGAAGAAATCTTATTCTTTACCTTCGCTCGATAGTATAAAGAACATCGGCTAATCTATAGATCAGGTCTGAATGTATTGTTAGTAGAATAGGTTAATCTAGGCTCGCATTACTAGTTGTCCAAGGGTGGCTGTGGACGACCCTACTAGTGACCCGTTCCCTCTCTATAAATCAAATTACAAGAATTTAGTCTGTCACTCTAAAAACTTATCAATTCTACGCCCATTGAATAATATTTTCCTATTTATTTGCACTTCACCTTGAATAACCAGCACAAGGCCTTCGACTACCCAAGGATTCATGTGATATCTACTAGTTAAAATTTATCTCCTTCTAGGTCTCAAAATTCTTCAACAGACTTCAACAATTTAAATGGCCAATTCAAATAGTAAATTAAGATCCAGTATTAATATCATCACAATATTTAAACATATTTTAGTTTCTAATTCTCCAACGAATTTTAGATTATCTTATTTATATTTTCATAATTGAAAGGAGAAAGTAAAGTAACTACTCAGAACACATTGAATCTAAATAACAAAACATATAAATAAAACTTTGAATAAAATTACAAATACTTATCTCATGTGTTTCTCCAACTGATCCTCTGATTCCTTCTGACTCCAAAGCGAAATAGACTTCACAAGCACCAACTCTTTCAAACTCTCAATACAAACTCTAAATAAAATAAACTCACTAATTTATGAAGGAATGTAAACTAAAAGTATGGACCTTAAAATTTCTCTCTAATTAGGAACCTCTTTGCTTTTGGGGCTCTCTCTAATTTTGGGCTGGTATTGGGCATTTTTCTCTGAAGGAGTAGCCTCCTATTTATAGGCTTCAAGGGTTGCCTTAAGGAACCTCTTTAAAATGTGTCCATGTTCAATGAATCTTCTAGAAGGTGTGTCTGGCGCCTAGGCGCCGGCATCTGGGGCCTAGGCGCCGGACTCCGCATCCAGTTCTTCGCATCTCTTCACTTTGGATCACACCTCTTCGCGATCCAAACCGTTTCCAAGCGTCTAAATACAATGTATCACATGTCCTATAATCCAGGAATAACCGCCAATCTTCTAGATGGTCCAATAACCACTAACACCGTCAAAATAACCGTCCAAAGTCGTCAAAAATCTTGACAGCATTCTGTATCGAACTGGCGCTTAGGCGCCGGATTCTGGCGCCTAGGCGCCAGGCCCATTATTTTGACAATTTTGCATTTTGGCTCCATTTTTGTTCCTTTTTCATCTTTTTTTTCCTTTTTGAACATTTTTGCATCACCTACATCCAAAAACACAAAATACCTTTCATTAAAGCATAATATCCTTAAAAATTTGATAATAATCAAGGCATAAAAACAGATATTTTTTTCATGGATCACAGGTTTAGTTTAAAGAAGTGTAAATTGATAAAGAAAAAAGAAGTTTCATGTTTTGGAAGTTTTCAATGGAGGTGTCTTAATGTCATATTTAGGGGAATATTAAAGTTGATTATAGAGAGACCGACTACGATCCCATGGTTCCCTCCTTTCGACACCATTATTTTCTTCGGATTCACTTAGTCTAGATGAATTTACTAAACTCAACTTAATGAGTTTCATACTTTCATTTAGACTGTGGGAATTCTCGTTAGCAGTAGCAGGTTGCATCCTCCGAGGTATTCCCGATCATCCGATAGAGACGTTTTAATTTAGTTTCAATTGTGATTTTTGTTTTGTTTGTGATTAAATTTGGAGTTATTTTAAATTTTTATTGTTGTGGCGGTGAATTTTATCTGTTTTGTTTTAATTTAGTTTCAGTTTTGGTTTTGTGGCTATGTCATACTTGGCGAGTCTTCTCGTTCCTCCACCTGAGACTTTGGTATCTTTTGCAATAAACATGTATAACTTACAAGAAAGTAAAGCCTATAATTAGGTTCGTCAAAAGCCTACCAAACCCTATGTCATAACTTGGTGGATCCTATTCATTCATTTAAGAGATTTCTTCATTTGATAAGTATGATAGGTCCAGTTGTCCTACGAGGTGTCCATAAGGTTTGTGAGAAGGGCCTAAGAGATAGCTAGACATTTCAAAATCCTTTTGAGTTTCCATGAGTTCATTTTGGACTCACCATAATTATTAAATGATTCATCTATTTCATACCCTTATACTTAGTGCACTAATGTTTCAATTATCCCAATAGGTGGGGTAAAACGTTACTTGATATTTCACTTAAGAACTATGTAAGTGGGGCCTTTAGAGGCAAAGTTAATTTCTGAAAGAATTTAATCAATTTTGATGGGCTTGTAGTGTTTCAAAAATGGTTTAAGATTAATTGTATTTTCTTGTCTAATCTTCATTAGTCAAATTTGATTAAGCCTAGTCTCATTACCAAGCTCTTTAAGATTTTAGTGGGTACGCTTGTAACTTTTAGAAATGTTTAATGAACTTAATTAGTTAATTATCAACTTCCAAAATCAACCCCAAACCTTAAGGATCATTTAATTTAAATTTCCTCCAAATTATAATGATTCATTAAATAAAAAACTTTATCTTTTAATGTGATAAAAAAGGGATGGGGTTCTACCATTTATCTCTTTATATTTCAATCATTCAAAAATAATAGTTAAGATCATCCATTGCCCATTTCTCACTTTGATTAAGCCTAAATATTGATTAAGGCTAAGTTCTTCAAAATTACACTTTTGCTCCTAAAGGCCTTATCACTTCAAAATTCTTTAAGCATAACTCAAATTACTTTGAAATTTTCATATCACTCCACTCATGGTTCAATTAAAACATTAAAGAGAAAATGTGAATTTTCCAAATTTAATTTAGTTTTTATACTTATTTTAATGCAAAAATAGGGGTTTTCAAGGGAAATTCAATAACTTAATCAAAACAAATCTTCTGTCCTTAAGAAAATTATTAGAGGTTCACATAGTTAGAGGACCACTTGGATCAAATTTCATGATTTTTTGAATTTTAATTTAATTATAATGATTATTTCAATTTTTAAAGTATTAATTAAATATAAAATATTATATTAGTAGAAAATTAAGTTATATATTTTTATTAAGTCTCTCTAAGGTCAAGGAACCTAGAGAAATAAGTTTTATATTTTTGTGAGTTATATTTTAATTATTAGAATTATTTTAGTGAAAAATTGGGGAATTTCCATTTTTAGCTTTTAGAAATTGATTTTACCCCTTTAAATTTTAATATCTTTATTTATAGTGTTAGGAAAATTACTCCAATTGTTCCTAAATGATTAGGAGACTATTTGGAACATTTCCAACAATTTTATTAATTTTGTGATTTTATTATTTTTTAATTATTTAAATTTTAAAATAATGCATAAAAATGAAAATTATATTTTGATTACACTTTTATTTTTTAGAGACTCCTCTGATCACAGAGAACTCCAAAAATTAATTTGCTAATTTATTGAAGTATATTTTAATCACTATAATTATATAAATACTAAAACTGCTATTTAGCTTAGAAAATTTATTTAAGCACTCAAATGATCTCCAATTGATTTATAATTTTTATGGGGAGTTCCCTTGATCTTAAATTGCAGTGGAGAGTAATTTTTGGGTTATTTACATTTATATTTAATCCAATATATTTTTATTTAAGTTTTAGGTCTTAATTACCATTAGGGTTATACTTAAGTAACTTACCAAAATTTACTTTGTATTTTTTATCATTATTTTAATTATTACAATTTTTATATGAAAACAAACATGATAAATTGAAAAATAGAGATCTCTGTCTAGAGATCTCCTCTGACTTTAGAAAAGTCAAGGAAGATTCCCTAAGATAGAGACAACAACATACCAAAATATTAAGCTATGGTGAAATGTCTAAGTGCATGGAGAATTAAAAAATTCAAAAGGATATTTAATTCAAAAATCAAATGTGCATCAAATAAATTTCAAACATTTCCACATTACTCCTCTATTCACTAAGCACTAGGGTAATTTTCTTTTAATTTTTTGATTTTTTTACACCAAGTTTTGGATTTTTAAAGTTAACTAAATTAAATAAATAGAAAAATACTGCTAATTTCCTACTTAAACACCGGTGCTGCGTCATCCTCGGAGCTCCGAATTCTCCATACGTCGCTCCGATATTTGATGCTGCCTTCTGACTCAGCTGCCACGCGGCAGCACTTTATGTTTACATCTCTTGTCTGGCGCAATCCCAGCCCTCCATTTGATACACGCGTGATCCAATGACACCTGGTCTTCGTTCCCATCTGGTTCATTCCATGAGCCGTTGATCCTCGGTTACATTATACAAGAGTTTATTCCTTAAATTTTTTTGTTTAATTTTCTTCCTTCACAACAGTTCCAAAAACTTGACCCCAAAGCAAAGTAAAATTTCAATTATGTCTTTAAATAGTAGGGATTTTACGCGAGTGTACGTATCATTATCAATTAATATAGTGCTTTCTGATTAAGCCCTGAATATCGATCCCACGTAGATCGCGATTAATCACGACTGCTTTCAAGAGAGGTTCTATTCTATAATAACATGCCTTAGCTTGGAAGGTTGATAAAAGTTTGGTTTTGATTATATCTAACAATTATCACTACTATTACTTCTACTCCTAAACTAAAATACTTAGAGAAAATTAGAAAGTGGGGTTTAATATATTAAAAGTACTCTTCCTCATGCAATGAAATTAATGACATGTGTAAAAGTAAAACAAGTATCGAGAGAGATTGTGAAAAATATGAGCACTTATATTCTTTACCCTTACTTGGTTCTTTAAAGAACATAGGTTAATTTGATGATTTGAAATCTTGTAGATGGGTTAGGCAGGGAAGATACTAGCTTTCACTCTAGAGTTCCCTCTTCTCCCTCCACTTAGGGGCTAACATCTCATAACGAAACTTTTCACATCAAACCAAATTATGGGCTTTAGTTTGTCGCCCTAAAGTCCTCTAATTCTACACCTCTTAAACATTAATATCTCCCTATTTTTTTGCACTAAACAATACATACTACATCCTCACCCATATAATCTCATGTGATTTTTACCAATAGTTGACTGAGACAATACCACATTGGTTCCTACATGTTCTCACAACAAATTTTAACATGCAAGTTGATAAAGTTTACATGTAAATGAAGAAAAAAGTAAAATCATCATAATATATTCTCACTCTACTCAATTATATATCCTACACATGCATACTAATTCATTGTAAGAGGGAAGAGTAAAGAAAACTACTCACTACACATGGAGAAACAACAAGAACTTTTCATTAAACAAGACACCACACAAAAAGTACTAGATTCGAATCAAAATACAATGAAAATACTTATCTTTGATGGAAATCAAACTCTCCTTGTATAGCAAAAGTAATCTTCTTATAATCCTCTCCAAGAACAAAATGAAAAGAAAAGAATAAATTCTCACACCCTTTCTTTTTCTCTCACCTTGTCGCCCCACTTGGGCTCACGCCTATGCCTTCACTTCTTCTCCAAGCTGCCTTCTCCTCTTCTAATCTCCTCCTCCTAATTATCATTTTCTTCAAGAGTTCAAGAGTGTTTTTATAATTTTCCAAGAGATGCTTAAGTGTCTCTTCAAAAAGAGTCCACATTCAATGAATCTTCTAAAGGGTGTCTTAAGTACCTTTTCACTCCAAGAGACACATCTCTTCCATAATAACTCCTTGTAATTGACCCAAAATCTTCTAGAAAGTTTATTTTATCATTGCTAATGAATTCCCAAGAGACACACTCTGCAACGCTTCGTAAATCGTCCAAATCTGACGTTTCTTCTAGAAGTTATGCCAAAAACATAACTGGCGGCTATGCACCGATGGTTTGGCGCATAGGTGCCACTACATGGCGGCTAAGTGCCATCTGGTGGCTAGGTGCCAGACACTGGTACAAAAGTGTTTGGTTTGACCCGTTTTGCTCTGGTATGCTCCGGTTCAACCCGTTTTGCTCCGATATGCTCCATTTTGGTCCATTTTTTTCCTTTTGCTCCAAATACTCCAAATTCTTCAATTTGATGTACCTACAACCAAAAACACAAGAAAACATACCTTTAAAGTGCAATATCATTATAAAATTTAGCATAAAATGTAGTATATTTTTAGGTTGATCAGCCGTCCACCTTCTAGGCTTAAGAACTCGAGCTAAACATAAGTAAATCACTTGGGGTTTGTTGCTTTAGACTCATCTGACCTAGACAAACCTATCCATACAGTTTACGGGGTATTAAATACAGTCTACACATGTATAGGATCAAAACAAGCTCAGGATGAAGAGTGAGTTCAATACCTTGCTCTGAGAAGTGAAGCTTCAATCATATAGTTATGGCAACTTCGATTGGTCCCAACGAACCTCCAAATGAATTCTTTTTCCCTGCTGTAATGTCTAGACCTGAATTTGACCAAGGCTGATTTCAGGTTTTGATCGAAGTTTTGTGTAGAGGCTCTTTGTGATGGGGCTTTTATGGGGAAACTTCTTCTTTCACTCTGGTGATGGTGTAGAGCAAGTTGGTTTGTAGTTTTAGGTAATGTGGAGATGCAATTATAACTATCTTGGTTTCAGCTTAAATTTTAGTGGGGAAATTAGCTCAGGGCAGTGTGGATGAGTAGCCGAGGATGGTGGGCTTGCACTCAGGAGGTCTCAGGGAAGCTCTTGGAGCAATTTGGCAAAGTCTCCTTAGGAAATTTTTAGCACCTCCCCTTTGGCCGTGAAGGGTGGCTTTTATAGCCATGGCCAATGGGCTGAGCTCAGGGCTTAGCTTTGGGTGGGATTTGTTGCTTAGGTGGAAGGTAGCAAGGCACAAGTGATTAGTGAGGGGATGCCACACTGACGAGGATAAATTTTTGAATTTAGAGGGTATGGGGGCACTCGATTTTAGTTGTTCCAGTAGCCTAGGTCAGCTGGCAAGGACAGGGATAGTGGCTGGCAGGCTGATGGGAGGTAAAAGAATGGTTTAGTGCCATTAATTGGGTTGCTTACTTGAGGGTTAAGGGGAGTTATGGGATAGCCGAAAAGAGGAAGATCCATTGGTTCGAAGTTGGGGACCTTTGGTCCATGGATCAATTGACTTGGGTTGGGTTAGCCCATATTAGTCCTAGGGGTCCTAAGGTTGGCTTCCATGGAATTATTTGGTTCATTTGGTTCAACTTAGGTGACATTAGGTCATATGGTCATTTTTGGTCACTTGGGTTCAAGGTTGGGTTTGAGCTTGGGTTGAGTCCAATTGATTGAGTAATTTTGTGTGTATGATTGTCATGATGAGTTTAGAAAAGGATTGGTGTGGTTTTGAATTGATTTAGGGGTTCAATTTGTTTTAATTTGGGTTTTTGGTCAATTTGGGGCAAGTTGGGTTAGCTTGAGTCTAGGTTGGGCTATAATGGGGTTTAGGCCCAATTGATTGTTCAAAAAGAGCTAGGGGGATGTGCTGAAGAGTTCCGAACATAAATTGGGTGGTAATTTTGGGATTGGGACATTCAATTTGGTGTGATTTGGTCATATGTCCAATTTAGGGCAAAATTAGGGATTTTGGATTTAGGTTGACTTGGGTGAGACTTGAGCTCAAATTGGAGGCAATTGAATGTTGCATTTAGCCTAGGGGAGTGTCATGAGAAGTTTAGAATTCAAATTGAAGGGAAATTGATTGACATTAGGTTTAATTTGGGTGAAATGGGTCACTTGGTCAAAATTGGAGATTTTGGAATTCAAGTTAAATTGAGCTTAAATGTGAGTCAAATTGGGTTTGGATTTGGTTTAGATTGAGGCCAGGGATATTTAGTTAAACTTTGGAATTGAAATTGGGCCAGATTGAAGTCAATTGGGTGGACATTAGGTTTAATTTGGGAAAATTTGGGTTAGGTGAGTCAAATTGGGGCTTTTGGTTAAATTGAGCCAAATTGGTCAAATTGGGTCATGTGTAGTTGAGAGAAAAAAAATTGGGAATATTTAGGAGGTTTTAGGAATTTTTGAATTTTTAGGCTAGGAGGGGTATTTTGGCAATTTTACAAATTTTGGTGCTATTTTAGAAATTTTGGTAATTTTTGGTCAAATTGGTCAATTTGAGTGGTGGGGAATACTTTGAAATAATATTTGGAGAAAATATGTAATTTTGGTAATTTTGGGTAAAATTGAGGATTAAGGGTATTTTGGGCATATTTAGTGGCAAGGGGGTCAAAAATTGAAAATTTAAAAAATTGAGGTTGATTAAAAATGAGTAATATGAGATTGTTTAGATTGAGCCATGGGCCAAGGGTAACCCTCATTTGGTCCTCTATGTGTTGGTACTAACCAATCCTTAGCTTGGGGCTAAGAGCTTGGGGAAACCACACACATGAGTTTCCAAAGAGTTAGGGGATCAAAGTGAGATGTGCTTTGTTTAGGGTTGTGGGTGTAAAGTGTGTGTATTATGTAAGCTTCAGACCTCCCAGGGTAAATCCTAAGGTCTGACCACCTATAGGAGACTTCCGCTGGGCTTTATTATGCTTGGTCTGTTCCTCCCAGAAGCTGGAGGTTAGGACTTAAGCATATGAAAACTCCCAGTGAAGCAAAGAAGATTTTAATTTCTATGTGGGAGCGATCCAAGACTAGTCTTCTAAGAAAGTCATCAGGAGTGTCCTATGGCTAGACCCTAGGCAATTCTAAAGAGAGACTAGGCCTCGACCAAAAGTGAGGTCAACAATTCAATTTAGGTTTTTCTTTTGATTGAGTCTAATATGAAGATATAAAGACTGATGGTGTAGATGAATTCCTTAAATAGGTAGGCTTCAAAATTGTATGGGGTACTTCTGTCTTAAGTTCGTGAGAGTTTCAATAGATGGAATTAAAAGTTCATTATTTTTTGTAGAGTCCATCATTTAACACCTCTCCTGAATATACATACAGTATTCTTTAGATAACATTTTCAACTCATCATGAAAGTCCATTTTGATCTCATCTGTTAACTTACTCTCAAAAATTTTTTGGAAATGATCTTTACTCAGATAATCAATTTAATCCATAAAAAAACAATCATAATTTTTTCTCTCATCAGGATATTACATTGTCTTTAACACATCAAAAGTGACTTCCTGGTCATTAATATTCATAATCAACTCTCATGTTTGCACATCTATCATAGCTTGTCTAGTAACAAGGAAAGGTCTCCCCAAAATAATTGAAATTCATTTATCTTCCTCCATATCTAATACAATAAAGTCAATAGGAAAGATAAATTTATCCACTTTAACAAGCACATCTTCTATAATCCCTTTTGGATAAATGATAGATCAATCATCTAACTGAAAGGTTACAGTAGTGGGAGAAATATCAGGTAAACCTAACCTTCTAAATATAGATAGAGGCATCACATTAATGCTCACTCCTAAATCACATAAAGCTTTTCCACATAATCTCTCTCTAATTGCATAAGGAATTGTAAAGCTACAAGGATCTTTAATTTTGTGAGGAAACTTTTTCTGAAGTATAGCGTTGCACTCTTCACTTAGTGCAACTGTCTCGTAATCCCAAAATTTCTCATTTCTTGTTTAATATCTCCTTCATAAACTTTGTATAACTTGGCATCAGTTCTAAAGCTTCTGCGAAAGGAATATTTATCGTTAACTTCTTAAGTACATTCATGAACTTTGAAAATTTTTTATCCAACTTATAATATCTAAATCTTTAAGGAAATGGAGGTGGTGGTCTTTCCAAATTGATTTTAGTTGGAGGTATTAATTTTTCTAGATCCTTAGAAACATGTTCTTCAGGTCTTTTTATTTCATTTGTTTCTCTCACAACTTCTTTCTCTTTTCTAACCACATCCTTTATCTCTCTTCCACTTCTTAATTAGACAACTTCTACTTGTTCATTATTGTTCTCTTTAGGTTTGATCTCAGTGTTGCTAGGAAGTGTTCCTTGAGGTCTATTGCTAAGTGAAGTAGCAATTTCTTCCAGTTGATTCTCTATGTTTTTAATTGCAACATTTTGAATTTGTAACTGGTTTCCCATTTGCAATACCACTTCATCTATAAACATCTTCTTATCCTTAAATTATTGATCATTATTAGATTTTAGTGGATTTGAAGATCTATAGTTTGTGTTCCCCTGATTATTCCAACTTTCATTAGAATTTGCATGATTATTTTCCCATTCTTGGTTTACACCCCCAATAGTATGATTCCAGTTAAAACTAGGATAATTCTTCCAACCTGGGTTGTAAAAGTTAGAATATGGGTTGTTTATGGTATTTAAAGTCTCATATAATAATTTGGAATCAATCATATGCCCTAATGAACTTTCCTCACTTACAGAAGTAAATTGAGACTAGTTCATTCCAAATTGGTCTGGCTTCCTTGATATTGCAGCAACCTGAGATGCAAGAATTACAATCACATCAAGTATCATGAAAACTAGCTACCTTTTTAGGATTTACCCTTACAGATGACCATTGAAATTCATTCGTAGCCATTTCTTCAATTAATGCATTCGCTTCATCAAATGGTTTTGACATTAATGAACCAGTAGCAACAGCATCAATAATGGACCTAAGGGATCCTACTAACCCATTATAAAAAGTTTGAATGATTAACCAATCTGACAGAGCATAATGTGGACACTTTCTTAGGAGTTCCTTAAATCTTTCCCAGGCTTTGTATATTGATTCCCCTTCATACTAACAAAATGAGATAATATCGTTTATAAGTTTAGTAATCATTGAAGGTGGAAAATAATTAGCTAGGAATTTCTGGGTTAACTCCTCCCAATTTTTAATCGAGCTAGGTGCTAATGAGTATAACCTCATTTTAGCCTTATCCCTTAGTGAGAAAGGAAAAAGCCTTAGCCTAACAGCATTTTCTGACATGTTATTATAACAAAATTTTGTACAAAGTTCTAGAAAACTAGATAAGTGTAAATAGGGATCCTCAGAAGGAGTTCCTCCAAACTGGCTGTTCTGCACCAGTTAGATAATCGATGGATTTAGTTCAAACCAGTCAGCTTATTGATAGGTACTAGAGTGAATTTCATCTATCGTAAGATTTACATAATTCCTCAATGATTTATGATGATTTTCCAAGTTATTATTTTGAATGTTTTCTATTTCCATTTCTAGTTTTTCAAAGTCCTTTATGTTTTCTGATTTTTTTCCACTTTTCTAACTCGGGACCTTAAGGCACAAGTCCTATATATCCTTTATTTTGTATACGTAACACAACCAACAATAAATTAACAATAAAACAAATTAAACAAAAAATATATTAAACATAATAAAACATTTTCACAAACACCTTGTTTTTCACACAAACAGTTTTTTCACAACACTTTTTCATACAAAAAAACACTTTTCACACAAAAAAAAAATTAGGACGCTAAATTTTTCCAATTCCAAGCCTAATTACTTCAACTAAAATTCTCCTAAAATTCTTACCGAAGCTTCCTCGGCAACGGCGCCAAAAACTTGATGCGCCTCCGACGTGTGCTATTTTTCTGAGTGTTTATATGTTGGTATGTACTTGCACACATTAGAGTTTTTAAGCAAGTATACATATCATATCAAGTAATACAGGGCTCTAATGTAGTCCAGTTTATCAATCCCATAGGGAAGTTAGGTAAGAGATCTTTAGTTAAATTCTAGTCTACTACTATCAACCTTAGTTTGGAAGGGTGATTAAGTGGTTTTTCTGTAAAGTACTCCTATGGATAAGTCTTAATTTAAAATAGCTAATAACTACTCCTAAAGGAAAATATTAATTATAAAGATAATCTTTTTCTGGATAAATTTGTTTGGTGAATTTTGAGATAATAAAATCTATAATACTTATTTAGTGAATTGGATAATGTGAAGGAATGAGATGCTTTAAATATTGTATGAGCCAAATAGGAGCATTCTTATTCTTTACCCTCTTCAAAGTGCATAAAGAACATCAGCTAATCATAGGTTTAGTCCCTAAATCTGTGGTTAGACTGGGAGGATACTGGCTCTCACTCCAGAGCTCCAACTTACGTTCGCCTGAAGGCTAACTCTCGTTTTAGTTTCCAAACACTAGGCTCGAATTGGGGATTCTAGTTTGTCACCCTAAAATCTCCAATTCTACGCCCATCAAAGTATATTTTCCTATTTATTTGTACTCAACCACCATGAACTTCACCATCCATGGAATTCGAATGTGGTTCCACTTTGTTGAGAATTACACCGCCTTCTCGGTTCTTAATGCAATTACAACAAATTTTAACACTAAAACAAGCTCTTTTTGTAATGTAAATGAAGTGCAAGAAAAATCCATCACATTTATAATTAAAACTTCTTTTAGCATGCATCTCAATATCCTAAACATTAATCCTATTCATTGCAAAAGAAAAGTAGAATGAAAATAATGGAATAATCTTCTTATGCCACTATTTCCAAACAAGAAGAAAGAGTAAGAGAAAGACATCACAAAGAACGGAGAAAACACAATGAAAAACTTTATTTCATCAAAGCAAATCCACTGCATAAGTGTTTAGAAAATCATAGGATAATGAAGAACACAATACTTAGCCTTTTCCCTTTAAAAGATAGATGAAAATCTCTCCCAAAAAGTCTCCCGGTGATCCATGCAATGCTAGTACAAACCCTTACAGATTTTCTCAAAATCCCGTCACCAATCTCTCCAAAAAGGTAAAAATCTACATTTCTACTCTTATTCTAAGATCTCTAAACATTTTCCACATTTTTCCTAACTTCTACCACCCTTTTTTGGCTTCAAATTCACTTTAAAATAGTGTAGGAATGAATTTCCCAAATGTGCTTCAAGAAACCATCCAGAAAGCGTCCAGATTCAATGTATATGGCCAATAACCTCCTAAACTTGCATCCAAACCGTCTCGGACACCGTCAGCGCTGAATATGGTGCCCTCGGGGCCTAAAACTCGTCATTCTAGGGATGCCAGCGTTGACGATGGCAGTTTGGGCGCCTTCGACGCTCATTCTGTGCAGCTCCGTGGTTTTGCTCCGTTTGACTCTGTTTTAGCTCCGTTTCGCCCCATTTCAGTTGCGTTGCATTCCTAACAGATAGTCCTACAAAATAAGTATAAAAACAATATTTATATAAAGTGTAATCTCATTCAGAAATATGAAGGAAGTGTAAAAGAGATTAAGCATAGAAAGACTTATCTGAAAGACTTATATGAAAAATCAAGCAGTTTTGAGGCGTGTCAGGTGCTTTTCAGGAAGCTCTATCTGAAAGAAATCAAAACCCGCAGAGCCAAACCCAATGACAGGTGAGATGTACTGGTACCCAATAGTCAAAAATTCCAGCAAATTGAAGAAAAGTGTGACAATTCTCATTACCAGGATAACACGTGGGTGGAAGGGCACTGTGCCGTACAAACCAAAACCCCACTCTCTATCATGCCGAAAGTGCCTTCTCTAGGCAGATTTCAAAGGTTGAATGACAGACTCGGTTTCAGTGCACTGCCTCTAACTTAAATGTTCAAAGGATATTTTCAGTTCAATTTCATAATAAGATCAATTTAATAATTAGGCAGTCACTCATATATGCAAGTATACGTATCGTTCAAGTAATACAGGGCTCTAGTGGAGTTCTGGTTGTCGATCCCAAGAGGAAGGTATGAACTTATCAAAATATTGCTAAGATTTGAAATCCAATACTCAATTCACAATGCAAGTTCAGGTCCTATTTAAGTTGCTAGTTCAAAGATAACTACAACTAAATTAACTAAATTTACTTTCTAAATTTCTAAACAAGACTAACTAACACACACTAAGTTTTGTATTGAATGGTTATAATATGGAAAAGTATCCAATGATTCTGTGATAAGTGATTGATATAGATTGATAATAAATTTGTATTACGCCAAATAGGAGCAATTGTATTCTTTACCCTCATCAGCGTACCCCCTCTTCCAAGTATGAAAAGAACATTGGAAAATCCTAGGCTTAGTCACTAAATCCAAGGTTAGGCTGGGAGGATACTGCTCTCACTTCAGAGCTCCCACTTCCCTTCACTAGAAGGCTAAACCTAGCCTGAGTTACCAAACTTTAGGACCAAATTAGGGATTTCAGCCTGTCACTCTAAAATCTCCAATTTGATGCCCATCAAACCACATTTCCCTACTTATTTGCACACAATTCTCATGAACTACACAACTCATTCATGGAAATTGAATGGATTCTCCACTATTATTGTAGAACACTTAGTCCTTTTGGATTGAATGTTTCACAACAAATTTTAAAAATTTACATGGCCAGATCAAAAAGTAAATGAAGTTCAAAGTGAAAAACCATCACAATATCTTAACATTTTTATGACACATCAAATCTACATCAATAATTCACCACATCACATCGCAAGAAGAAAGACAAAGAAATCTACTTAGAATTCATGAGAAGACACAACAAAAAATGGATTTTATATATAAAAGTAAAGTTAGACAAATCTCAAAAGTAAATATAACTTATCTCAATTTCTTCCCCAAGTAAATCCCATGAAGTTCCTTTGAATCCTTTTATCTCTTCTCTACAACACTCAATTCTCTCTTTAGAATAGTAAGGAAGAAGCAAACTCTCACATTCCTCCTTCTCCTACACTCTTTAGAGAAGAATCCCTAAAAAACAACACTTACAACAAACCCTAACCCACTCTCTTCACGCCCTTTGACTTCTCTTCCTCTCCTCTCTCTCTCCCCCTTTCTTTTGGGCATCTATAACTATTTATAAGAGTCTAGAAATGAATTCCTTAAGAGTTTCCTCAAGCAACCCTTCAAAACGCATCCAAATACATTAAATTTTGACTTCCACCGACATTGGGCGCCGGTGGCGCTGGATAGGGTGCTGACGACGCTAGGCTTCTATTTAATTTCTGAACTCTCTGGAATTGGGTGTCGGCAGTGCCCATTCTGGCGTCACCGGCGCCAGAAGGTTGTTTTCTCCATTTTGCCTCTTTTTGCTCCAAATTCATTCCTTGTCACTTTCTTTTACTCCAATCACTAAAAATCTTCATACCTGCAGCAAAGCATGAAGAATACCTTCCTTTAAAGTTCAATATCACACAAAAAATGTTTATAAAAAACCTAACATATTTTTGATGCATCAATGAACTACAAAAAAGGTCAAAACCCACAATCTTGATTAGTATAAGGGTCTCACCGACCCAACCGATTAAGTAATTGATACACCTAAAATATATAGTATTTTTATGCACATTTTATACCTATTTTTAATGATATTGCACTTTAATGAAAGGTATTTTGTGTTTTTCTTGCCGGTATGATGAAAATGGATGGTCATGATGAAAGGAGCAAAATTGGATCAAATTTGGAGCAAACAAAGATGAAAAATGAAAATTTGGGCACTGGCGACTATGCGCCGCTGGTAAAAACCTGATCCCCGATAAATATATGTGCGCCAAAAACTTGACTCCACACCAAATATATGTGCTGATGATTTAGATATGAAAATTATGATTTTATAATATGGGATACTACGCAAGTATACGTATCATTTATCAAATAATATAGGACTTTCTGATTAAGCCCCGAGATATCGAACCCACAGGGAAAATTTGAAAATCTTTAAAGGAATAAGAAAATTATCTTTTTACTCTTTTTTTATGGCTTTTGAAAGTATGTCTTGATTTTGAAAAGTTTTAAAAGTTGATTTGTCTTTTGAAATTTCTTTAATAAATTTTTAAGCAAGAAATTAAAATTATAATAACTAATAACACTGTATGTAAAACACTATTAACTAAAATATCTTTTTCTTTCCTTTTATGAAGTAGTAATAATTATTAAAGTATTTTTGTGGAAGTATTTAAATTTATTGTGACAGATAGAAGCAAATGTGCTCTTTACCTTTACTTGGTTCTATAAAGAACATAGGTTAATTTGAAATTTTTATCATTTTGAACATGGTTAGGCAGTGAAGATACCAGTCTCTCACTCTAAAGTTCCCTCGATTCACACCAACTAGGGGCTAAATTCTGATAATAAAATTCAAAACTTCAAACCAAATTTGGGGGTTTTAGCCTGTCACTCTAAAATCCTCTAATTTTACTCCCTTCCATATAAATATCTTCTAATATTACATTCAATTATATGGACTACAATTCTCACCCATATAATTGCATGCAATTCTTACTAACTTTTATGAGACAATACCACATTGGATCTTACATAATCTCAAGAAATTCTCCAACTTAACAGGTCAAATTAAGAAGTAAACAAAGTTTTCAGAATCAATCTTCACAACTTCTTCCAACATTTAAACATTTATACTTTCCACAACAATTCTCCATAAATTAATTACTTCTCCATTTAAGAAAGAAAATGATAAAGTAAACTACTCAGAATGCATTAAGAAAATACAAAAAGACATTGATTTGAAATTAAAAACCATAAGAAAAACAACAAACAAAATCAAGTATTAATTAAAAAACTAAATGTAAGAATAAAAGTAAACACTTATATGAAAATTCTCTCCACAAGACTCATGAAGTTCCTCTGAAACTTTAACTCTTCACTAAAGTACTCCTCAGAGTGGATCTCCCAACTCCGATGAGTCAGAATAACTTTAGACTTCAATAGAAACTAAACTAAAAGAAGGAAAAGAAGTGGGAAGAAGAAGACTTCACTCTGATCCTTTTCTCCTTTCTACTCTCTACTCCTACTCTTAACAAAAACTCTCGCAAAATAAAAGTAAAATACTGTAAAAACTCTCTTCAAAATGTAAGTGGAAGAGCTCTTTTCTACTCTCTACTCCTACTCCTAATGAAAAATCTCTTCAAAATGCAAAAGAAGAGCTCTTAATCTTTCCTAAGACTCTCTTTAAATAGTAAACCAAAAGGTGCCTTGGTGTTTCTTCAAAATGTGTCTAGATTCAATGTATCCACCAAAGAATGCACCCCTTCATTCAAACTTGCCGTTCAAAGGAAGTTATGGAAGTTACAACCAAGAGTTGCAACCCATCCCCTTTGAAATTGGCGCCAAATTCATTTGAATTACAATATTTAACTGTGGCGGCTAAGCGCCGGCCCAGCGGCGCTTAGCCGCCAGTGCCCAAATTTTCATTTTTCATCTTTTTTTGCTCCAAATTTGATCCAATTTTGCTCCTTTCATCATGACCATACATTTTCATCATACTTGCAAGAAAAACACAAAATACCTTCCATTAAAGTGCAATATCATTAAAAATAGGTATAAAAATGTGCATAAAAATACTATATATTTTAGGTGTATCAAAATCCCCCAAACTTAAAATGTTACCTGTCCTCAAGTGACAGTTAATCTCATAGAACATTTTAGCATGCAAATTATGTAATGAGTTTCTTAGGAAGATAACAAAATTTTGTTCTAGAAATGGAATAGTTCAATTTAGAAAAAAATTTCAGTAATTAAAACCAACTTAAAGTTTAGAAAGTTCTTAAGTAAAGGAAAATGACAAATATAAGTTTCTATCTAATTCAGAAATATTTGTAGATTCTTCAAAATATAGGACTCAAACACTTATTTTTTTCACTTAAAAAAATTTATTTGAAAATAATTTTACTTACTATATTATAACCTTAAGCTTTAGATTTTCACTGAACTTATATCTTAAATTTTAGGTATGAAACCAATTTTTGATTAGGCCCTTAAATCCTCAAGCTTCTCCTCCCTTTTCATATACTATTTTTCACTTTTTCTTTTCTTTTTTTATTTTTTAAGGCAAGGATTAGTATATCTGAATAGGCTTGTAATGATTTTGAATTCCACCCTTCCATTTAAAATAAAGGTCAGATATATATCTTTCACTTAAAAATCATAATAATAATATTTGAAAATTACTCTTCAATAAAAGAAATTTAAGCTTTGAAGAATAAAAGTCAAATCTTCTATTTATCGAAAAATACAAAACTTCTTACTAATGATAGTTTAACTTTATTTAACACCTCTTCATTAAGAAAATTTTAACTTTAAGTTTTTCATGATTACTATAAATTTTAACTAAATTATTTTATTCATTTCTATATTCAAAATTTTTGTTCCCCTAATATAACTTCATGTACATAATTGTTCTCAATAAAAAATAAGATTTATTTTAAGTATTATTGAGAATCAAATAAAATTTTTAGTTTTTAAAAATCTTTATTTTTTTAAAATTCCCCCCCCCAAAACTTTAATTTTTAGTTAAGATAAAACATTTAAGCATAAGAAATGATACATGGGTAAGAAATAAAAACTGACATATCATGCTTGCAGGAATTTTTAATATCCTAATATGCAAGTATAACAATTTAAATAACATGAGTAAAATGAAATCAAATTTAGTTTTTCAAAACAATTTTTTTATACAAAGAAAAGTAAAAATTTCAAAAAGATTTCTACAGTAGTGGAGGTTTTCAAAGCAAATACACACCAACTAAAATAACACACTGATTCAGATAACAGATGATAGTGGAATTTAAAAAATTTTAAACATGTAGTTTCCTAAGTAGAAGTTCCCAATAGTGGTTTATAATCTCCTAACAGTTTTGAATTAAAGTATACACTACTAAAAACTCTGACATAACGTACACATTAAAACATTTACTATTACACATCACTACCACCAAGTAACATATAAAACATCAGTACAAACAACAATAATACATCTGAATATGCATAACAGAAAAATAATACAAATTACAGTCTTACATACTATCAAGGTTCATATCACAACACAATGATGAAACTAAATACTGAACAAAACACACATACATCAACAACAACACCACAACGAAAATAAATAACACTAACCTACTGATCATCCTCATCATTATCATCATCCTGCTCGTTCCAATCCCTAGATGGCACATAAGGTATTTAGAATGGATGAGGGGTCATCTCAGCACTCTGATCACCTCTAATCAGTCTATCCAAATATTATTGATAACTCTCCTCATACTCATCATGTTTCACAATATATCTTTCTACATTATCTATCTTACCATCCATATCTTTCATATGTTCTCGAGTAAGACTCACTTTTTTCAAAATTTTTCTTAACAAACTAGTCTGTGAATCAGTAGATGATGAAGCACGTGAAGTAGTAGCACGAGAAGAAGATGCAGCAGAAGCAGAAGCAGTAGAAGCCCTACCAAATTCTCCTCTCCAATGAAACTCTGAATGTACAATGTAAGCACCAACGTTTACACTGGTAATTGGTCTCAATGGCTGAAGTACCTCTTCCCGTGTTTCAAACTTCACTCCGGATCGTTCACATAATGAATGAATCAAGGAAGGAAATTCCATACTGCAGTCGTGGTTGATCTAGCACGATTCAAAACATAATCATAAATTATACCTCCAATGTCAATAGGCTTCCCTTGCTGAATGCAATGGTTCAACACAGCTCTTTCTCTCGTTACTTCACTAGTATGACTCAAAGGTAACAACTTAGATGAGATAAAATAATGCCACGCCTTAAAAATGACATTCAATTTGGAAGCAGGAAAGTTCACTCTTCTATCATTAGTTATTTTCCATAAACCTCTTCCATCAGTCAGAAATTCCATGATCTCATCCAATTCTCCTTCCGTAGGATGATAGTTAGAATAAAAACAAAACATGTTAGGAGGTAGTTCATAAAAAGTACTGATTGCCCCAGAAGAAAAGTTGACCTCATGCCTCCTAACCGTCACTTGATTCTCTTCTGCAGCAGGCAAATTTGCATAAAATTCTCTAACCACAGAAACAACAGCAACAACGGAGAAGCAACAGTAATTCTCCCAGTTCCTTCTAGCAATCATATCTTCAATCACCTCTCATGGTTTACTAAACACACGCTTAGGAATCAACTTACGTGACTGTAATGCATCAACGTATCGTTCCTTAGCCCACATACGAACAAATTTGTCAGAATCAAATCTTATCTTTTCTCGTGCTTGCTTTGACTTTGGAGCCATCTCTAAAAATTCACTAAAAAATTCACCATAAATTCCAAAATCAAAGTAAACTTGCTAAATTATCTTCCAAAAGATATTTTCACTAAATCCAAGCAATTTCTCAAGTTTTTCCTCAAATTTTCATCATGAATAATGATTTTAAGATTTTCCAAAATGTACTCAAAATACATGGTGAAAATCAAAAAATTTTTTTACTTAGGATTAGTGCTCTTACCTTAAGGAATCCAAATCTAACAATTTTTGTTAAGATCGACTCTTAAATTTTTGTTGAAATCTGGCGCTTAAGTGCCGGCACTCTGGCGCTTAGCTCCAATACCCATATTTTCACAATTAAGGTATATGCACTTTACTCCAGAATAATTATTTCTCCCCACATAAATCTTCCAATATTCCAAATCAAAATTTAATATCCATTGATTCCACACAAATTTTACAAAAACACAATCTTATATTAAAACAAACATAACATTTAATACAATTCTAGAATTTCTATCAACACATAAAGGTGAAATTCTCTAAATACAAGAGACTTTAATCTCAAACTGATAAGTATACATCTCTAGGATGTAACCATCACATCATCAAGCTTAGTTGATACTTAAATATAAACACTAAACACACCAAACATAACACGCATGAACACTAAACATAACACATAAGAACATTAAACAAACAAAGCACTCTTAATTCCATTCTCCATTAGGCAGATTATATCCCGAACCATTATGACTCTCATTTGACCCTTATGGAATATAAATTTGATAGAACGGGCGATAATTGTTCATTCTTACATCTTCTTCTTCAATCCATTTGTTCTTCACAAATATAGCCTTTTCCGCTTCTTCCACGTACCTTGAATGAATGAATTGCATCTTGAGTTGCCATCCCATGTGCTCTAACTGTAAGTTAGTTTCATTGATCTTTGCTTCCATTGAAGTCACTCGGGCTTCAATATTTGCAATCATTTCTGCAATACCTTGAATACTAACAGCGAGATATCCTTTGAATAATTCTTTAGCACTATCACTAATGAACTTAATCTTGTTAGAATCTTGCTTCTTCTTCATCTCATTCTCCCAGCAAGACTTGATGCACTCAAAACTCTCTTCTTAAGACTCAGAAATGAAAATAGGATTTGGGGCAAGTGTTTCTCTTAAATCAGGTCCTTTTTATAAACTTGGGAAGTGCTAAATCTGCCCCAAGGCATTTTAAAACTCCAAAATAACTTCCAAAACTACTCCCCCACGATCTAGGCTTCTAGAACCTCACTTATCACGTTTTTTGTAACTGCGGCGCCTAAGTGCCAACTAGTCGGCGCTTAGCCGCCAGTGCTCAATTTAGCACAGGTCTGCTAAGTGTCCAAATTTTCATTCCAACTTCTCTAAATCATCAATTAAGGTCAAATAAACTCTACTATAGTTTACAAAACTCCATATTACTACCACTAAAAACATAAAAATAAACCAAACAAAGCAAACAAAGCACACAAAACAAACATAAAGCAAAGCACACCAATAATTATGGGTTGCCTCCCACAAAGCGCTTGTTTTAACGTCTTCGACTGACATACCTGAACTCATTCCGAGTGACCCAAGCATCAAATTATTATCGGATTTAGATTTAGTGATCGAAAAATATGGTTTAAGTCTATGTCTGTTAACTTTAAATATTTTTCCAGTCTTAGGATCTTGAATATCTACAGCTCCACAAGAATAAACTTTTATCACAATAAATGGACCCATCCACCTGGACTTAAGTTTTCTAAAAAATATTCTCAATCTAGCATTATATAGTAAAACTTTTTATCCTGGTACAAGATTTTTAGTAAGAATCTTCCGATCATGCCATAACTTCATCTTTTCCTTATAAATCTTAACATTTTCATAAGATTCATTCCTTATTTCTTCAAGCTCATTCAATTGCAATAATCTCTTTTAAGCAGCATCTTTCGGATTATAATTGAACTCTTTAATAGCCCAATATGCTTTATGCTCAAGTTCAAAAGGTAAATTACTAGCTTTTCCAAAAATCAGCCTATATGAGGACATTCCTATAGGTGTTACAGTAAGCGATCCTATAGACCCACAAAGCATAATCCAGTTGATTGACCAATCCTTTCTATTTGGATTAACAGTTTTTTCCAATATTCTTTTAATTTCACGATTGGATTATTCAACCAAACCACTTGTCTGCGGATGATAAGCAGTAGCAATGCGATGATTAATATGATATTTCTTTGCTTACTTCCTAATAATCGCATTTCTAAAATGACTTCCCCCATCAGTTATGATTACTCTTGGTATTCCAAATCTGTAAACTATATTCTTTTCTAAAAAAATTGCAACACTTTGAGCATCACATCGAGGTAAAGCAATAGCTTCAATCTATTTGGAAACATAGTCTACTGCTATCAAAATATAAACATTTCCGAAAGATGGTGTAAATGGTCCCATAAAATCTAGTCCCCAAAAATTAAATATTTCAACTTCCAATATATAATTGAGGGGCATCTCATTTCTTCTAGAGATATTGCCTACACGCTGACATCTGTCACAATTTTTAATATAAACATTCACATCCTTAAAAATTGTAGGCCAATAAAATCCTGATTGTAATATTTTATATGTAGTTTTATCACTTCCAAAATGTCCCCCATAATCAGAATCATGACATTTTTAAATAATTTCATAAGTCTCTTCCAAAGGTAAACATCTTCGAATTATAAGATCCTTTCCTTGTTAATATAAAAATGGATCATCCA
Source organism: Papilionanthe hookeriana x Papilionanthe teres (assembly GCA_022702705.1). Taxonomy (NCBI): domain Eukaryota; kingdom Viridiplantae; phylum Streptophyta; class Magnoliopsida; order Asparagales; family Orchidaceae; genus Papilionanthe; species Papilionanthe hookeriana x Papilionanthe teres. The sequence goes on along the minus strand of CM040423.1, from coordinate 86,635,949 downwards.
AAAAATAAGTCTTAACATCAGACATAAATTTCTTCTTTTCTTGATATGTCAAATCATAGGGTATAATAATACGAGCAATAAAGTTTAATATGTCTGCATACCACGAAACACACAATTCTTTTAACAGTGAACAGTTTTTCATCAGGAAAATGTTCATTAATTTCTTCAATATCACAGAGAGATTTTTCAATTTCAAGCCTGGACAAATGATCATCAATTTGATTATCAAAACCCTTCCTATCTACTATCTCAAAATTAAATTCTTGCAAAAGAAGAATCCATCTTATCAGCCTCAGTTTTGCATCATTTTTCTTCATTAAGTATTTAATAGCAGAATGATCAGTATGCACCACACATTTAGTTCCAATTAAATATGATCGAAATTTATCAAAGGCAAATACTATAGCTAATAACTCTTTCTCGGTAGTAGTATAATTAATTTGAGCTTCATTAAGAGTTTTACTAGCATAATAAATTACTTTGAAAATTTTATCATATTTCTGACCTAAAACAACACCAATAGCATAATCACTAGCATCACACATTAATTTAAACGGTTTTTCCCAATTTGGTGAAATTATTACAGGTGCGGTGATTAATTTTTCTTTTAATGTTTCAAAAGCTTTGAGGCAATCATCATCAAAATTAAAAATTGCATCCTTTTCTAGTAAACCGCATAAAGGTTTTGTAATCTTTGAAAAGTCTTTGATGTAACGCCTGTAGAATCCAGCTTGTCCTAAAAAACTTCTAATTCCCCTTACATTAGTTGGGCAAGGTAAATTAGATATAACTGGAATTTTTGCAGGATCTACCTCCAAACCTTTTTCTGAAATCCGATGTCCCAAAACAATTCCTCCTACTACCATAAATTGGCATTTTTCCCAATTAAGGACCAAATTAGTTATTCACAGCATTTTAGAACTTTAGATAGATGTTCTAAACATGATTCAAATGAAATTCCAAACACTGAAAAGTCATCCATAAAAACTTCAATCCTTTTTCAATTAAATCAACAAAAATATCCATCATAAATTTCTGAAATGTAGCAAGGGCATTACATAAACCAAAGGGCATTCTTGTAAAAGCAAACATACATGTTGACCTCATTTTTTATGAGGTCTTTTCTCTTCTCTCTCCTTAGTACTTAGGATCTAGCCTTAGGCTTTCCCTTTGACTATCTTAGAGGATTAGAGATGGAACCCACCACTTAAGAATTCAAACACCTCTTAACTCCCTTTAAACCCCACATGCCTGATTAACAACCCCAAAACCACTGGGAGGGTTAAGATCACATGTGGAGGTTTAAAGGATGAGTTCCCTATAGGATTCTTTGACCTTAGGACTACTCTGAGTGGCATGGTCTGGTGAGGGTTGACTTGCACACATCACACCCACACACACATTTTAAATCCCAAAAACACTTTCACCCAATTTGACTTCTTGACTCATGTAGGTAATCCATATGGATGGTCCTCAACCCTTAAGCCCCTGGCTAAGAGGGTTAGGAACAACATATTGAGTGCCAAAGGTGAGTCCTCTCATGGCGCCTATGAGCTTAATATGGCTTCATGGCTCAACCAAAGTGATTTCATTCTACTCACATTTGATTAATCTTCCTTCTTCCAAAATTTCAATTTTTGACCCCCGGGGCCCTACACCCACCAAACCTACCAAATACCCTTGAAATTACCCAAAATTTTCAAAATTGCCTAAATTTCCCAAAATTCCTCAAAAACAACTCTAAACACTTCCCACCACTCAAATTGATCATCCATAGCCAAATTCACCAAAATTTCAAAAAATTCCCAAAATACCCCCAAAATACCAAAAATACCCTTTTAGTCCAAAAATCCATAAATTCCAAAACTTCCCAGAAAATTCCAGAAAATCCCAAATATTTCCAATTTAATTTTGTTCAACTACACCATGGGCCAACTTGTCAATTTAACCCACTTTTACCAAAACCCCCAATTTGGCCCATTTTTAACCAAAGTAAGCCCAATGTCAAACCAAACTACTCCAATTGACCTCAATGTTGATCCAATTCAATTCTAAACTTTAATTCAATATCCCCAATATCAATTTAGACCAAATCCAAGCCCAATTTGATTAACATTTCGATCCAATTTCAATTTGAAGCTTAAAGCCCAATTTTGGCCCATGACCTAGACTTAGCCCAAACCAACCCAACTCAACTCCAATTAACCCCAAATCTTTTCCTAAACCTTCCTAATATCCCCACAAACAAAAAACTAACTTGATTTGCCCAAAATTTGAGCCCTAACTCCACCCAAACCAAACCCAAAGCCAAAATCCCCAATTTGGCCTAAACCCAATCATGAGCCCAAATAAGCCTAAATCCCAAAATCAAAACCCAATTAAACTTGAAAACTCTTTGTTACACTCCCATAAACATTTCTCAACATTATTTTTACATCAAAACCAAAATTAGCCCTACCTTAGCCCAAAGTTAGCCCAAGTTAGCCTCTTTTGACCTATTTTGGCCTTACCACTAAAAAGACCTAAATTAAACTAAATTCAACTCAAAATCACCTCAAATTTGTTCCAAATCATTCATGACACATCACTAAACTAAACCAAACATTTATTTGGCATGGTCCTTCACAATATATTTTTTTTTTCATCCAAAAGTCCATTTTGAAACATAAAGCCCATTTCCCTAAACCATTTCAAAAGCCCATCTAAAATAATTCCAAAAAACCCAAAACCTATTCCAAAGCCCACATGAAATTTCCCCTCATCATCCCCTATGATTTAAATCACTCCATAAGTTTCAAATTTATCATCAAATGTTTCCAAATTAAACCACATGACAATTTCCATAAACCCATCAAAAATCCCATAAGCCTTTTCCATGAAATAAGTCAACCTTTTCCCAAGCCATGGGCAAGCCAAATGAAGCCATTTACAAGCCATATGGAGCCATGAGGGCTTTGAAACCTCACCAAGCCATTAATGGCAAGAAGAGGGGGACTTTCCTAATCCTTCATTAAACCTTTTTAACCACATTCATGATACACTCCAACCAAAATTAGCCACATCATCTTGGATGTGGACTTCACCACCCTTTCCTAGCTGACCCAAATGATTCTCCCTCAGCCCAAAGTCAAGCCTTGGGGAGGTGCACCTAGCCTAATACATGAGTTGAACCAAACCAAGCCAAAATGAGCCTTCTCCCATTCCATTTAAATCAAGCCCTTTACACATGTCCACAGCCAATTGATTGAACCAAACCCCAGCCCTGACCCCACTGGTGAAGATAGTGACCAATGCCTGGCCGGCCAGCCACCAGGGCACCGGAAAATACCACGGCCGAGAGCTCTAAATTGATTCAAAAATTAAATTCCCCCTTGCTGAGTTGTCCTAACCTAAATGGCCACCATGGCTGTTCTTCCCTTGCCCTGAGCAGTTGATCCAAGCGCTCAATTGCCCCTGGGGAGCCCTCCAGCCAGGTCTATTTAAACTTCACCACCTCTCGCCAAATAAGGTGATGAACCAGAGCTTAACAAAACTCTGCCAAAATTGCTCCAGGACCTTCTCCTAACCCAGAGCAATTGATTCCCAGTGTTCCTTTGCCCTAATCAGCATTAATAGAGCTCAATTTCTCAGTAAAAAATCCACCCAAAAACCAGGAAAACTCTGAAACCTTCACCAAAATCAAATTAAACTCACCCACACCTGCACAGGACTAAGAGAAGAAGTCCCCCAGCAAAAGCCCCCTCACCAGGACAGCCATTGCCTCCAGCCTCTAAAGTCTGAAATTAGGCCTGGTCATTTTCATACCTAGGAAATTCCCCAGAGCCAGAGACTTCATCTGGAGCTTCCTTGGGTGCAATCAAAGGTGCCACAACTCTCTGATTGAAGCATCACTTCTCAGAGCTAAGGTACCGCGGGATGCTTCGGACCAGAAGACGAAGCGGGACCGCGGGATGCGTGGCTGCTGACTCAGGTGGCGGCGTCGAATGGGAGCGCGACGCGTGGCCTTTCGGAGCTGCCGAGGTTGACGCGACGCCACGTGGATAAGTAGATAAATAGGCTATTTTCTATTTATTTAAATACCTAGAAATTGAAAAAATCATAACTTTGCATTAAAAAATCATAAAAATAAACTAAAAATATCATGTTGCTCAGTGAATAGAGGAGAAAAATGTAAAAAAGAATTGAGTTTATTTGAAGAGTATTTTATTTTTAATTAATTATTTACTCATTTCAATGTTTTAATTCTCCATTTGCATAGACAATTCACCATGGAATGAGACCATAGGGCTTTTGTAGCCTCTGATCTTGGGAACATTCCTTGAATTTTCCAAGGCCACAGACCATCTCTATGGCAAGTTATTGATTTTTCAAGTTTAAGTGTCTGTTTTGGCATTTTAATTCCAGTAATTAGCATATTGATCAATAAATCATAGAAAAATTTGGGGAAGTATCTTAGGACTAGAGAACCCTAGGAAAAATGTATTTTGAGTTAATTCATTAAGAACAACCCTAATTGGTCTAAATACTCGAAACTGAATTTTAATTAATTTGGGTTAACCATACATTAAAATTGGAAAAATCACTTGAAAATAATTATCCACAAATCTTTTGGGTAAGAGGAGTCCCACATAAAAATTTGAAATCAATTGGAAATGATTAGCCTCACTAAATGGATTAATTAAGTCACATGATCAAAATTAAACTTTAAAAATTCAAAACTCCAAAAATATATTTTAAAAATTCACCAAATTAGTTTTGGACTTCTCTGATATCAGGGAAGTCTAGGAAAATAAAAAATGGAATTTTTCAAAAATCTTCATTTTCTAACTTATTTTAATATTTTAAACAATTAAAAAATAATAAAAATTACAAAAATGTCATATTTTGACTCATAATCACTTGGGAACAAACCAAATATTTTTCCCAAGTTTCTTGGTTAAGATATTTAATTTTAAGTGCTTAAGACAATTTTTAGAATTAAAAAAATGGATTTTCTAACATTTTCACCAAATTAATTCTAATAAATCAAAGAAAAAAAAAAAATATAAAATTTGCTTCTATGAACTCCTTGAGGTTAGAGGGACTTAAGAAAAATATAAAATCCAGTTTTCAACTTTAATTTTATTTTATAATTAATTAACATTCCAAAAATCAAAATAATTATAGTAAATAAAATATAATTAAAAAAATCACCAAAATTGGTCCACGTGGTCCTCTGGTCAGTAGGAACATCCCATAAAATTCTTAAGAACAGAAACCTTGCCTTGGTCATTTTGTTGAATTTACATTAAAAATCCTTATTTTTCATTAAGATAATTATATAAATTAAATTAAATTCAGAAAAATCACATTTTCTCCTCTAATATCTTAATTGACATGTGAGTAAAGTAACATAAAAAATTTAAGTTCATTTGAGCTTAATTTGATGAGTTATGAAATGAACATGCTTAAAAGGGGCATAAAGGGAATTAATGAATTTTAACCCTAATTAATATTTAGGTTTAATCAAGGGGAGGGTAAAATGTCTGATTTTAAAATTTTCATTAGATGATTGAAACCTAGGGAATTAAGGGGTAGAAACCCATTAATCATCTTGAAAATATTTAAAGTAAATTTTAATTAATTAAACAATTTGAATTTTGGAAGAATAGGTTAAAATTTGGATTATTAAGATTAGGGATATGATTTAAGAAGATATCAATTCTTTAATTTAAAATCCCTAAATGAATCACTTTAATAATATTTAACTTTTAATTAAATTTAAAGTGATAATTGAAATTAATAATTAAATAATTAAAAGGAAAATAAACCTTAATTAAATTAAAACTTAAAACATTGAATAACTTGATAATCAAATTGAAATAAATTTAAAACATTAAAATTAATTTGAAATTACTTAAAAAAAAATCTAAAACAAATTTGAAACATTAAAGAAAATCAACCTTAAGATAATTCATAATTAAAAACATAAAAAATCAAATCAATTAAAAATTAACCTAAAATATTTCAATTAAATTAAAATTAAGTCATTAAAATTTAAATTGAATAATCTAAACACCTCTTTCAACCCAAATTAATCTAATACATTGAGATCATTAAAGATGTAAAGATTTAACTAAATTAAAACAACTTGAACACTATTCCAAACTTAAAATTCTTAAAATTTCATAACTAAATTAAACCACTTTAAATCACCAATTCCAATTTTAAATCATTAAATTCTTTAACAAACTGATTTTCCCCCTAAAGGTTTTCATTATTATAACTCATAAGTAAAGCATCAAGTGAAATGTCACTTGACTTATAGGATAATGAAACATCCTAATTCACTGAGCAAGAAACAAACTAAACTAATTTTTTGGATGATTAATTCACTTGTGCAATAAAACTTATTTGAACTCAAAATAATCCCAAAAATATTGAAAAGATGTTTAGGACTCGTCCTAAATATTTCCTTAATATGATGGGGTGTTTTAGAAGAACAATCGAACTTAATTATTCTTTGGTGAAGAAAATCATCCTTAATAAAACACAAGAACCTAGACGTCATAGGAAGTGACTTGCAATAGGATTAGGATTTTGGTAGACAACCAAAACCTTTCCCTTAGCTTTACCTAGGTACTTGTATTAAATATTTAAATGCCTTAACATGTGTTTTAAGTGCAGCTTGGAATGACGAGAAGACCCTCCAGGTACGCTTTTATTTTATTGCAATTTACTTAATTGCAATTTATTTATATGAGCTGCACTTTACTCTTCTTGCATGTTAAACAAGATTGTTGCATGAAAACTGAAACTTTTAGGATAGCTACAAAACTGAAACAAAAACTAAATTAAAAATCATAACAAGATAAAATTCACCCCCACAACATTCAAAATATAAAACAACTCAAAATTTAATCACAAACAAAACAACAAAACTACAATTACAACTAAATTAAAACGTCTCGTTGGATGATCGGGAATCCCTCGGATGATGTAACCTACGTGTTGCTAACGGGATTTCCCATGGTCTAAATGAAAGTGTGGAACTCATTCAGTTGAGTTTAGCAAATTCATCTGGACTAAGTGAATCCGATAAAAATAACGGTGCTTGGAATGATGGAACCAGTGGGATCTTAACCGGTGTTGTTATAATCAACTTTAAGATTCCCCTAATAAAACATTAAACACATTTGAACTTTAAGACTCTTCTAAACCAAAACACTTTTCTCATCTCCCGATTTTTACCTTCTAAAACTAAACCTCTGCAACAACAAGAAGCTTGGAGCATAGTGGGCAGCACGACCATCGTCGTCAGCAAAACTGGAATCTACATCAGCAAAACCTTTCTTAGAATTAAATAACCAAGTCATAGGATTTCGAGGTTGTTTGCCTAGTGCAACATAAATCCTCAACTTTTTGTTAGGCTATTGCATAGTTGTGTTATGCAAATTAAGCTCTAACCGGTCTTAAGACTCCGAGGTAGTTGTTTGGTACGACATAAACCCTCACATCTTCGAGGATATTTGTATAATCATATCATACAAATATAAGTCCTAACTAATTAAAATCGGCAGGATTGAAATATTAAATAATTCTCTTAAATTGAAGCCCAACATTAGGATAGTCTGAAAGTCACCGAAGTTCACTTTGAGTCTGTGACATCCCCTACTTCTCTTCCCTTGGACTCTTAAAATAAACTGTCCTAAATTTGAGCTAATCCCTTTTGAAATTTCCAAAATCCAATTGTTTGAAAACCCTAAACTTTGAAATTCCTGAGAGCAAAACCACTAATCATTATTCGAGAGTTTTCTTAAATGATTCCCGTCATTTAAGATGTAATTAACTATTGGGGCTTGCCCTTATAGGGAACGTTAAGAACCCAGGTAATATAAACCCTGCATAATTTCTTTATATTAAGCAGGGGAACTTGTCGGCTTATAAAATTGGTTCGCAGACCAAACGAATGTCATAAATCTTCCAGTTTATTTAATTGAGCCCCATCATCAAGCAGTGTGTCTATTTTTTGGGATAGATACACGGTTTGTGGTGTGGTGCTTGTTTATATAAACTATTTGGGATGTGAGATCGGTTTGATTTCATATCTTAAAATTTTTCAAACTTAAAATTATTTTCAAAAATCAAATGCTACTTTCCAAATTATATATATAATTAAATTAAATTTAAAATCTAAAAATTTGCCACACAATTTCTATTTGGCGACCCCCTTTTTAAAATACAGCACACAACCTAAAAATATGCCGACAATTTCTGGCGACTCCGCTGGGGACTAGTTCTTCTCTCCATCCTGATCAGATGGTTTTGCTTTCATAAATCGATAGTGAGTCCATATCCCTAGCGGAGCAAACTATCATTCTTCCGTTGGCATACCTCGCTCTTTTCTGTCTTGAGCAAGTATAGTCGACTCCCTTTTGGATTTAGGAGCCACTGTTTAGACATCCCTAAACAGAGAGGTTTCGAAATCCTTTTACCTTTTAAGAGGTGGGGTGGACCCCCAATAGGTGTTAGCTTAGGAGCGGTCCTTCGGATTGAGAAGCCTTACGAGAATTTCTCTCCCTTTTCAATTCCGAATCGGGTCCCTTCCTTTTTCTATAAACCTCCATTCTTTAAACATTTCATTCCTAACAAACAAATCTTCTAAGAAACAACCATTTAATAAACAAACTCTTTTAGATCACAAATGCATTAAACGAAAATGTGTTCGGACTCTTTCTTTTTTGTCCTAAATTTTGTGACAAAAGGAAGCATAATTCGGGACTGATACTCAGAATCTACCCTGCAGAAAATGTCTGCCCCAAAGTTAATCTTCTCCTTCACCAACGGAATAGACTTCGCCGTTTACAAGGATGAGCTGCCCAACAATGGGATCATCCGTTTTGGACAAGAATTTAACAATACAGAAATCAAGTTCGCTGACGTCACTCTTTTTACACTAATGGACAAACTGCCAGAAACTGAGAAACCCGTGCTTGAGTTCAACCTGAAATCGACTCAAGAATTTCCTCCCCTGCGAAGGTTTCCAGCTGAAAAAGATACCACTGTTCGTAGGAGGACTGTAATCTCTACCACCACCGGTCTAGTCATCTCTACACATGCCTCAATTCCCGCCCAACTGAGAGGGAAGGGAGTCCAAGTTTATAATGAACCTGCCACCGTGGAGGGTACGGATTTTGCTGCAATACCATCTTTTTTTGAAATCGAGTCCAGTTCAAAGTTTACACCCCTGACTCGGACTCAGAGAAGAAACAAAAGCAGAAAGATCGCCAAGATCGAGAAAGCCAAAGCTGCTGAAGTTGCTTTTCATAGAGGAAATTCCTGAGGAAAGAGAAGAGCTGCCTGAATATTCTTCGCTGTTAGGAGGAAGTAGGTTCCACCCTCTCTCTGCTGCAGCTGATGAAGAAGATGCCCGGAGGATTGCTGCTGCGTTACCCCGACCTACATATTACAGTGACAGTAAAGAAAAAGAGCTAGGGCTACGCCGCTCACTCGACTGCAAGCTATAGTAGAAAAGTTAGCAAAGAAAGAGAGATGCCCCGTATCTGAGATACTGAGGAGAATGGGATGGGTGCCAGCCAAATCCCGCCTTGGACCACAAGTAAACCTGGTCATTGCTAATGTAAACCCAATAAAAAAAGGCACGAGCCAACGAAAGGAGTTTGCCCCTTATCTTATCGGGACACCATATTAGGGAGGACACCACCTACCTACGCACAGCCGACCGACCATCTGGTCCTAGGCCACATACTGCGAGAAGGATGGTGTGGCAAGCTATTATTGGTGAACCGAAACCATCAGAGCATTCTGGGAAGAAAAGTCTCGTCAGAAGGCTTGAATCTGAAGGAAGTGCCACTGCAATGAAAGATACTCCTGACAAAGACATTCAACAGTCATCACACGACAACCGCGAGAAAGTGTGGAAGAGGCCACTAGAGGATGCCATAACAAAAGTTAAGGACGGATATCCACCGGTTGGCAAAAGAAAGAGAAGAAAAGTTGGAAAATGAAGTTGATTCATCAAAATTTATGGATGAAGAGTATGCCGAGATCAACATGGTTGAAACACGAGCATCGTCAGCTTCGCAAGGTGCTCCAGTAGCAGTGGAAAGAGACGAGCCGGAAGTGATGAGAGCACAACTTCAGGAGAAGGATAACACAATTTCTCAAATGGCAAGGAAGATGGAAGAGATGGCGGTCGCCTTAGCCACTCTCCAAAGTCAGGTGCAACCTCAGAAAGAAACACCCCAGAAATCATCCATGTTGTAGATGGAGGGAAAGAGATTACATATGTCAACGGAGAAGGGCAACCGAAGAAGGATTCTGCACAGAGCATGATTCCCAAAAAAGACATCAATAACATGATAGAACAGCAGGTGCGAGAAGCCTTAGCATAATCCAAGAGTGGAGCATCTATTCAGACAGGTAGACCATACCCCGAAGAATTTGATGCAGTCCAATACCCAAAAGGCTTCGTACCACCTCTGTTCAAGACTTTTGATGGCACAGGAAACCCCCGGTAGCATGTTGCACATTTTCGTGCTAGTTGTTGCAATGCCGGTGGGAGCGATGCTTAACTCTTTTGGCAGTTCGTCAGCAGCTTATCAGGGATTGCCTTCAACTGCTATGCAGAATTGCCAAATGGCTCAGTTAAGACCTTTTCAGAGTTAGAAAACCTTTTCGTTAAGCGTTTTGTCGGGGCTCAGCACCACATCACGATCAGTGATCTAGTGGTGGAGCAACAGAAATTGAACGAAACTCTAGTGGATTACATACTTCGATGGAGAAATACATCCGACAATCGCGTCGGGGCCATTTGAGTGTTGGGGCACAGATATCGTGGGTCCGATAGAACCGCCTTCTTCAAGAGGATATCGCTTCATTCTTGCAGCTACAGACTACTTTTTGAAGTGGACAGAAGCAATACCGCTCAGAGAAGTGAAAGAACATCACGTGCTACAGTTCTTCAAGAATCAAGTCATCTACCGTTTTGGGGTACCGCGCAAAATTATCTCAGATAACGGGCCCGCATTCAAAAGTACGAAGATCAACAATTTTGTCAGAAGATACGGGATCGACTGGCGCAATTCAACAATCTATTACCCAAGAGCGAACGGCTTGGTCGAGGCTTTTAATAAAACTCTCGTCCAAATCCTAAAGAAAACTTTGGACGACAACAAGAAAAATTGGCATGAGAAGTTGTTAGAAGCCTTATGGGCCTACAAGACGACTTTCAGAACTCCCACCCAGTCTACACCTTACGCCTTAGTGTACGGGTCCGAGGTCGTTCTACCCTTAGAGGTTCAGCTTCCGTCTCTCAGAATTGCAGTTGCAAACAAGATCACTACAGAAGAAAATGCCAAACTACGACTAGAAGAGTTGGAAAGCTTGGAAGGGAAAAGACTTTCAGCACAGCAGAATTTGGAACTGTATCAAGCCAAGATGATCCAGGCCCATGATAAATTAGTCCGTCCAAGGACATTCAAAGTCGGTGACTTGGTTTTGGTTCTCAGAAGACCTATTCTTGCACATCACAAGATAGGTGGTAAATTTGAACCGACTTGGGAAGGGCCATTCGTGGTCGAGACAGTCTACTCTGGAGGTTCATATCAACTGATGAAATGCTGTGAAGAACGACCTATGCTTTCAATTAATGGACGATATCTAAAGAAGTATTACGCAACCTGATGTTTCAAAGGATGAATCCTCATTCCTAGAAGCACAGGCACAGTAATTACTTATGATTGGGTTCGAACCCAAAAATATAAAAAAAAATGGATGATAAAGAAGATCGTTAAAGAAAAAAGTGTTAAAAGAAAACATGTGAAATCATGATAATAAAGTTTTTATCCTTCCTTTCAAATCGAGTCTCACTCTTGATCTTTCTTCATCTTTTCCTACTCTTGTTGAAATTTGAAAGAAACAAATGAAATTTTCCATTAATAAATTTTTCTATTGTTCTTGTTCTTAGTACAGTTCCTGATCCTTTCCTTGTTTTTCGCAGGAAAATGTCGAACGGGCGGTTGGTTTTGAACTTTAAGAATGGCGTGAGTCTAGCAATCGATAAAAAAAGGATCAAGGATGGAGCCGTGATTGAGATCGACTCTGACTTCACACCAGCCGAGCTACAGTACGAAGAGAATGATTGGACTATGATTGATCGGGGAGAGCTCCGCAGCCATACAATGATAAAATTTGGTGACTCAAGTTAACCATCTACCAGCAAGAAAAGAAAAGTAAATACCGCTCATGCAACAGGAGAAGACAAGAAAGTTAAGTCCGTGGTTGCTACAACAGAGGGCAGGCTCGTCAGCGCAATGCCCATAGAAATTCAAGAGGTAAGGAGAGCTACTCTCACTCCGACCCAACGAAGAAACAAGAACTGACCCATTCGCAAGATGCTAACCCATCTAGCAGCGAATCAACATGAAAGGACAACTACTACCGTCAGTGAAAATGCTACAAAGAAATTGGTTCGTCAGGATCTGGAAAAGAGGAAGAAAATTCAAAGAATAGCAGGAAAAGTGAAAGAAATTCCAACAAAAGCAGAAACAGAATCTGTGCCACGACACTAAACAAATGCACTAGTTTAAAGAGTCTTGTTGCGAAAGCAACCCCGGAGGATGTCCCGATAGAGATTATCTCCGAGGAGCCGAGACATGCAGAAGAACACGCTGGGGTTGAACCATACATCCCACAGTACGTTACTAGACCTCTCTAGTTGCAGATAAGTCCAGAATATGAGCTGGAAAGGATGCAGAATGTTGAAAAGAAAATTTTTGAATACTTCGAAAGAATCCGTGGCAAGAGGGTTAACATGTTGGAAGGCCTTGTGCTGCATACAGATGTGTTTTCGGACTACGAACAATAGAAAATTGTAGACTGCATCGTTGAACTTGAGAAAATGGGCCGAGCTGGTCGTCTGAGGCAGAAAACTTATTCAGAACCTCAAAGATGGATGCCAGGAAAAGGAAGAGTTACGATTCAATGCGAGTGTTGCTACAACTTCACGGTAGACTGAAAAGGAAATCCACCAGGATACTCCGTCACAGTGAGGTGGATCTGATGCCGAATATTATTAAAAGAATGGTAAAGAGGATGGTGACATGGAAGGTATTGCCCGCAGACTGCATACCCAACAGCAACATCATTAACATCTACAAGGAGGGCGACTGCATACTTCCACACATTGACCATCATGATTTCGTTAGACCTTTCTGCACAGTGTCTTTTGTCAACCAGTGCAATATCATGTTCGGATCTGACCTCCGGATAGCAGGCCCCTGAGAATTCTGAGGGCCGGTGGAGATATCACTACCGGTAGGTTCTGTCATGGTGTTAAAATGGAATGGAGCAGACATCGTGAAGCATTGCATTCCAAGAGTGCCTGTTGAGCTGATCTCTGTTACTTTCAGGAGAATGGATGACAGAAAGATTACTTTTCACTTTCATCCAGATTCAGAGTTAGAGAGCCTCTGGCCTTACGAGTTGTGAGTTACATGGGAGATAACACACCTCCAATGCACATCCATAAGGTATTCCTGCCAAGGGTGGCTTGGAAGGTGATGTTATTGTCCATGTATCTCACTATTCAGACATGGATTTTCACAGATGCTTTTGGAAACAACTTGCAAGAATTTTACATAATCCGTTTTGGATTTATATTGCTTGTATGAGATATTGAATTCTCAAAGAAAATATCATCATGTTTTGGATCAAGGTGTATGATGTATTTTCAACAAGATTGGAATGAAAGTGACCATGCCATGTTTTGCCCTCACCTCTTTTTGTGCAAATTGACTGGGAAACACCATTAAATTAAAAGAACTTCGAACAAAAAACAAAGAAAAAATAAAAATAAATGAAAACTCTCTTTAAAAAAAAAATCTGAATGTCAAAACAAACTACAAATAAACACGAACTCTAAATAAACGTGAACTCTAAATTGAAAAATCAAGCTCAAATCGAATCACAACAAGCAACTAAAACAAATTCTCAAATATGAAATCCCCAGCCTCCGGCTGTTCTCGAAATCTTGTTTGACTCTCCGCGGTTCCTTCACTCTTTTGAGAAGATCGACTGAGTCTACTGACACAGAACCATGAAAATTTTCAATTTGGTTCTGATGGCATGGATTCATATCCTTCGCCAAATAATCAAACTTCTATCAACGATCCTGAGATGTAAGACGCTTTCACGTCTCATTCCAATCCTCCACTAAACTGAAATTTTCACAAAATCTTCCAAATAAATTTCAATTCTCTTTTAAACCTTCGAGACTGGTACCAAATTCCAGTTCTCTCCTTTCGAGGTTGATACCAAATTTAAACCTTTTAAACCTTTGAGACTGGTACCAAATTCCAGTTCTCACCTTTCGAGGTCGGTACCAAATTCCGACTCTCTTTCAAGATTGATACCAAATTTCAACCTTTTAAACCTTCGAGACTAATACCAAATTCCAGTTCTCTCCTTTTAAGGTCGGTACCAAATTCCAACTCTCTTTCGAGGTTGATACCAAATTTCAACCTTTTAAACCTCCGAGACTGGTACCAAATTCCAGTTCTCTCCTTTCGAGGTCAGTACCAAATTCTGACTCTCTTTCGAGGTTGATACCAAATTTCAACCTTTTAAACCTTCGATACTGGTACCAAGTTCTAGTTCTCTCATTTCTAGTTCGGTACCAAATTTCGACTCTCTTTCGAGGTTGATACCAAATTTCAACCTTTTAAACCTTCGAGACTGGTACCAAATTCCAGTTCTCTCCTTTCGAGGTCGGTACCAAATTCCGACTTTCTTTCGAGGTTGATACCAAATTTCAACCTTTTAAACCTTCGAGACTGGTACCAAATTCTAGTTCTCTCCTTTCAAGGTCGGTACCAAATTCCGACTCTCTTTCGAGGTTGATACCAAATTTCAACATTTTAAACCTTCGAGACTGGTCCTAAATTCCAGTTCTCATTTCGAGATCAGTACTTAAATTTTGATTCTCATGCTTTTCAATCGATATTTAAACTTTGATTCTCCCTTCGAGACTGGTACTTAAATTCCAGTTCTCTTTGCAATCCCGAGATCGGAACCTAGGTTCCAATTCTCATTTCAAATCCAGGATTTCCTTAAATTGACTTTAAATTAAACTTTAATCGAAAATGAAACTCGAAACAAACTGAAATCCAAACTCACACATTATAATTTGAAATAGAAAATGAAATGAAATCTAAATCAAAATCTTCCGGGTCTTGTAATCAAGAATTCACCTCCTTTTTCCCAGCTAGAGTTTAGGGATCTTCAGTCTTGGAGATTTACGTGATACTCCCCAGCGAAAAATTTTCTATACTTCATTGTAAGTGTGTCACTTAGATTTCTGTGTTGGTTCTGTTGATCTCTTCAGTCAACGTCAATACGCGCGGTGTGCTTGGTTAGCACACCACACCTATTGGGGGTCCATTTGTTGACCTCATTTTTGATGGGGTCTTTTCTCTTCTCTCTCCTTAGTACTTAAGATCTAGCCTTAGGCTTTCCCTTTGACTATCTTAGAGGATTAGAGATGAGACCCATCACTTAGAATTTCAAAAGACTTCTTGACTCCCTTTACACCCCACAAGTTTGATTGTAAACCCCCAAAACACTTAGAGGGTTGAAATCAATATGTGGAGGTTTAAAGGATGAGTTTTCTATAGGATTCTTTGGCCTTAGGACAGCCCTGGGTGCCTTGGTCTGGTGAGGGTGAGCTTGCACACACCACACTCCCACACACACATTCCAAACCCTAAAACTACCTTTAGCTAACTTGACTTCTTGACTCATGTAGGTAATCCATATGGATGGTCCTCAACCCCTAAGCCAGTGGCTAAGAGGGTTAGAAACAACATATTGAGTGCCCAAGGTGAGTCCTCTCATGGCTCTTAATATGACTTCATGGCTCAACCAAAATGATTTCATTTCACTCACACTTGATCAATCATCACTTTTCCAAAATTTCAATTTTTGACCCCCGGGACCCTAAACCTACCAAGCCTACCAAATGCCCTTGAAATTGCCCAAATTTTGCAAAATTGCCTAAATTACCCAAAATTCCTCAAAATCAATCCTAAACATTTTATCCCACTAAAATTGATCATCCATGACCAAATACACCAAAATTTTCCAAAAATACCCCTCAATACCCTCCAAACACCCAAAATACCCTTTTGACACAAAAATTCCAAAAATTCCAAAAATTCCCAAAAAATTTCAGAAAATCCTAAATATTCTCAATTTTATTTTATTCAACTACACCATGGGCCAATTTTGTCAATTTAACCCACTTTTACCAGAACCCCCATTTTAACCCATTTTTAACCCACATGGACCCAATGTCCAACCAAACCACTCCAATTGACCTCAATTTTGATCCAATTCAATTCTAAACTTCAATTCAATATCACAAATACCAATTTACCCCAAATACAAGCCCAATTTGATGAACATTTGGATCCAATTTCAATTTGAAGCTTAAAGCCCAATTTTGGCCCATGACCTAAACTTAGCCCAAACCAACCCAACTCAACTCCAATTAGCCCCAAATCTTTTCTAAAACCTTCCTAACATCCCCAAAAACACTAACCTGCATTGCCCCAAATTTGAACCTAAACTCCACCCAAACATAACCCAAAACCAAAATCCCCTAAATTGGCCTAAACCCAAACCTAACCCAAATAGGCCCAAATCCCTAAATCAAAACCCAACCAAAATTAAAAACTCTTTGTAACACTCCCATAAACATTTCCCAACATTAATTTTACATTAAAACCAACATTAGCCCAACCTTAACCCAAGATAGCCCAAGTTAGTCCTTTTTGATCCATTTTGACCCCATTACTAAAAAGACCCAAATTAAATCCAATTCAACTCAAATGACACCAAACCTTTTCCAAATCACTCATGATACATCCCTAAACTAAACCCAACATTTATTTGACATGATCCTTCATAGAACTTTCTTCCAAAAGTCCATTTTAAAATCTAAAAAACCCACTTCCTTAAACCATTCTAAAAGCCCATCCAAATGATTTCAAAAAGCCCAAAATTGGCTCTAAAGCCCACATGAAAAATTCTTCTCACCATACCTTTAATTGAAATCATCCCTAAGTCCTAAATCAATAATCAAATCATTCCAAATCAAGACACATGCCAATTTCCCTTAAATTCATCAAAAATTCCAAAACCCTTTTTTCATGAAACAAGCCAACCTTTTCCAAGCCAAATGTAAGCCAAATGTGAGCCATTTACAAGCCATATGAAGCCATGAGAGTTTTTACACCTCACCTAGTCATTTATGGCAAGAAGAGGGGAGCCTTTCCTAAGCCTTCATTAAGCCCTTTTAACCCCATTTATGCTATACTCTAAACCAAGTTTAGCCACATCACCTTGGATGGGGACTTCACCACCCCTTCCCAGCTGACCTAAATGATTCTTCCTCAGCCCAAAGTCAAGCCTTGGGGAGGTGCACCTAGCCTAAACCATGCCTTGGACCAAATCAAGCCAAAATAAGCCTTCCTCCCTTTCCACTTAAATCAAATCCTTTACACATAGCCAAAGCCAATTGATTGCACAAAACTCAATCCCTGGACTCACTGAGTCAAGATGGTGACCTGACCCTGCCGGCCAGCCATCTGGGTCGCCGGAAAACGCCATGGCTGAGAGCTCCATGTGAGCCAAACTCCCAAATTCTCCCTGGCTGAGCTGCCCCATGCCCAATGGCCACTGTGGCTGTTCTTCCCTTGACCAAGGCAGCTGATCCCAAGCCCTAACTCCCCCTGGGAAGCCCTCCAGCCAGCTCTATTTAAACCTAACCACTTCTCGGCCAAACAAGGTGATGAACCAGAACTTAACAAAACTCTGCCAAAATTGTTCCAGGACCTTCTCCTAACCCAGAGCAATTGATTCTCAGTGGTCCTTTGCGTTAATCCCCATTAACAGAGCTCAATTTCTTAGTAAAAAATCCACCAAAAAACTAGGACAACTCTGAAACCTTCACCAAAATCAAATTAAACTCACCCACACCTGCACAAGACCTAGAGAAGGAGTTCCCAATTGAAAGCCCTCTCACCAGGCCAGCCATCCTCTCTATCGGCCAAGCTTTGAAATCGACCTTGGTCACTTTCATACCTAGGCAATTCCGCAGAGCCAGAGACTTCATCTGGAGCTTCCTTGGGTGCAATCGAAGGTGCCACAACTCTCTGATTGAAGCTTCACTTCTCAGAGCTAAGGTATGGACCCCTTCTTCCTCCCGAGCTTCCAACGATTCTCTATTTTGCTTGGCTTAATTTCATAGCACATAAACCATATGGATGTGTTCGTCTCCTCAAGACGAATCCATAGAGCATAAGAACATGAAAATCCGTTGAGAAATGAGAGAGATCTTAGGGTTTGAGTGTGGACGACTCTCGGGACACACCAGGCAAAGACGTTGATCGGCCACCGTTGGATCGAGCGTGTATCGAATGGACGGTGCATATCGCGTCGGATGAGTGAACGGGACATGAACTGCGGGCCCCTGGAGCGCTGAGTCGGATGGCGGCGTCGAATAGGGAGGCGACGCGTGGGATTTTGGAGCTGCCGAGGTTGACGCGGCGCCTCGTGGATAAGTAGATAAATAGGTTATTTTATATTTATTTAAATACCCAGAAATTGAAAAATCCATAACTTTGCATAGATAAATCAAAAAAATAAACTAAAAATA
The DNA here is from genome assembly GCA_022702705.1 of Papilionanthe hookeriana x Papilionanthe teres. Classification (NCBI taxonomy): domain Eukaryota; kingdom Viridiplantae; phylum Streptophyta; class Magnoliopsida; order Asparagales; family Orchidaceae; genus Papilionanthe; species Papilionanthe hookeriana x Papilionanthe teres. The sequence continues at coordinate 86,617,231 of CM040423.1, read as the reverse complement.
GCCTCTTGCTCAGTGAATAGAGGAGAATAATGTGGAAAAATAATTGAGTCAATTTGATGAGTATTTTATTTTTTATTAATTATTTACTCATTTCAATGTTTTAATTCTCCATTTTTATAGACAATTCACCATGGCATGAGACCATAGGGCTTTTGTAGCCTCTGATCTTAGGAACATTCCCTGAATTTTTCAAGGTTAGAGGCCACCTCTATGGCAAGTTATTGATTTTCCAAATTTTTGTGTCTGTTTTGGCATTTTAATTCCAGTAATCAGCATTTCTTAGAAAATTTTAGGAAAATTTGGGGAAGTATCTTAGGATCAGAGGACCCTAGGAAAATTATGGTTTGAGTTAATTCATTAAGAATAACCCTAATTGGCCTGAACACTCAAAACATAATTTTAATTAATTTGGGTTAACCATACATCAAAATCACTTGAAAACAATTCTCCACTAATCTTTTGGGTCAGAAGAGTCTCAAATAAAAATTAGAAACCAATTGGAGGTGATTAGCCTCACTAAATGGATTAATTAAATCACATGATCAAAATTAAATTTTAAAAATTCATAACTCCAAAAATACATTTTAAAAATTCACCAAATTGGTTTTGGGACTTCTCTGATATCAGAGGAATCTAAGAAAATTAAAATTGAAATTTTCTAAAAATCTTCATTTTTAATCATATTTTAATATTTTAAATAATTTAAAAATAATAAAAATCAAAAAATAATGAAAATCACAAAAATGTCATATTTTAACTCCTAATCACTTTGGAACAAACCAAATATTTTTCCCAAGTCTCTTGGTTAATATATTGAATTTTAAACGCTTAAGACAATTTTTAATATTAAAAAAATGTATTTTCCAACCTTTTCACCAAATTAATTCTAATAAATAAAAAAAATCAAAAAAATATAAAATTTGCTTCTCTGAACTCCTTGAGGTCAGAGGGACTGATGAAAAATATAAAATCCATTTTTCAACTTTAATTTTATTTTATAATTAATTAACATTCCAAAAATCAAAATAATTATAATAAATAAAATATAATTAAAAAAATCACTAAAATTGGTCCAAATAGTCCTCTAGTTAATAGGAACATCCCATAATTTTCTTAAGGACAGAAACCTTGCCTTGGTCATGTTGTTGAATTTCCATTAAAAATTCCTATTTTTCATTAAGATAATTATATAAATTAAATTAAATTCAGAAAAATCACATTTTCTCCTCTAATGTTTTAATTGACATGTGAGTAAAGTGACATAAAAATTTTAAGTTCATTTGAGCTTAATGATGAGTTATGAAATGAACATGCTTAAAGGGGCATAAAGGTAATTAAAGAATTTTAACCCTAATTAATATTTAGGTTTAACCAAGGGGAGGGTAAAATATCTGATTTTAAAATTTTCATTAGATGATTGAAAATTAATTAATTAAGAGGTAGAAACCCATTAATCATCTTGAAAATATTAAAAGTGAACCTTAATTAATTAAACAATTTGAATTTTGGAAGAATAAGTTAAAATTTGGATTATTAAGATTAGGGATATGATTTAAGAAGATATCAATTCTTTAATTTACAATCCCTAAATGAATCACTTTAATAATATTTAACTTTTAATTAAATTTAAAGTGATAATTGAAATTAATAATTGAATAATTAAAAGGAAAATAAACCTTAATTAAATTAAAACTTAAAACATTGAATAACTTGATAATCCAATTGAAATAAATTTAAAACATTAAAATTAATTTGAAATTACTTTAAAAAAAATCTAAAACAAATTTGAAATATTAAAGAAAATCAACCTTAAGACAATTCATAATTAAAAACATAAAAAATCAACTCAATTAAAAATTAACCTAAAATATTTCAATTAAATTAAAATTAAGTCATTAAAATTTAAATTGAATAATCTAAACACCTCTTTTAACCCAAATTAATCTAATACATTGAGATAATTAAAGATGTAAAGATTTAATTAAATTAAAACAACTTGAACACTATTCCAAACATAAAATTATTAAAATTTCATAACTAAGTTAAACCACTTTAAATCATCAATTCCAATGTTAAATCATTAAAATCTTTAATAAATTAATTTGCCCTTAAAAGCTTTCGTTATCATAACTCTTAAATGGAGCATTAAGTGAAATGTCACTCCACTCATAGGATAATCAAACATCTTAATTCACTGAGCAAGAAGCAAAATTTAACTAAATTCTTGGATGATTAACTCACGAGTACAATAAAATTCATTTGGACTCAAAATAATTTCAGAAGTATTGAAAAGATGTTTATGACTTGTCCTAAGTACTTTATCAATATGATGAGATGTTTTAGAAGAACAATCAAACTTAATTGTTCTTTGGTGAAGGAAATCATCCTTAATAAAACACAAGAACCTAGACGTCATAGGAAGTGACTAGCAATATAATTAGGATTTTGGTAGATAACCAAAACCTTTCCCTTAGCTTTACCTAGGTACTTGTTATAAATATTTAAATGCGTTAACATGTGTTTTAAGTGCAGCTTGGAATGACGGGAAGACCCTCCAGGTACGCTTTTATTTTATTTCAATTTACTTTATTGCAATTTATTTATATGAGCTGCATTTTACTCTTCATGCATGTTAAACAAGATTGTTGCATGAAAACTGAAACTTTTAGGATAGCCACAAAACTGAAACACAAAACTAAATTAAAAGTCACAACAAGATAAAACTCACCGCTACAACATTTAAAATATAAAACAACTCAAAATTTAATCACAAACAGAACACAAAACTACAACTACAACTAAATTAAAAAGTCTCGTTGGATGATCTGGAATAACTCGGATGATGTAACCTACGTGTTGCTAACGGGATTTCCCATGGTCTAAATGAAAGTATGGAACTCATTCAGTTGATTTTAGCAAAATCATTTGGACTAAGTGAATCCGATAAAAATAACGGTGCCGGAATGATGGAACCGTGGTATATTAACCGGTGTTGTTATAATCAACTTTAAGATTCCCCTAATAAAACATTAAAGCCATTTGAACTTTAAGACTCTTATAAACCAAAACACTTTTCTCATCTCCTGATTTTCACCTTCTAAAACTAAACCTCTACAACAATAAGGAGCTTGGAGCATAGTGGGCAGCACGACCATCGTCGTCAGCAAAACTGGAATCTACATCAGCAAAACCTTTCTTAGAAATAAATAACCAAGCCATAGGATTTTGAGGTAGCTTGCCTAGTGGAACGTAAATCCTCAACTTTTTGTTAGGCATTTGCATAGTTGTGTTATGCAAATTAAGCCCTAACCGGTCTTAGGACTCCGAGATAGTCGTTTGATACGACATAAACCCCGACAATTTCGAGGCTATTTGTATGATCATGTCATACGAATATAAGTCCTAATTAACTAAAATTGGCAGGATTACAACATTAAATAAACTCTCAAATTGAAGCCAAACAATAGGATAGTTTGGGAAGTTGACAAGATTCTTCTTGGATCCTTAGCTTCTCCTACTTCTCTTCCATTGGACTCTTAAAATAAACTGTTCCAAATTTGAGCTATTCCCTTTTGAAATTTTCAAAATCCAATTGTTTGAAAACCCTAAACTTTGAAATTCTTGAGAGCAAAACCACTGATCATTACTCGAGAGTTTTCTTAAATGATTCCCTTCATTTAACATGTAATTAACTATAGGGGCTTGCCCTTATAGGGAACTTTAAGAACCCAGGTAATATAAACCCTGCTTAATTTCTTTATATTAAGCAGGGGAACTTGTTGGCTTATAAAATTGGTTCGTAGATCAAACAGATGTCACAAATCTTCTAGTTTATTTAATCGAGCCCCATCATCAAACAGTGTGTCTATTTTTCGGGATAGATACACGGTTTGTGATGCGATGCTCGTTTATATAAACTATTTGGGATGTGAGATCGGTTTGATTTCATATCTTAAAATTTTTCAAACTTAAAATTATTTTCAAAAATCAAATGCTACTTTCCAAATTAAATATATATTTAAATTAAATTTAAAATCTAAAAATTCGCCGCACAATTTCTATTTGGCGACCCCCTTTTTAAAATACAACACTCAACCTAAAAATATGCCGACAACCATATTAGGGAGGACACCACCTACCTACGCACAGCTGACTGACCATCTGGTCCTAGGTCACATACTGCGAGAAGGATGGTGGGGCAACCTATTATTGTGAACCGAAACCATCAGAGCATTCTGGGAAGAAAAGTCTCGTCAGGAGGCTTGAATCTGAAGGAAGTGCCACTGCAATGAAAGAAACTCCTGAGAAAGACATTCAACAGTCGTCACACGACAACCGCGAGACCATGTGGAAGAGGCCACTAGAGGATGCCATAGGAAAGTTAAGGACGGATATCCGCCGGTTGGCAAAAGAAAGAGGAGAAAAGTTGGAAAATGAAGTTGATTCATCAGAATTTATGGATGAAGAGTATGCCGAGATCAACATGGTTGAAACACGAGCATCGTCAGCTTCACAAGGTGCTCCGGCAGCAGCGAAAAGAGATGAGCCGGAAGTGATGAGAGCACAACTTCAGGAGAAGGATAACACAATTTCTCAAATGGCAAGGAAGATGGAAGAGATGGCAGTAGCCTTAGCCACTCTCCAAAGTCAGGTGCAACCTCAGAAAGAAACACCCCCAGAAATCATCCATGTTGTAGATGGAGGGAAAGAGATTAAATCTGTCAACAGAAACGAGCAACCGAAGAAGGATTCTGCATAGAGCATGATTCCCGAAAAAGACATAAAAAACATGAGAGAATAGCAGGTGTGAGAAGTCTTAGCACAATCCAAGAGTGGAGCATCTATTCAGACAGGTAGACCATACCCCGAAGAATTTGATGCAGTTCAATACCCAAAAGGCTTCGTACCACCTCTGTTCAAGACTTTTGATGGCACAGGAAACCCCCGATAGCATGTTACACATTTTCGTGCTAGTTGCTGCAATGCCGGTGGGAGCGATGCTTTACTCTTTCGGCAGTTCGTCAGCAGCTTATCAGGTATTGCCTTCGACTGGTATGCAGAATTGCCAAATGGCTCAGTTAAGACCTTTTCAGAGTTAGAAAACCTTTTGGTTAAGCAGTTTGTCGGGGCTCAGCACCACATCACGATCGGTGATCTAGTGGTGGAGCAACAGACGCCGAACGAAACTCTTGTGGATTACATACTTCGATGGAGAAATTTAAGTATGAAGTGTGAGCCACAGCTACAGGAACAACATGCAGTTGGTATCCTACTGAAAAGCATCCACGGCCCGATAGCACTTATCCTTAAAGGATTTACACTCAAGACTTTCGAGAAGTTGCTTAGCAAGACCGGGAGCTTACAAGAAGAAGCAAAACAACTAAGTTTTGTGGACAAGACCAATAAACAGAAACCGGTGAAAGCATTCGAAAAGAAGTCTGGAATCGTCGGCGCGATGAGATAAGGGCAAGCGACCAGTGCGAGATACGGCCGGAGCGACGACGACTAGCTATCAACCACCGCAACGTACTTACCAACAACATCAGCAGATTTATCAGCAACCTCGACCAAGCTATCTGTCGCCTCAGTATTATGAGCAACCGCCTCGTCCACAGCCTATCCTGAAAAGAATTTTTGAATAAGGAATATCCATTAAAAACTGAAGCAGTAGCGAAGATGTTCCACAGTTTAATTAAGACACCCGATTTTCAGCTACCAGAGCCCAAGAGGTTGGAAGATGTCAATAAGAGAGATCATCCAAACTATAGCCCTTACCACCGGATGCTCGGGCACAAGATAGAGGATTGCATCACTTTCAAGATTTGGCTTGACGGCAATCTCCGGAAAGGGAACATAACGATACCGAAGGAATACATGAAGGAACCCCAAAAGGGAGGTTCCGTCTATGTTATTTCAACGGATCCTATTGTTTCGATAGACCCTTACACGACCAATGATGGATGAAGTACCGTCTAGACAAATTCTTCAAAGAAAATCTTGGATCATATCCAGAACGCTTCGGTGCGTGCTTCAACTCAGAGTTTGAGACCTGCCAAGCCGGTGCTATCACTTGCGATTGAAGAATTGACTCAGAATAAAGAGAAGATCGTGGAAGAAAAGAAGAATGAGGCTCCAATGAGTAGACTAGGGGATGCTTATCCTAGGATGGTTGTTTCCGATTCGGGGGTGAAATCCCTCAAACCTTTGACTCGGTATGATTATTTGCTTGCCCCGGCGAGATCTTATAATGATAAGAGTTTTGGTGTTTGCTACGTTTTGACTGTTTCTAATGATTACGTAACTAATGAAAACCAACCTAATCCGAATCTCGATTCTGATATAAATAACGATTCACAAATCATACTTAACCTCTATGACCACGACGAAGGAGAAGACGTTCACAAGGATGGCTACGAAAGCTCGAGAAGCGAAGAGTCCTTTTGTGAATTCCGAGGAGCTCCAATCACGATAGAATTAGAGCTATCAGATTCTGAAGCAACTGTAGAAGAACCAGTCATTCCAATTCAAGGGGAGACACTGGCAGATTCAACACCAGATGCAGAAGAAGTAACTGAAGTAAATTTAAGAAGGGGAAATGTTTTACCTCCGAGAATGGGTCCAAAGGATAAAGGAAAACAGGTGGTTGCTCAGGAAGAGCCAACCGCATCAGAAGAATTGCCCATTCGGGAAGAAAATGAAGAGCCTGGTAATAAAGTAGATTATAACGTGCTAGCTCATCTTAGGAAGCTACCAGCCAAACTGAGCATCTACGACACTCTGATCTTGTCGAAGGAGATGAGGGAAACTCTGATAAAGGTCTTACTTGACCCAGAAATTTGCTTAGCTCAAATGGCCGGTAATTTCTTAGATGAGGTTTGCTCGTTAAAAGAACAGCGAGGTGTTACCTTCACGGACAATGATCTACTACTTGGAATGGCTGATCACAATCGACCGTTGTACATATCAGTCACTATCGGAAAGTTTACGCTCTCCAGGGTGTTGGTTGATCCAGAAGCATCAATTATTATAATGAGCCTTCGAACGTTAGTATATCTGGAAATTGATGCTCGTGACCTCGAAGCAGACAAGATGTTATTAAGAGGGTTCAATCAGAAAGGAGAAAGAGCACTCGGATCAATAACACTGTTAATGAAGACCAGTGATTTGGCAAAGACAACCGCAAAATTCCATATAATTGATTCTGAAACATCATTCAACGCTCTACTGGGTCGGCCATGGATCCATGAGAACCGGATGGTACCGTCGTCTCTGCACCAGTGCATAAACTATTATGAAGGAGGAGAACAGTGTATCAAAGGTGACTTGCAGCTGTTCTCCGTACATGAAATTGAAATTCATGAAGATGCAGCCTACTACGCGCCTCTGAAGAAAACAATATTCTCCAGAAACACCATACCAAACGAAGCAAAAGAAGTGCAAGACAATGAAGAACCTGAAATTCTAGTCCTACAGTTACTCACCACTCCCTTACGGTGAGATGGTGAAGGTTTCTCCAGAACTCGCACCAGAGGTCGAGGCTGGTGACGAGGTCGAGGAAGAGACGTTGGAACAGTTGGACAGAAAAAACCGGTCATCGACGTTGATTATGAGAACTGTTCCGAAGAAGAAGAAATCAAGAAAGAAGCAACAACAAGAATCAAAAGAAACCTCAGTTCAAGATCTCTCTCGAAGATGAAAGGAAAGTAGAATACAAATCAATGTATGAAAAGATTATCCATTATGTACATACTATGACCCTGACCCCGATCCATTCTAATAAGATTGAGGGTATGGTGGTCAAGGAAGTACGTGGTGGTACTAAACCGATCAAATTCTACCGTGGTGCTTCTTCTTCCAAGATCGAAAAAGATGTACACTTGAAGATGTTACTTCATCCGAATTAATGGAATTGCCTTTTGAGTGGTACTCTCCCTCTGTTCAAAATTTAATTCAACGTGGTGTCTTACCTAAACAATGGACAAAAGGTCGATCACAACACTTCAAAAAATTATGGAACAATGCCAGTCGGCCTCCCAATTCAAAACATGGTCTCAGATTCGGCACAGTAGGGTCTGTTGATGATTCGGGATTTTGCTTAGTTGTCACTCACGAGCATGATGAAAGTTGCCTGGAAGCTTCAGATGATCTCGATGAGCTACCAATTGGAAATGCTCCACCAGAATTTGAAGATGAAATTAAATCTACAATAGACGAGTTAATGGAAGTTAACTTAGGTACTAGCGAAGAGCCTAGGCCGACCTTTGTTAGCTCCTTACTCAATAAAGAAGACTCCGAAGAGATAATCAAGTTATTAATGGAATTCAAGGACTGTTTTGCTTGGAGTTATGATGAAATGCTAGGATTAGCTCCAGAGGTCGCAGTTCACAAGTTAGGAGTAGATCCCACTGCCGTTCCAGTCAGACAAGCTCCGAGAAGAATGCGTCTGGAGATTGAACAACAAGTTATAGCTGAAGTTAAGAAACTAATAGATGCTAAATTTGTCTATGAGGAACAATATCCAACTTGGTTAGCAAATGTGGTACCAGTCAGAAAGAAGAATGGTCAGATCAGAATCTGCGTGGATTTCAGAGATTTGAACAAAGCATGTCCAAAGGACGAATTCCCGCTACCCATTCCAGAATTGATGATCGACATTGCTTCAACACATGAAGTCTTCTCATTCATGGATGGATCATCAGGATAAAACCAAATAAAGATGGCACCAGAAGATGAAAAGCTTATAGCCTTCAGAATGCCGATCGGGGTATACTGCTACACAGTGATGCCGTTTGGATTAAAGAACGCAGGAGCAACCTATCAAAGAGCAATGACAAGGATTTTTGATGATCTCATTCACAACCAAGTCGAGTGCTACGTGTATGATGTAGTCATCAAAAGCAAACTAATAGAAGATCATTTGTATGATTTGAGAATTGTTTTCGAGCGGTTAAGACAATATAACCTTAAGATGAATCCCTTGAAATGCGCCTTCGGCGTCTCCTCTGGGAAATTCTTAGGATTTGTTGTTCGACATCATGGAATTGAAATTGATCCGGAGAAGATTAAAGCTATCTTAGAAATGCCGCCTCCCAAAACCTTGAAACAACTACGATCCTTTCATGGGAAGTTGGCATATCTTCGACGTTTTATTTCGAATTTGTCAGGAAGGTGTTAGCCTTTTTCTGCTTTGGTTAAGAAGGATGCCAAGTTTACTTGGGACTCCAAATGTCAACATGCCTTCGATGACATCAAAAAATATTTAATGACACCTCTTATGTTAGCAGCCCCAGTCTCGGGTCGACCGTTGATAATTTATACCGCAGCTCTAGACGACTCTCTCGAAGCCCTGCTAGCCTAGGTCAATGACGAGGGAAAAGAAAACACTCTCTATTACTTAAGTTGTCATCTGATTCCGACGGAAGTAAAGTATCCTTCGATTGAGAAGCATTGTTTGCCCCTGATCTTCGCCGCTCAAAAGCTCAGACATTACATGCTTTCTCATAAGGTCGACCTTATTTCGAAGTTCAATCCATTGTAATATTTGATGACTTACCCGATGCTTTCCGGCAGACTTGCTAGGTGGTCGATGATACTATTGCAATTCGATATAACTTTTGTTCCTCTTCGTGCTATAAAGGGACAAGTCCTAGCAGACTTCCTTGCAACACATCATTTATCGGCAGAATCGCCTCTCAATGATGATTTTCCAGATGAGCAGATAATGAGCCTAGAAGACCCCGATGATCAACGTTGGGAACTGTACTTCGACGGAGCATCTTCAGCACAAAAAGATAAAGAATTGCAAACGATAGTGCCTGGTAAGGCAGGGATCAGAATAATCTTCATAACACCAGAGCGGGGGATGTTAAGATATTCCTACTATCTAACAGAACTGTGTACAAACATTGAGGCAAAATACGAAGCCCTTATAACTGGACTGGAATTAAACATTCAGATGGGGATAGCAGACATCAACATCTATGGAGATCCTCAGTTGATCATTCAACAGGTCGCCGGATAGTACAGGATTTTAAAACCAAGGTTTGAGCAGTACTTCTAATATGCCATGAAGTTATTGGAGAGAATTCCAAATGTAACGATCTACAAGATTCCCATAAGAGAAATTGCTTTCGCAGATGCGTTAGCCCGCCTTGCAAAAGAATTTGCCTGCCTACAGGATGAGTCAGTTGAAATGTCAGTTCAAGGACGACAGGTCCTATCACAGTTTGACATGGATACAATACACAAATCAGAAGGAAAAGAAAAAGAATCAGTTGCAGCAGTAACAAAAGTTACAGAAGATTGGCGACAACCATTAATAGACTACTTGCAAACAGGAAACCAACCGGACGATAAGTCGTTAGCTCATCAGATTAAGAAAAGAACTCTATCTTACGCATTAATAAATAATATGTTATACAGAAGGTCTTTTGATCAGATGTGGCTAATATGCCTGAGCGAGTCTGAAGCTCGTGAAATTGTTAAAGAAGTGCATTTAGGACTTTGTGGCGCTCATCAGTTGGGTCTGAAGATGAAAATGAAGATTAAAAGACTAGGGTATTACTGGCCCTCAATTATGACCGATTGCATGAAAGTCACAAAGAGTTGTCACCAGTAACAAGTGCATGGAGTGGTTCTACATCAACCTCCAAATGTGCTACATCCGACAATCGCGTCATAGCAGTTTGAGTGTTGGGGCACAAATATTGTGGGTCCGATAGAACCGCCTTCTTTAAGAGGACATCGCTTCATTCTTGCAGCTACAGATTACTTTTCCAAGTGGGCAGAAGCAATACCGCTCAGAGAAGTGAAAGTACATCACGTGCTACAGTTCTTCAAGAATCAAGTCATCTACAGTTTTAGGGTACCGCGCAAAATTATCTCAGATAACGGGTCCGCATTCAGAAGCACGAAGATCAACAATTTTGTCAGAAGACACGGGATCGACTGACGCTATTCAACAATCTACTACCCAAGAGCGAACGGCTTGGCCGAGGCTTTTAATAAAACTCTCGTCCAAATCCTAAAGAAAACTTTGGACGACAACAAGAGAAATTAGCAAGAGAAGTTGTTGGAAGCCTTATAGGCCTACAAGACGCTTTCAGAACTCCCACCCAGTCTACGCCTTACGCCTTAGTGTACTGGTCCGAGGCCATTCTACCCTTAGAGGTTCAGCTTCCGTCTCTCAGAATTGCAGTTGCAAACAAGATCACTACAGAAAAAAATGCCAAACTACGACTTGAAGAGTTGGAAAGCTTGGAAGGGAAAAGACTTTCAGCACAGCCGAATTTGGAACAGTATCAAGCCAAGATGATCCAGGCCCATGATAAATTACTCCGTCCAAGGACATTCAAAGTCGGTGACTTGGTTTTGGTTCTCAGAAAACCTATTCTTGCACATCGCAAGATAGGTGGTAAATTTGAACCGACTTGGGAAGGGCCATTCGTGGTCGAGACAGTCTACTCTGGAGGTTCATATCAACTAATGAATTGCCGTGTAGAACGACCTATGATTCCAATTAATGGACGATATCTAAAGAATTATTACACAACCCGATGTTCGAAGGATGAATCCTCATTCCTAGAAGCACGGGCACAGTAATTACTTATGACTAGGTCCGAACCCAAAAATATAAAAAAAAGTGGATGATAAAGAAAATCGTTAAAAAAAGTGTTAAAAGAAAACATGTGAAATCATGATAATAAAGTTTTTATCCTTCCTTTCAAATCGAGTCTCACTCTTGATGTTTCTTCATCTTTTCCTACTCTTGTTGAAATTTGAAAGAAACAAATGAAATTTTCCATTAATAAATTTTTATATTGTTCTTGTTGTCAGTACAGCCCCTGATCCTTTCCTTGTTTTTCGTAAGGATATATCGAAAGGGCGGTTAGTTCTGAACTTTAAGAATGGCGTGAGTCTAGCACTCGATAAAAAAAAGATGAAGGATGGAGCTGTGTTTGAGATCGACTCTGACTTCACACCAGCCAGGCTATAGTACGAAGAAAATGATTGGACTCTGATTGATCGGGAAGAGCTCTGCAGCCATACAGTGATGACATTGGGTGACTCAAGTCAACCATCTACCAGCAAGAAGAGAAAAGTAAATACTGCTCATGCAACATGAGAAGATAAGAAAGTTAAGTCCGTGGTTGCTACAGCAGAAGGTAGGCTTGTCAGTGCCATGCCCACAGAAATTCAAGAAGTAAGGAGAGCTACTCTCACCCCAACTTAAAGATAAAACAAGAACCGACGCATTCGCAAGATGCTAACCCAGCTAGCAGTGAGTCAACATGAAGGGACAACTACTACCGTTATTGTAAATACTTCAAAGAAATCGGTTCGTCAGGAACCGGAAAAGCGGAAGCCAATTCCAAGAATGGCAGAAAAAATGAAAGAAATTCCAACAAAAGCAGAAACAGAATCTGTGCCATGACGCTAGACAAATGCACAAGTTTTAAAGAGTCTTGTTGTGAAAGCAACCCCGAAGGATGTCCCGACAGAGATTATCTTCGAGGAGCCGAGACATGCAGGAGAACGTGCTGGGGCTGAACCATACATCCCACAGTACGTTACTAGACCTTGCCAGTTGCAGATAATTCCAGAATATGAGCTGGAAAGGAAGCAGAATGTTGAAAAGAAAAGTTTTGAATACTTTGAAAGAATTTGTGGCAAGAGGATTAACATCTTTGAAGGCCTTGAGCTGCATACAGATGTGTTTTCGGACTATGAACAACAGCAAATTGTAGACTACATCGTTGAACTTCAGAAAATGAGCCGAGCTGGTCGTCTGAGGGAGAAAAATTATTCAGAACCCCGAAGATGGATGCCAGAAATAGGAAGAGTTGCGATCCAATGCGAGTGTTGCTACAACGTCGTGATAGACAGAAAAGGAAATCCACTAGGGATACTCCGTCGCAGTGAGGTGGATCCAATGCCGAATATTATTAAAAGAATGGTAAAGAGGATGGCGACATGGAAGGTATTGCCCGCGGACTGCATACCCAACAGCTGCATCATTAACATCTACAAGGAGGGCGACTGCATACCTCCACACATAGACCATCATGATTTTGTTAAACCTTTCTGCACAGTGTCTTTTGTCAACCAGTGCAATATCATGTTCGGATTTGACCTCCGGATAGCAGGCCCCGGAGAATTCCGAGGGCCGGTGGAGATACCACTACCGGTAGGTTCCGTCATGGTGTTAAAAGGGAATGGAGCGAACATCGCAAAGCATTGCATTCCAGGAGTGCCTGTTGAGTGGATCTCTGTTACTTTCAGGAGAATGGATGACAGAAAGATCCCTTTTCACTTTCAGCCAGAACCAGAGTTAGAGAGCCTCCGGCCTTACGAGCTATGAGTTACATGGGAAATAGCACACCTCCAATGCACATCCCTATGGCATTCCTGCCAAGGGTGGCTTGGAAGGTGATGTTATTGTCCATGTATCTCACTATTCAGACATGGATTTTCACAGATGCTTTTGGAAGCAACTTGCAAGAATCATACACAATTCGTTTTAGATTGATATGGATTGTATGAGATATTGAATTCTCAAAGAAAATATCATCATGTTTTGGATCAAGTTGTATGATGTATTTTCAACAAGATTGGAATGAAAGTGACCATGTCATGTTTTGCCTTCACCTCTTTTTGTGCAAATTGACTGGGAAACACCATTAAATTAAAAGAACTTTGAACAAAAAATAAAGGAAAAATAAAAATAAATGAAAACTCTCTTTAAAAAAAAAGGAGATCTGAATGTTAAAACAAACTACAAATAAACACGAACTCTGAATAAACTTGAACTCTAAATTGAAAATCAAGCTAAAATCGAATCACAAAAAACAACTAAAACAAATTCCCGAATATGAAATCCCCAGCCTCCGACTGTTCTCGAAATCTTTTTGACTCTCCGAGATTTCTTCACCCTTTTGAGAAGGTTGACTGAGTTTACTGACACAGAACCACGAAATCTTCGATTTGGTTCTGATGGCATCGATTCATATCCTTCGCCAAACAATCAAAACTTTGATCAACGCTCCTCGGATGTAAGACGCTTTCATGTCTCATTCCAATCCTCCACTAAACAGAAATTTTCACAAAATCTACCAAATAAATTTCAATCCCCTTTTAAAACTTCGAGACTGGTACCAAATTCCAGTTCTCTCCTCCCTTCGAGACTGGTACCAAATTCTAGTTCTCTCCTTTTGAGGTCGGTACCAAATTCCGACTCTCTTTCGAGGTTGATACCAAGTTTCAACCTTTTAAACCTTCGAGACTGGTACCAAATTCCAGTTCTCTCCTTTTGAGGTCAGTACTCGACTCTCTTTCGAGGTTGATACCAAAATTTTAACCTTTTAAACCTTCAAGACTGCTACCAAATTCCAGTTCTCTCTTTTCGAGGTCGGTACCAAATTCCGACTCTCTTTCGAGGTTGATACCAAATTTCAACCTTTTAAACCTTCGAGACTGGTACCAAATTCCAGTTCTCTCATTTCGAGGTTGGTACCAAATTTCGACTCTCTTTCGAGGTTGATACCAAATTTCAACCTTTTAAACCTTCGAGACTGGTACCAAATTCTAGTTCTCTCCTTTCGAGGTCGGTACCAAATTCCGACTCTCTTTCGAGGTTGATAACAAATTTCAACCTTTAAACCTTCGAGACTGGTACCAAAATTCCAGTTCTCTCCTTTCGAGGTCGGTACCAAATTCCGACTCTCTTTCGAGGTTGACACCAAATTTCAACCTTTTAAACCATTGAGGCTGGTACAAAATTCCAGTTCTCTCCTTTCGAGGTTGGTACCAAATTCCGACTCTCTTTCGAGGTTGACACCAAATTTCAGCCTTTTAAACCTTCGAGACTGGTACCAAATTTCAGTTCTCTCCTTTCAAGGTCGGTACCAATTTCTGACTCTCTTTCGAGGTTGATACCAAATTTCAACCTTTTAAACCTTTGAGACTGGTACCAAATTCCAGTTCTCTCCTTTCGAGGTCGGTACCAAATTCCGACTCTCTTTCAAGGTTGATTCCAAATTTCAACCTTTTAAACCTTCGAGACTGGTACCAAATTCCAGTTCTCTCCTTTCGAGACTAGTACCAAATTCCAGTTCTCTCCTTTCGAGGTCGGTACCAAATTCCGACTCTCTTTCGAGGTTGATACCAAAGTTTAACCTTTTAAACCTTTGAGACTGGTACCAAATTCCAGTTCTCATTTTGAGATCAATACTTAAATTCTGATTCTCACCCTTTTCAATCGATATTTAAACTCCTATTCTCCCTTCGAGACTAGTACTTAAATTCCAGTTCTCTTTGCAATCCCGAGATCAGAACCTAGGTTCCAATTCTCATTTCAAATCCAGTATTTCCTTAAATTGACTTTAAATTAAACTTCAATCGAAATTGAAACTCGAAACTAACCGAAATCCAAATTCAAACATTAAAATTTGAAACAGAATATGAAACGAAATCTAAATCAAAATCTCCCCAGGTCTTGTGATCTGGAATTCACCTCCTTTTTCCCAGCGAGAGTTTAGTGATCTTCAGTCTTGGAGATTTACCTGATACTCCCCAGCGGAAACTTTTCTATACTTTGTTCTAAGTGTGTCACTTAGATGTCTGTGTTGGTTTTGTTGATCTCTTCGATCAACGCCAATACTCGCGGTGGGCTTGGTTAGCACACCACACCTATTGGGGGTCCATTTGTTGACCTCATTTTTGATGAGGACTTTTCTCTTCTCTCTCCTTAGTACTTAGGATCTAGCCTTAGGCTTTTCCTTTGACTATCTTAGAGGATTAGAGATGGAAACCAGCACTTAAGAATTCAAACACCTCTTAACTCCCTTTAAACTCCACATGCCTGATTAACAACCCCCAAACCACTGGGAGGGTTAAGATCAAATGTGGAGGTTTAAAGGATGAGTTCCCTATAGGATTTTGATCTTAGGACTACCCTGAGTGGCCTGGTCTGGTGAGGTTTGACTTGCACACATCACACCCACACACACATTTTAAATCACAAAAACACTTTCACCCAATTTGACTTCTTGACTCATGTAGGTAATCCATATGGATGGTCCTCAACCCCTAAGCCCCTAACTAAGAGGGTTAGGAACAACATATTGTATGCCCAAGGTGAGTCCTCTCATGGCTCCTATGAGTTTAATATGGCTTCATGGCTCAACCAAAGTGAATTCATTCTACTAACATTTGATCAATCTTCTTTTTTCCAAAATTTCAATTTTTGACCCCCGGGGCCCTATACCCACCAAACCTACCAAATGCCCTTAAAATTACCTAAAATTTTCAAAATTGCCTAAATTTCCAAAAATTCCTCAAAATCAACTCTAAACACCTCCCACCACTCAAATTTATCATCCATAGCTAAATTCACCAAAATTTCCAAAAATTCCCAAAATACCCCCTAAATACCCAAAATACCCTTTTAGCCCAAAAATCCATAAATTCGAAAACTTCCCAGAAAATTCCAGAAAATCCCAAATATTTTCAATTTAATTTTGTTCAACTACACCATGGGACAATTTTGTCAATTTAACCCACTTTTATCAAAACCCCCAATTTGGCCCATTTTTAACCAAAGTAAGCCCAATGTCAAACCAAACTACTCCAATTGACCTCAATGTTGATCCAATTCAATTCTAAACTTCAATTCAATATCCTTAATATCAATTTAGACTAAATCCAATCCCAATTTGATTAACATTTGGATTCAATTTCAATTTGAAGCTTAAAGCCCAATTTTGGCCCCTGACCTAGACTTAGCCCAAACCAACCCAACTTAACTCCAATTAACCCCAAATCTTTTCCTAAACCTTCCTAATATCCCCACAAACAAAACACTAACTTGATTTGCCCAAAATTTGAGCCCAAACTCCACCCAAACTAAACCTAAAGCCAAAATCCCCAATTTGGCCTAAACCCAATCATGAGCCCAAATAGGCCCAAATCCCAAAATCAAAACCCAATTAAATTTGAAAACTATTTGTTACACTCTCATAAACATTTCTCAACATTAATTTTACATCAAACCCAAAGTTAGCCCTACCTTAGCCCAAAGTTAGCCCAAGTTAGCCTCTTTTGACCTATTTTGGCCTTACCACTAAAAAGAACTAAATTAAACTCAATTAAACTCAAAATCACCTCAAATTTGTTCCAAATCATTCATGGCACATCCCTAAACTAAACCCAACATTTAATTGGCATGGTCCTTCACAAAGTTTTTTTTTTCATCCAAAAGTCCATTTTGAAACATAAAGCCCACTTCCCTAAACCATTTCAAAAGCCCATCTAAAATAATTCCAAAAAACCCAAAACCTATTCCAAAGCCCACATGAAATTTCCCCTCATCATCCTCTATGATTTAAATCACTCCCTAAGTTTTAAATTTATCATCAAATGTTTCCAAATTAAACCACATGACAATTTCTCTAAACCCATCAAAAATCCCATAACCCTTTTTCATGAAATAAGCCAATCTTTTCCCAAGCCATGGGCAAGCCAAATGAAGCCATTTACAAGCCATATGGAGCCATGAGGGCTTTGACACCTCACCAAGCCATTAATGGCAAGAAGAGGGGGACTTTCCTAATCCTTCATTAAACCTTTTTAACCATATTCATGATACACTCTAACCAAAATTAACCACATCATCTTGGATGTGTACTTCACCACCCTTTCCTAGCTGACCCAAATGATTCCCTCAGCCCAAAGTCAAGCCTTGGGGAGGTGCACCTAGCCTAATACATGATTTGAACCAAACCAAGCCAAAATGAGCCTTCTCCCATTCCATTTAAATCAAGTCCTTTACACATGTCCACAGCCAATTGATTGCACTAAACCCCAGCCCTGACCCCACTGGTCAAGATGGTGACCAATGCCTGGCCGGCCAGCCACCAGGCCACCGGAAAACACCATGGCTAAGAGGTCTAAATTGATTCAAAAATTCAATTCCCCCTAGCTGAGTTGTCTCAACCTAAATGGCCACCATGGTTGTTCTTCCCTTGCCCTGAGCAGTTGATCTAAGCCTTCAATTACCCCTGGGGAGTCCTCCAGCCAGGTCTATTTAAACCTCACCACCTCTCGGCCAAATAAGGTGATGAACCAGAGCTTAATAAAACTCTGCCAAAATTGCTCCAGGACCTTCTCCTAACCCAGAGCAATTGATTCCCAGTGTTCCTTTGCCCTAATCCCCATTAACAGAGTTCAATTTCTCAGTTAAAAATCCACCCAAAAACCAGGATAACTCTGAAACCTCCACCAAAATCAAATTAAACTCACCCTCACCTGCACAGGACCAAGAGAAGAAGTCCCCCATCAAAAGTCCCCTCACCAGGCCTGCCATTGCTTCCAGCCTCTAAAGTCTGAAATCGGGCCTGTTTATTTTCATACCTAGGCAATTCTTTAGAGCCAGAGACTTCATCTAGAGCTTCCTTGGGTGCAATCGAAGGTGCCACAACTCTCTGATTGAATCTTCACTTCTCAGAGCTAAGGTATGGATCACTTCTCCCTTCCGAGCTTCTGTGAATTCTCCATTTCATTTGAATTAATTTCATGGCATGTAAACTGTATGGATGTGTTCGTCTCTTTAAGATGAATCCATAGAGCATAAGAACACGAAAATCCATTGAGAAATGAGAGAGATCTTAGGGTTTGAGTGTAGACGGATCTCGGGACACACCAGTCGGAGATGACGACCATTCACCGTTGGATCGAGCGTGTATCGAATGGACGGTGCAGATCGCGTCGGAGCAGAAGACGGAGCGGGACCGCGGGACGCGTGGCTGCTGACTCAGGTGGTGACGTCGAATGGGAGCGCGACGCATGGCCTTTTGGAGCTGCTGAGGTTGACGCGGCACCGGTAGAAAAAAAAGGCTATTTTCTATTTATTTAAATACCCACAAATTGAAAAAATCATAACTTTGCATAGAAAAATCATAAAAATAAACGAAAAATATCTCTTGCTCAGTGAATAGGGGATAACAAAGTAAAAAAAGAATTGAGTTAATTTGATGAGTATTTTATTTTTAATTAATTATTTACTCATTTCAATGTTTTAATTCTCCATTTGCACAGACAATTCACCATGGCATGAGACCATAGAGCTTTTGTAGCCTCTAATCTTGGGAACATTCCTTGAATTATCCAAGGTTAGATGCCATCTCTATGGCAAGTTATTGATTTTTCAAGTTTAAGTGTCTGTTTTGGCATTTTAATTCCAGTAATTAGCAAATTGATCAATATATCATAGAAAAATTTGAGGAAGTATCTTAGGACCAGAGGACCCTAGGAAAAATGTATTTTGAGTTAATTCATTAAGAATAACCCTAATTGGCCTAAATACTCAAAACTGAATTTTAATTAATTTTGGTTAACCATACATCAAAACCTCTTGAAAATAATTCTCTACTGATCTTTAGGGTCAGAGGAGTCCCACATAAAAAATTGAAATCAATTGGAAATGATTAGTCTCACTAAATGGATTAATTAAGTCACATGATCAAAATTAAACTTTAAAAATTCATAACTCCAAAAATACATTTTAAAAATTCACCAAATTAGTTTTGGGTCTTATCTGATATTAGAGGAGTCTATGAAAATTAAAATTGGAATTTTTAAAAAATCTTCATTTTCTACCTTATTTTAATATTTTAAATAATTAAAAAATAATTAAAATCACAAAAATAATAAAAATCACAAAAATGTCATATTTTGACTCCTAATCACTTGGGAACAAACTAAATATTTTTCACAAGTCTCTTGGTTAAGATATTGAATTTTAAGTGCTTAAGACAATTTTTAATATTAAAAAAAATAGATTTTCACAAAATTAATTCTAAAAAATCAAAGAAAAATTATAAAAATATAATATTTGCTTCTATGAACTCCTTGGGGTTCGAGGGACTTAAGAAAAATATAAAATCCATTTTTGACTTTAATTTTATTTTATAATTAATTAACATTCCAAAAATCAAAATAATTATAATAAATAAAATATAATTCAAAAAATCACCAAAATTGGTCCAAGTGGTCCACTAGTCAATAAGAACATCCCATAATTTTCTTAAGGATAGAAACCTTGCCTTGTTCATGTTGTTGAATTTCCATTAAAAATCCCTATTTTTCGTTAAGATAATTATATAAATTAAATTAAATTCAGAAAAATCACATTTTCTACTCTAATGTCTTAATTGGCATGTGAGTAAAGTGAAATAAAAATTTCAAGTTCATTTGAGCTTAATTTGATGAGTTATGAAATGAACATGCTCAGAAGGGGCACAAAGGTAATTAAAGGATTTTAACCCTAATTAATATTTAGGTTTAATCAAGGGGAAGGCAAAATGTCTGATTTTAAAATTTTCATTAGATGATTGAAACCTAGGGAATTAAGGGGTAGAAACCCATTAATCATCTTGAAAATATTTAAAGTAAATTTTAATTAATTAACAATTTGAATTTTGGAAGAATAGGTTAAAATTTGGATTATTAAGATTAGGGATATGATTTAAGAAGATATCAATTCTTTAATTTAAAACCCCTAAATGAATCACTTTAATAATATTTAAATTTTAATTAAATTTAAAGTGATAATTGAAATTAATAATTAAATAATTAAAAGGAAAATAAACCCTAATTAAATTAAAATTTAAAACTTTGAACTACTTGATAATCAAATTGAAATAAATTTAAAACATTAAAATTAATTTGAAATTACTTAAAAAAAAAACAAATTTAAAATAAATTTGAAAAATTAATGAAAATCAACCTTAAGACAATTCATAAATAAAAACATAAAAAATCAAATCAATTAAAAATTAACCTAAAATATTTCAATTAAATTAAAATTATGTCATTAAAATTTAAATTGAATAATCTAAACACCTCTTTCAACCCAAATTAATCTAATACATTGAGATCATTAAATATGTAAAAATTTAATTAAATTAAAACAACTTGAACACTATTCTAAATTAAACTAGTTTAAATCACCAATTCCAATTTTAAATCATTAAATTCTTTAAAAAACTGATTTCCCCCTAAAGGTTTTCATTATTATAACTCTTAAGTAAAGCATCAAGTGAAATGTCACTTTACTTATAGGATAATCAAACATCCTAATTCACTGAGCAAGAAACAAACTAAACTAAATTTTTGGATGATTAATTCACCTGTGCCATAAAACTCATTTGGACTCAAAATAATCCCAAAAATATTGAAAAGATGTTTAGGACTAGTCCTAAATACTTTTTTAATATGATGGGGTGTTTTAGAAGAACAATCGAACTAAATTATTCTTTGGTGAAGAAAATCATCCTTAGTAAAACACAAGAACCTAGACGTCATAGGAAGTGACTAGCAATAGGATTAAGATTTTGGTAGACAACTAAAACCTTTCCCTTAGCTTTACCTAGGTACTTGTTATAAATATTTTAATGCCTTAACATGTGTTTTAAGTGCAGCTTGGAATGACGAGAATACCCTCCAGGTACGCTTTTATTTTATTGCAATTTACTTTATTGCAATTTATTTATATGAGCTGCACTTTACTCTTCTTGCATGTTAAACAAGATTGTTGCATGAAAATTGAAACTTTTAGGATAGCCACAAAACTGAAACCAAAACTAAATTAAAAGTCATAACAAGATAAAATTCACCACCACAACATTCAAAATATAAAACAACTCAAAATTTAATCACAAACAGAACAACAAAACTACAATTACAACTAAATTAAAACGTCTCGTTGGATGATCGGGAATCCCTCGGATGATGTAACCTACGTGTTGCTAACGGGATTTCCCACAGTCTAAATGAAAGTGTGGAACTCATTCAATTGAGTTTAGCAAATTCAACTAGACTAAGTGAATCCGATAAAAATAATGGTGCCTAAAAGATGGAACCGTGGGATCTTAACCGGTGTTGTTATAATCAACTTTAAGATTCCCCTATTAAAACATTAAAGACATTTGAACTTTAAGAATCTTCTAAACCAAAACACTTTTCTCATCTCCTGATTTTCACCTTCTAAAACTAAACCTCTGCAACAACAAGGAGCTTAGAGCATAGTGGGCAGCACGACCATCGTCTTCAGCAAAACTGGAATCTACATCAGCAAAACCATTCTTAGATTTAAATAACCAAGCCATAGGATTTTGAGGTAGTTTGCCTAGTCAACATAAATCGTCAACTTTTTGTTACGCATTTGCATAGTTGTGTTATGCAAATTAAGCCCTAATCGGTCTTAGAACTCCGAGGTAGTCTTTTGGTACGACATAAACCCTCACATCTTCGAGGCTATTTGTATAATCATATCATAAAAATATAAGTCCTAACTAATTAAAATCGGCAGGATTGAAACATTAAATAATTCTCTTAAATTGAAGCCCAACATTAGGATAGTCTGGAAAGTCACCGAAGTTCACTTCGGTCCGCGACATCCCCTACTTCTCTTCCTTGACTCTCAAAATAATCGTTCCAAATTTGAGCTACTCCCTATTGAAATCTCCAAAGTCCAATTGTTTGAAAACCTTAAACTTTGAAATTCTTGAAAGCAAAACCACTGATCATTATCGAGAGTTTTCTTAAATGATTCCCGTCATTTAAGATGTAATTAACTATAGGGGCTTTCCCTTATTGGGAACTTTAAGAACCCAGGTAATATAAACCCTGCTTAATTTTTTTATATTAAGCAGAGGAACTTGTCGACTTATAAAATTGGTTCGCAGACCAAACAGATGTCACAAATCTTCTAGTTTATTTAATCGAGCCCCATCATCAAGCAGTGTGTCTATTTTTCGAGATAGATACACAGTTTGTGGTGCGGTGCTTGTTTATATAAACTATTCGGGATGTGAGATCGGTTTGATTTCATATCTTAAAATTTTCAAACTTAAAATTATTTTCAAAATTAAATGTTACTTTCCAAATTATATATATATATATATATATATATATTTAAATTAAATTTAAAATTTAAAATTCGCCTACAATTTATGTTAGGAGACCCCTTTTTAAAATACAACACCACCTAAAAATAATCCATACAGTACCATAAGGACTGGTAAACGTAGTTTTCTCTTGATCCTCAGGAGCAATTTGAATTTGGTGGTAACCAGTATATCCATCCAGAAAACAAAAGTCTTAATGACTAGCCAGTCTATCCAACATTTGATCTAGAAAAGGGAATGGAAAATGATCTTTCCTTGTGGCAAGGTTTAATTTTCTATAATCAATGCATATTCGCCACCCTATAACTTATCTTGTTGGTATCATTTCATTCTTTTCATTAACAGTTATAGTTACTCCTCCTTTCTTAGGAACATAGTGAATAGGACTAAGCCACGCACTATCTGAAATAGGGTAGATAATTCCAGCATCCAACCATTTTATAATTTCTTTCTTAACAATATCTTTCATGACAGGATTTAATCTCCTTTGGGGATCAGCCCGCGGTTTGCAATTATCTTCCATAATAATTCTGTGCATACAAATTGAAGGACTGATTCCTTTAATATTAGCAATTGTCCATCCAAAGGCTTTCTTGTGCTTCTTCAAAATTTCATGCAAACTCTCTTCTTCTTTTTCAGTTAATTGAGAAGAAATTTTAACAGGTAGGATTCACCTAGAAAAACATACTTCAAATTATTAGGAAGCATTTTTAGCTCAAATTCAGGAGGTTTTTCAATTGATGGACCATAAGATTCATCTTTTTCAGTCATATCCAACATTTCAAAACTTTCATGAACATACTTTAAATCTTCCTCTTGAAAATCTTCAAAATCAAATAACTCCTCTTCTTGCTTATATTCCAATTCTTCTCTTTTAGCTTTCTCTTCATAAGTTGCTTTGAAATGACATTCACGTAAATATTCAATAATATCCATCCTATAACACTCATCTTCTTTACCTCTAGCAGGATATTTCATCGGTTTTGAAATATTAAATGTAACAGTCTGATCATTAACCCTCATAGTTAATTCCTCTTTTTGCACATCTATCATGGCTCTGCCTGTAGCTAGAAAAGGTCTCCCCAAAATTATGGGTATCTCTTTATCTTCCTCCATATCTAACATAATGAAATCCACAAAAAAATAAATTGATCTACTTTTACCAAAACATCTTCTATAACTCCTTTAGGATATGTGATCGAAGGATCTGCTAATTGCAGAGTTACAGTAGTTAGGGTTATTTCTCCTAGTCACAGTCTTTTGAATATTGATAGAGGCATAAGGTCAATACTTGCAACCAAATCATATAAAGCTTTTCCATAGAATCTATCTCCGATTGCACATGGAATTGTGAAACTACCAGGATCTTTAAGTTTTTCAGGAAGCTTTTTCTGAATTATCGCACTGCACTCCTTACTAAGTGCAACAATATCATTTTCTTCAAACTTCCTCTTTTTATTAAGAATATCCTTCATAAATTTTGCATAGCTTGGCATTTGTTCTAGGGCTTCAGCAAATGGAATATTAATGGTAAGCTTCTTTAATATCTCCAAGAAATTTGAAATTTGCTTATCCAACTTTTGTTGACAAAGTCTCTGAGGAAATGGAGGTGGTGGTTTTTTTAAATCAACCTTAGGTGGAGAAATAGGTCTTTCAAAACTTTTTGGAGAGTCCTCTTTAGGTCATTCAATCTCTTCTTTCTCTACTTCATTTTCTTTTTGAACTCTACCTTCCAATTCTTTTCCACTTCTAAGTTGACTTGCTTTTACTTGTTCTTTATTCTTTTCTCTTAGATTCACTTCAGTATTACTTGGAAGCATTCATTGGGATCTATTACTTAAGGCATTTGCAATTTGTCCCAATTGATTTTCAATATTTCTGATGGTAGCTCATTGAATTTGTAATTGATTTCCCATATGTGATACTACTTCTTCCATAGACAACTTCTTCTCTTTATTTTGTAAAGCATTGTTATAACCTGAAGAATAAGTTAATTTATTATTATTATTACCTTGGTTGTTCCAATTCCCCAACGGGTTTACTTGGTGGTTCCCCCATTGTTGATTAACACCACCCTGATTATTGTTATTCCAGTTAAAATTTGGATGATTCTTTTAACCTGGGTTATAATAATTGGATTATGGATTGTTAGGTTTGATTATAGCATTCATAGTTTCTGGTGAAGAATAAGAATCAAACATTTGGCCTAATGAATTTTCTTCAATCATGAGATTTGGCTGAGAAAAATTCACCCCAAATTGGTCTATCTTCCTTGATACGAAGAAGACTTGATTTGTTAACATTGTAAAAGCATCATTTTCATAAACACTGGCTGCCTTTTTAGGATTTAACCTTTGAGAAGGCCATTGAAAATTATTAGTAGCCATTTCTTCAATTAAAGCATAAGCATCATAAAATGGTTTAGACATTAATGATCCCCCAGCAGCAGCGTCGATGATTGATCTAAGAGATCCAACTAATCCATTATAAAAAATTTGAATTATTAACCAATCTTGTATCACATGATGTGGACATTTCCTGAGCAGATCTTTAAATCTTTCCCATGCTTTATATATTGATTCCCCTTCAAACTGACAAAAAGATGTTATATCATTTCTCAACATAGCAGTCTTAGATGGTGGAAAATATTTAGCAAGGAACTTTTGTGACAGTTCACCCCAAGTTCTTATTGATCCAGGTGGTAATGAATGTAACCATATTTTAGCTTTATCCCTTAGTGAGAAAGGAAAAAGTTTAAGTCTAATAGCATCATCCAAAACACCATCATATTTAAAAGTAGCACACAACTCTTTAAAATTAGCAAGATGCAAATTAGGATATTCAGTTGTTGCTCCCCCAAACTGATTATTAGACACCATTTGGATAATAACAGGTTTAAGCTCAAAAGAATTAGGAGCTACAGCAGGGTTTTGAATACTACCACGAAATTCATCTACTATAGGGTTAACATAATCTCTTAAAGGTCATAATTCTTGATGGATGCCTACATTTTGATTTTGATGATTTGCCATTTCTTGAATATTTTTATCTTTTTTTTTGTATTTTTAATTTTTTTAATTTTTCTGATAGTTCTTTCTAAATTAGAATCATAAGGCACAAGTCTCTCAAAACCTGAACTATGCATACAACAATAAAACAAAACAAAACACTACACATTAACAAAAACAAAGAAAAGTAAAAATTTAAAATTTCTTAATTCTCTTTAAAATGCAATTTAATTATTTTTCCAAGCAACGGCGCCAAAAACTTGATCCCCGATAAATACATGTGCACCAAAAACTTGACTCCACACCAAATATATGTGCTGATGATTTAGATATGAAAATTATGATTTTATAATATCGGATACTACACAAGTATACGTATCGTTTATCAAGTAATATAGGACATTCTGATTAAGCCCCGAGATATCGAACCCACAGGGAAAGTTTGAAAATCTTTAAAAGAATCAAAAAAATTAACTTTTTACTCTTTTTTTATGGCTTTTGAAAGTATGTCTTGATTTTAAAAAGTTTTAAAAGTTGATTTGTCTTTTGAAATTTCCTTAATAAAATGTTAAGTAAAAAATTAAAATTATAATAACTAATAACACTATATGTAAAACATTATTAACTAGAATATCTTTTTTTTTTCCTTTTATGAAGTAGTAATAATTATTAAAGTATTGTTGTGGAAGTATTTAAATTTTTTGTGACAAATAGAAGCAAATGTGTTCTTTACCCTTACTTGGTTCTTAAAGAAGATAGGTTAATTTGAAATTTTTATCATTTGAACATGGTTAGGCAGAGAAGATACCAGTCTCTCGCTCTAGAGTTCCCTCGATTCCCACCAACTGGGGGCTAACTTCTCATAACAAAACTCAAAACTTCAAACGAAATTAGGGGATTTTAACCTGTCACTCTAAAATCCTCTAATTTTACTCCCTTCCATAAAAATATCTTCTAATATTACATTCAATTATATGGACTAAATTTCTCACCCATATAATTGCATGTGATTCTTACTAACTTTTATGAGACAATACCACATTGGATCATACATAATCTCAAGAAATTCTACAACTTAACAGGCCAAATTAAGAAGTAAACAAAGTTTTCAGTATCAATCTTCACAACTTCTTCGAACTTTTAAACAGTTATACTTTTCACAACAATTCTCCATAAATTAATTACTTCTCCATTTAAGAAAGAAAAATATTAAGTAAACTACTCAGAATGCATTGAGAAAATACAAAAACACATTGATTTGAAATTAAAAACCAAAAGAAAAACAACAAACAAAAACAAGTATTAATTAAAAAACTAAATGTAAGAATAAAAGTAAACACTTATCTGAAAATTCTCTCCACAAGACTCAGGAAGTTCCTCTGAAACTTTAACTCTTCACTAAACTACTCCTCGGAGCAGATCTCCCAACTCCGATGACTCAGAATAACGTCAGACTTCAATAGAAACTAAACTAAAAGAAAGAAAAGAAGTGGGAAGAAGAAGACTTTACTCCGACCCTTTTCTCTATTCTACTCTCTACTCCTACTCCTAATGAAAACTCTCTTCAAAATGCAAATGAAGAGCTCTTAATCTTTCCTAAGACTCTCTTTAAATAATAAACCAAAAGGTGCCTTGGTGTCTCTTCAAAATGTGTCCAGATTCAATGTATCCACCAAAGAATGCACCCCCATCATTCAAACTTGCTGCCCAAAGGAAGTTATGGAAGTTACCACCAAGAGTTGCATCCCATCCCCTTTGAAATTGGCGTCAAATTCATTTGAATTTCAAATTTTAACTGTGGCGGCTAAGCGCCAGCCCATCGGCGCTTAGCCGCCAGTGCCCAAATTTTCATTTTTCATCTTTTTTTGCTCCAAATTTGATCCAATTTTGTTCCTTTCATCATGACCATCCATTTTCATCATACCTGCAAGAAAAATAAAAAATACCTTCCATTAAAGTGCAATATCATTAAAAATAGGTATTAAAATGTGCATAAAAATACTATATATTTTAGGTGTTTCAGTAACTACTTTTGAGTCAGTCGTCAGAACATTGAAAATCACTAACACATTCAAGTGCTGCTTATTCTTTACCATGCTGAGGGAGTTAGGCCTCTAGTGGTTCAATGCCCTCTCGGCGGAAGTCATCCCCTCTTCTTCGAATTCAAAAGGTTATTCGTGGCCCATTTCATGAGCACGCGAAAGCCATGAAAGAAGTCCCAAGCTCTCCTACATATCCAAAAAAATAAGGGAGTGACTACTCGTTCTTTCATCACAAGGTTCTTGCAGGAAATGCTGGAGACTCTGAACCTAGAGCCCCTCAACGTGAAGACCACCCTGACGCATGGAGTAAAAAGCAAGCATTTAAAGTATGCTTTAGGACTATGTGAACCAAATCAATTAAGAGCTATTAGAAATGTCCAACCACCGTATCGTTGCGGGGTAATATATCCTCAACAATAAAGAAGAAGATAGGAAAGTAGCTGTTGATGCTCAATCACAAATGAGAGTACTGATAAACGATGGTAGGAGGTAGAAGAGCGGTCATCACCCTCCCACTTGTCCTGACTATGAAACTAATGAGCCACACCATGGAAAAAAAAGGTATCGTTAAGGGTAAAAACTGAGGTAGATGGTCTCAGTATCCTAAGAAATGAATAACCTACATAAGCAAATGAACACTGATGCGACAATGGTCATTCAAAATGTTCTCTCTAAGAATTTCATTGTTTTAGCTCGTAAAGGCCATCTGATCAACCTTAAAATTTATTATTTTTATGGATAAATTATTCTTATATTTTTAAGGATACTATGCTTTAATGAAAGGTATTTTAATGTTTTTGGTTGCAGGTATAAGAAGATGAGTTTAAGTGGAAAAAGAAGCAAAATGGAGAAAAATTGGGGCTTTATGAAGAAAAATGAAGAAAATCAGTCTTGCGCCTGGGCGCCAGAGACAGTTAGAGTGGTTAAAATTTGAATTTTGGTGGTTCCAAAGTATTCTAGAACCCAGATGATAGAGCAAGTTTTAAATGAAGAATACAATGAATCTTAACACATTTTAATGAAGAGGTTTGTCCCTTGGAGAAAAAGGCGGGTAATTGAACATTTGATCTGGCGCCTAGGCGCCACAGTTATTTTCTAGAAGATTCGTTGAATGTGGCCGAATTTTGAAGAGGTGCCTTAAGCAACCCCTAGTCATTTTCGAAGCTCTATAAATATAGATTATTTTGGCTGCCAAGAGGAGTCGTTTTAGAGTCATTCTTACTTAACACTTAGTTTCTTTCACTTTAAAGTCAAGTTTGTAAGAGTTTAGTGAGTGTTTGTGATTCCATGAAGTTTAAAGTTCTGTAAAGAGTCAGACAAGTCAGAGAACTTTGAAGAATTGCTTTGGTGAACATTCCAGATAAGTATTTGTAACTTAACTCTTAAGATGTGTACTTTGGATTTAATGATTATGAATATGCTTTGTTGCATTAATCCAATGCTTTCTTAGTAATTTTCTTCTTTTTCTCCTTTCAAATATAACGTAATTAAGTCAAGAGGCTTGAATTTTTGTTTAAGAACTTTTTCTTTTTCTTATTACAAACTGTGATGATATTCTACCTAAACTTCTTTTACTTTACAACTTAGCCAATTGTATTGTTAAAACCTATGAAGAAATCTTATAGACCTCACCGTGGGCTAAGATTCTTAACTTGTAAGTATCACATTTCACTTTAGAAGTTCATAAGTTATCAACTGAAGAGGAGTGCAAATAGATAGGAAGATAAGATTTAAAGGGCATAGAATTGAATGTTTTTAAAGTTACAGGCTAAATTCTATTAACTTGGTTTAAAGCGAGGAAAACAGGTCACTGTTAGGTCCTATAGAGAGGGCACAGTGGGTAATTTAGAAGTGAGAGCCTAGAATCTACTCAGCACTACTAATAACACATCCTGCATCAACCTTTAGACTAGCCAATATTACCTGGACTAATGCTCCTATTTGTCACAATACAACTTTTTTAAGTTCTAAACAAATTGAATTCCTCTACTTATTACATAAATATTTGTAAGGAGAAAGTATTTTAAATTAAGTATTTTTTTCATGTGCTTAGACATTTACTTGCATAATTATGAAGGTTTAGTACGTTTAATTTTACTTTTTCTTAGTAATTTAAAATTAGCACTTTATTTTATATAGTTTTCTTTTAATTTCACCAGTTTCCTCATGGGATCGATATTTGGGGTTTTTAAAAAGAAAATTTTATATTACTTGAAACGATACGTATACTTGCGTAGTACCCTTACCGTGTTTATTATCATTATCTATAAAATATTTAAATCGTGCACACTAGCCGTTTATTTTAGGGTTAAGTTTACCTATCTTCGTATGTTTAAATATCTGCGTAATTGCAGGTCGAGTCAATATTTTGGTGCCGTTGCTAAGGAAATTAATTTTAAATTTAAAGAGAACTAAAAATAAATATGTAATATATAAAAATATATATTAATAAATATAAATATATTATGCTTTATTTTTTTTAGTTTTTGTGTGCTACGTTATTTTCAAAAAATCTTTTTATTTTTGTCTGCATAGTTCAGGATCTGAAGATATAGTACCTTACGATTCAAAATAGAATGAACTATAAGAAAAATAAGAAAAATAAGAAAAGAGAAACAACTTCAAAATATTCAAGAAATGGTGAATATACCTTGAAATAATCTTGAAATTACAATTGAAGATAATGAGCAACAAAATTTACAAAAACCTTTAAGGGAGTATGCTAACCCTACAACAGATGAAATTCATTTAAGTATACAAATCCCTGCTGTAGCTGCAAACTCATTTGAACTTAAACCTGCTATTATACAAATGGAGCAAAATAATCAATTTGGGGGATCACCAAATGATGATCCAAATTTACATCTTGGAAGTTTTTTAGAACTCTGTGCTACTTATAAATATGATAGTGTATCGAATGATGCTATAGGACTTAGACTTTTTCTTTTATATTTAAAGCATAAAGCTAAGATGTGGTTAAATTCACTAGCTATAGGATCTAATAAAACTTAGGTAGAAATGACACAAAAATTCCTGGCTAAATATTTTCCTCTTTCTAAAACTGCTAAACTTAGAAATGATATAATTTTGTTTTCTCAATATGAGGGAGAAACAATTTTTTGAAGCTTGAGAATGAATTAAAGAACTCCTTAGGAAGTGTCCTCACCATGCATTACCAGATTGGTTAATTATTCAAACTTTTTATAATGGATTAGTAGGTTCCCTTAGATCTATAATTGATGCTGCTGCTGGAGGTTCTTTAATGGCAAAATCATTTGATGAAGCTTATGCTTTAATTGAAGAAATGACAACTAATAATTTTCAATGGCCTTCTGAAAGATTAAATCCTAAAAGTGTGGCTAATATTCATGATAATGATGCCTTTTCTATTTTAGCTTCTCAAGTAGCAACAATATCTAAGAAATTGGATAACTATGATATGAATCTGTCCCAAATAACTCAATTGAATAATGAAAATTTAGGAAATATGAATGATTCTCCATCTTTAAAAACATTACAAGCCATAGCTAGCAAAACTAATAACTGAACCACCTTGTGCTTTAATCCAATTCGAATTTATTTAGTAATAATTAAATATTTTAATCTTTAATCACAGAGTTACTTTAAAACGCAAGTATACGTATCATTCAAGTAATACCGGGCTCTAATGGAGTCCTGGATATCGATCCCACAGGGAGAGATATTAAAGCCTACGAACTTTAGGATTATAAAAATCAATTCAGAATTACAACTAAATCAAAATTCCTATCTGTCACTAATATGCAATCAATAATAATATAAAACTTATATTAAAAACTAGTTTAACTATTAATTTACTAATACTACTACTAAAATTAAGTTCAAATATAGAAATAGCAAGAATCTTTCTCCTTAGTTAAGATACTTAAGTGAAATGATAATTATAATTAATTTTAATATGTTGTGACAAATAGGAGCATACCTATTCTTTACCCTTTGGTCTAGGCATAAAGAACATTGACTAGTCCTATGCTTGGATTACTGATTCTGTGGCTAGGCTGGGAGGATATTGGCTCTCACTTCGGAGCTCCCACGTTCCCCTCACCTGAGGGCTAACAATCTACACATCAACACCTAAACGATAGGACCAAATTGAGGATTTTAGCCTGCCACTCTAAAATATCCAATTCTACGCCCGATAATATTATTTCTCTATTAATTGCACTTCTCCCTACAAGGATTTACTCGTCTACCTTGCAAAGAGAATTGTGATACATACAAGTTAAGAATCCTTAGCCCACTGTCAGGTCTTAAGAATTGTTCACGGATTTTAACAATACAAATGGCCAATTCATATAGTAAGTAAGTTTAGGTATAGTACCATCACAACTTCTTTTATAATTTATTTAATATACTAACTATATAATCATTTCACAAAAACATCAAAACCAGGAGAAAGATAGAACAACTACTCAGAATTCATGAAGAGGATGCAACAAAACTTAGATTTCATATAATAAAATAAAGTTCTACACACTAAAAAAAATAAACACTACTTATCTTGAATTTGTCCCCAAGCAAAATCCTTGAAGTTCCTCTGGATCTTTTCCTTGGAATTCTCCTTTGAAACGCCAATGTGGAAGAGTACTCTCACTTCCCTTCCACTCTTGCAATTCCTCAAAGAATTCCTTACAAATTCTCTATATGAACTTACTACTCACTTAATTAAACTCACTAATTGACTCTCTTTACACAATGAACTCACTATCAATTACTTTTGAGACCAGAAGAAGAGCTCTTTTTCGGCCAAAATTCATTTTTTTTTAAGTTGTAGAAGAGTCTCTAAGGGTTGCGAAGGCACCCCTTCAAAAATCATCCACATTCGATGTATTATGGAACAATCTGCCATCCCCGCCATCAGCGGCCTCGAGGCGCCGTCAGCGGCCTTCTAAAAACCATGCATTTGAACTGTCCCCACCGTCAACGGCCTCGATCTGCGCCATCGACGACCTCCCTTATAAATAATTCTGAACTCTCGGGAAAATCAAACCGTCGGCGGCGTCGAACTCGCCGTCGACGGCTTAGGTCAAATTTGCATAATTTAGTCCTTTTTGCTCCAAATCCGCTCATTTTTGCATATTTTCATTCTTTTGTCCTTAATTCTTCATACTTACATAAAAACACCAAAAATACCTTTCTTTAAAGTGCAATATCATCAAAATCAATGAAAAATAAGCATGAAAATCTTGACCTTTTTCTCTTGGGTCAAAATCCCCCAAACTTAACTATTACTTGCCCTCAAGTAATCTTTAATACTACATAAAAATTATGATTTATCGTGATAAAATTTTAATTCAGAAATACTATAGTTTCAATTTAAATAAATATTATAATAAGAATTCTCAGAAAGATTTTCAGATAATTAGACTAATTCTGCAGGTATAGGGCTATCCAGTTATCAAGTTTAAGAGTTCTAATTTTCTATTTATTTCAAGAATGACTATATGTTGCAATATTAATTCACTTAATGTATTCAGAAAATAGGAAATTCATGAGGAAACTATAAGTAAGAAACCAATCATAAATATAAGTTCAGAAATGTTTTTAGTTTTCCTTTTAGGTTAATCCAAGTGAAGCCAATTTTTGATAAGGCATACCTTTAAGCTTCTCCTCACTCATTTTCTTTTCTTTTCTTTTGTTTTCAGGGATTGTTTTTCAATCCTTTTTCTTTTTCTTTTTCTTTTCTTTTTTAAGTGAGGATTACTATTTTTAGATAGCCTGTTAATAATGTTGAACTTCACTCTTCTTTTCCTAAATTTGAAACTTTCAACATTCTTTACCTTATATGTACTTCATAATTTTTACTTTATTGAATCTCAATCTTTTATGTCTCAACTAAATTCCTAAGATTCTTAATATTTCAAAAATAGTTTTATTTACTTTAAATAGTTAACTATATTCTTATCCTCTTATACTAAATATCTTATTATACAAAATTAATTTTCATTATAAAAAATATTTCCTTGAATCATTTACAATATTTAGATAAAATCTAAATATAGTATTTATAATTAAATTTTATTTCATAAATCATATTAATAATTTTTGAAAATATGTTGTTTGAGAACATATAATAGTTAAAATTTTTCTTGCCTCGCCCAAACTTAAAATTTTCTATAAATAGAAATAGTACATGGGTGAAAGAAAAATTCTAAATATAAAATTCATACATTTGCACTTTAAGTATTTTTGTCTTTTTGAAATTTGCAGGTTCTCTTTAAAATCTCTAACTTCAACTGTCCTGTAATATTAAAATCCTTTCTACACATACAGTTTTAGAAATTTTGCTGGAGTAATGAAATTTTAAAACAAGTATATAAGACTAAACATTAAACAAAAACAACTAACTACACTACATAGAACATATGCATTTCACAACACAGAACAAACAATTTACTAATTTAAACTAAACAGTTCATAATTACACTAACTATTACAGATATCACAAACATTCAGAAATAAAAATGCAAACTACCAACTAAACACATATCACAGAAAATAATGCATAGTCCACAACACAATACAATACAAATCAAAGTTCATCAAACAAAACTAAAAACAAAAAAAATACACAAATACATCACATCAAATCAGACATTAAAATCCCATGCAATGTCTTCATCACCCTTATCATCAAGAGGATTGGGTTGATACTGAGTATATCTGGGGCACTCTGGAAAAGTCATATCTGGCTCTCCTCGGTAATATCTAGCCTGAGCATCATAATAAGCCATCTCAAAATATGAATGTCTATGAAGATACTCAATATCATGATCAAGTTTTCTTTCTAGCCCTTCAATCCTGTGATCAATCCTTTCTAATTTTTCATCTAATTTCTCAAAACTTTTTCTCTACAGGGTCATGACATTCATCGGATCATACAAGGTAGGGGAACTGGAGGCAGGAGGGTCATAACTGGAAGAAGGGATATCTCTACTAGTAGATGATTCTTTACTCCTACTCCCTGATCTCCATTCCTCATGGGATGTATAAGTCTTCATATTTCCTTTAGTAATGGGTTTCATAGGTGATCGCTGAAAAATTTATTAAGAAATTCATACCTATTTTTGATGAAATTGCACTTTAAAGAAGGGTATTTTCTTTATTTTATTGCAGGAATGAATAATTTAGGTGATAAAAGCAAAAATCATAAAAAGGAGCAAATTTGGAGCAAAATCATGCAATTTAGTCTTGAGTCGCCGACGGCGAGATCGAGCTCCGCCGACGGCGAGGTTACGAGGAGACATTTACGAAGGATTTATAACTGTCTCGCCGACAGCCGAGCCCGAGCCCGCCGACGCCGAGATAGAGCGGTTCGAAGATCTTCAGAAGCCTCGCCGACAGCCGAGGTAGTTCGTCGCCGACGGCGAGGTAGTTCAAATGGCACGGATACATTGAACCCGGACACTTTTGAAGAGATGCTTACACACCTCTTGGTCCTTTGCTCACCTCTATATATAGAGGCCGAAAATCGATCTTTTGTGTGTTAGTTTTGTGCGATCTTTTGTGTTCTAAGTGCAATCTTTTAGTCTTTTGTGAGTTCTAAGTGTAATTTGTGTGCGGTAGTGTGTCTTTAGTGAGTCTTTTAGTAAGTTTAGTGAGTAATTAGTGAGTCGTGTCTGTACTGGAAGGAAGAGTCAAAGGAACTACGAGGAGTCTCGTTTGGGGATAAATCGAGGTAAGTATTTGTATTTATTGTTTTTAACTTTAAATGAAATCCATGCTTAGTTTAGTTCCATGCATTACGAGTAGTTTATTAGTCTTTCTCCCTGTTTATGAAATTAAGTGACTTGATGAAATTAAAATAGAGATACTTATATATATTAATAAATTGTGATAATTTTTACTTAAAAATTAATTTACTTTCAAACTGGCCATTTGATTTGTTAAAATATGTTGGTTATCAACTATAGTAAAAATTACATCTGATATTCGGGGAATTCAAAAGCCTTGGAAGGAGGGTGCAAATAAATAGGGAAATAATATCACCGAGCGTAGAATTGAGCATTTTAGTGTGACAGACTAAAATATTCAATTCGGTCCTATTGTTTGAGAGCCGAAGTGTAGATGTTAGCCCTCGGGCGAGGGGAACGTGGGAGCTACGAAGTGGCGATCGGTATCCTCCCGGCCTAGCCGCAGATTCAGTAATCAAACATAGGATTAGTCAATATTCTTTACACCTGGACCAAAGGGTAAAGAATAGGAATGCTCCTATTTGTCACAATACCTTAAAATTATCTATCTAAATTCATCAATCACTTAAATTTCTAAACAAGGGGAAAGATACTTTTTCTGAATAGTTAAGACTTATTTAGCAATTAGTTTAATTTTTCGCACTTTCAATACGTATTAATTTTCTACTTAGTTAAGTTACTTAATTAAAATACTTAGTTTACTTTATTGCGCTCAAATTTTAGAATTCCAAATTTTCGTATACTATTTTAAAAAATTATTATTATTATTTTAAAATTAGTTGTTATTTAATTTTCTCTTTCCTTGTGGGATCGATAACCAGGACTCCACTAGAGCCCTGTATTACTTGATACGATACGTATACTTGCGTAGCATCCACAACATAAACAATTACAATTCTATACATATAAATAGCGGGGTCAAGTTTTTGGCGTCGTTGCAATTAAATTAAAAATATCATAATATAAAATTGTGGGTCAAGTTTTTGGCGTCGTTGCAATTAAATTAAAAATATCATAATATAAAATTGTGGGTCAAGTTTTTGGCGCCGTTGCCGGGGAGAGTAAGAAAAATTTACTAAAGTAACGGACTATTTTAAAATAATCATAATAAATAAATTAATATCTATTCTGAAATTGTATGCGCAAATTTGGAAACGAAAATTTAATACCTTACGATTCGAATTAGAGCGTACAATTAAAAGAATTAGAAAACAAAAGAAACAAATTATAAATTTAACACAAATGGCGAATATTCCCGAAATTCAAAATATGAACCAACAAAGACCATTAAGAGATTATGCCAACCCTACATCGGATGAAATTCATTTAACTATTCAAAACCCCGATGTAGCCGCTAATTCATTTGAACTTAAACCCGCAATTATCCAAATGGTACAAAACAATCAATTTAGTGGTTCACCTACCGAAGATCCTAACTTACATCTTGCTAGTTTTCTAGAACTTCGTGCTACTTTTAAATATCAAGGAGTATCCGACGATGCTATAAGACTTAGACTTTTTCCTTTTTCATTAAGGGATAAAGCTAAAATGTGGTTGAATTCGTTAAGCACTCGGATCTATTAAAACTTGGGGAGAATTATCACAAAAATTTCTATCCAAATATTTTCCACCATCTAAAACTCGCTAAATTTAGAAATGATATAACTTCTTTTTGTCGATTAGATGGAGAATCAATATATGAAGCTTCGGGAGAGAATTAAGGAACTTCTTAGGAAATGCCCACATCATGCGCTACCAGTATCGGCCGATTATTCAAACCTTTTATAATGGATTAGTAGGATCTTTAAGATCAATCATCGATGCTGTCATCTTGGAGGTTCATTAATGTCTAAACCATTTGATGAAGCTTATGCACTAATCGAAGAAATGGCAACAAATAATTTCCAATGGCTCATCGATAGAGTAAATCCTAAAAAGATAGCCGCATTCATGAAAACGATGCAATATCTATGTTAGCTTCTCAAATTGCTCGCTATATCTAAGAAATTAGATCATTTTGGAATGAACTACTCTCCTATTTTGAAGAAAACTCATCTGGACAAATCATAGAATCTCAAACTAATTATGAAACTTTAAATGCTATTAATAATAGAACTAATAACCCTTATTCAAACTATTATAATCCTGGTTGGAAAACTCATCCAAATTTTAATTGGAATAACACATCTAATCAACAATGGATGAATCAACCTAATCAAGCAAATCCAAACTATAAACCTAATTACCCACTCGGATTTAATAACAATAACCCTCAATTCAAGGATAAGAAATTATCCATGGATGAATTAATTTTGAATATGGGTCATCAGCTACAAAATCAAGGAAATCAACTACAAATTCAAGGAAATCAATTACAAGTTCAAGGAACATCTATTAAAAATATCGAAACTCAACTTGGACATATGGCTACTGCGCTAAATAATAGAATACCTGGAACTTTTCCTAGTAATGTGGAAATAAATCCTAAAGATCAAGGAAAAGAACAAATTAAAGCAATACAACTAAGGAGTGGAAAAGAATTAGAACCTCAAATTCAAAAAGAACTTGAAAGCCAAAAGAGGAAGTGGAAATTGAAAAGGAAACAATTCAACAAGATTCAAACTTAGAACATCCTTTAATACCTATGAAAATTTCGTTGAAAAACCTCCACCACCATTTCCTCAACGACTAGCTCAACATAAAAAAGATAAACAATTTGCTAAATTCCTTGAAATATTAAAGAAATTAACAATTAATATACCTTTTGTTGAAGCTTTAGATCGGATGCCAAATTATGTAAAATTTATGAAAGATATTCTAAATAAGAAAAGAAAATTCACCGATAATGAAACTGTCGCACTTAGTGAAGAGTGTAGTGCTTATTATTCGAAGAAGCTTCCGAAAAATTGAAAGATCTCGGTAGTTTCACTATACCCCGCGCTATAGGAGAAAAATTTTATGGAAAAGCTTTGTGTGACTTAGGAGCAAGCATCAATTTAATGCCTCTATCGATTTTTAAGAGATTAGGATTAGGAAAAATTACACCTACTTCAGTAACCCTTCAATTAGTCGATCGTTCGGTTACCTATCCTAAGGGAGTAATTGAAGATGTGTTAGTAAAGGTGGATAAATTTATCTTCCCAAGTAGATTTTATTGTTTTAGATATGGAGGAAGATAAAGAAATTCCTATCATTTTAGGAAGACCATTTTTAGCTACTGGAAAAGCTATGATTGATGTTCAGAATGGAGAATTAACTATGAGAGTAAATGACCAAAAAGTTACATTTAATATTTAAAAATCAATGAAATATCCTGCGCTAGAAAAAGATGATGAATGTTTTCGGATGGAAATACTTGAATATTTACAACAAGAACATTTTAAGGAATATTACGAGGATAAATTAGAAAAAGAAAACACTGAATTAATTGAAGATAAAAATGAAGAACTAGATTATATTCAGGAAAAATTTGAATTTTTGGATAATACTGAAAATACTGATAAGAATATAGTTCCATCAATTATTAAACCTCCTGAACTTGAGCTAAAAATATTACCTGATCATTTGAAATATGCTTATTTATGTAATTCTTCAACTTTACCAGTTATTATTTCATCTGCATTAAACGAATCTCAAGAACAAAAACTTTTAGAAACTTTAAAAAAATATAAGAGAACTTTTGGTTGGACTTTAGCAGATATTAAAGGAATTAGTCCTTCAATCTGTATGCATAGAATTATTTTAGATAATGAACATAAACCTAAAGCGAGATCTCCAAAGGAGATTAAACCCGATAATGAAAGAAGTATTTAAGAAAGAAATTTTAAAATGGTTAGATAATGGTATTATATATCCTATTTCGACGAGTGCTTGGGTAAGCCCAATTCATCGTGTTCCTAAGAAGGGAGGAGTGACCGTCACTCGCCAATGAAAATAACGATCTTATTCCTATAAGACAAGTTACCGGTTGGCGTATATGTATTGATTATAGGAAATTAAATACCGCCACCGAAAAGATCACTTCCCTTTACCATTTCTAGACCAGATGTTAGATAGATTAGCCGGACATAAGTATTTTTGTTTTCTAGATGGA
Source organism: Papilionanthe hookeriana x Papilionanthe teres (assembly GCA_022702705.1). NCBI lineage: Eukaryota > Viridiplantae > Streptophyta > Magnoliopsida > Asparagales > Orchidaceae > Papilionanthe > Papilionanthe hookeriana x Papilionanthe teres. The sequence goes on along the minus strand of CM040423.1, from coordinate 86,577,391 downwards.
TACACCGGTTATCATCAAATATAAATTGCTCCTGAGGATCAAGAGAAAACTACATTTACTAGTCCTTATGGAACTTTCGCTTTTCGAAGAATGCCTTTTGGATTATGTAATGCACCAAATAACATTCCGAGAGATGTATGATGTCAATATTTAGTAAGTTAATTGAAAATGGAATAGAAGTATTTATGGATGATTTCTCTGTATTTGGAACATCATTTGACACATGCTTAACTCATCTTGAAAAAGTATTAGAAGTATGTGAGAAAACAAATTTAGTTCTAAATTGGGAGAAATGTCGATTTATGGTTGCGGGTGGCATTGTATTAGGGCATAAAATTTCGGAAAAAGGCATGGAAGTGGACCTCGCAAAAATTCAAGTAATAGCTAAATTACCACCTCCAACTACGGTAAAAGGGGTAAGAAGTTTTCTTGGACATGCTTGGATTCTACGTACGCTATATAAAAGATTTTTCAAAAATTACTAAACCTCTATGCCAACTTCTCGAAAAGGACAAGAAATTTGAATTTACAATCGAATGCCCGAATGCTTTTGAACTCTTAAAAGAAAAATTAATTACAGCACCTATAATAGTTTCACCTAACCTGGGAGAAACCATTTGAGCTTATGTGTGATGCTAGTGATTATGCTCTGTAGGAGCAGTTCTTGGCAAAGATATGAAAAGATTTTTAAAGTTATATACTATGCTTGTAAAACTCTAAATGATGCTTCGAAATAAATTATACGATTACGTAAAGAGAACTATTAGCGGTAGTATATGGTTTTAATAAATTTAGACCTTATCCGATTGGAACAAAATGTATCGTGCATACCGATCATTCTCGCTATCAAATATTTAATGCAAAAGAAAGATTCCAAACCAAGATTAATTAGATGGATGCTATTAATGCAAGAATTCGATTTTGAGATCGTTAATAAGAAAGGAACCGATAATCAAATTGCGGATCATTTATCAAGATTAGAAAATCATGAATTATCCGATATTGAAAATGAAATTATAGACGCTTTTCCGATGAACAACTATATAATATCAATGAGTGGAAAATACCATGGTATGCTGATATAGTAAACTATATAATTAGTAATATTTTACCACCTATGCTAACTTTGCAACAACAGAAAAAATGCATCCATGATACGAAAACTTATTTTTGGGATGAACCATATTTATATAAGCAATGTAAGGATTTAATTATTAGAAGATGTGTACCTTATGATGAAACTGAACCAAATATTCAAAAATGTCATGATTCTGATTTTGGAGGACATTTCGGGACTAATAAAACTGCTTATAAGATTCTACAATCTAGATTTTACTGGCCTACTCTATTTAGAGATGTATATAGATATATTAAAACTTGCGATAAATGCCAAAGAGTAGGAAATATATCTAGAAGAAACGAAATGCCTCTAAACTTTATATTAGAAGTTGAAATTTTTGATGTTTGGGGATTAGATTTTATAGGACCTTTTATTCCTTCATTTGGAAACTCATATATATTAGTAATTGTTGATTATGTTTCCAAATGGATTGAGGCACAAGCTTTACCTAGGTGTGATGCTAAGAGTGTTTCAAAATTTCGATGAAAAATATTTTTACTAGATTTGGAATGCCGAGAGTGATTATCACCGACGGAGGAACTCATTTTAGAAATAAATACATTCACAAACTAGTAGAAAAATACAATATTACTCATAAGATATCCACTCGCTTATCATCCACGGACTAGCGGATTAGTCTGAAGTATCTAATCGTGAGATTAAACGTATTTTAGAAAAATCCGTAAACCCAAATAGGTTAGATTGGTCTATTAGATTAGACAATCGCATTATGGGCTTATAGGACTCGCTTATAAAACTCCGATTGGAATGACTCCTTACGAGCTTATATATGGAAAAACATGCCACTTACCGATTGAATTAGAACATAAAGCATATTGGGCGATTAAAGAATTTAATTATAATATGAAGGAAGTCTAGTGAGAAAAGATTGTTGCAATTAAATGAATTGGAAGAATTAAGAAATGAATCGTATGATAATGATCGGATTTATAAAGAAAAGATGAAATTATGGCATGATCGGAAGATTAATCAGAGAAATTTTGAACCAGGACAGGAAGTTTTGCTATATAATACTAGATTGAAATTGTTTCCTGGAAAATTGAAGTCTCGATGGTTAGGACCTTTCACCATAACTCAAATATTTTCATACGGAACTATAGAAATCGAAGATCCAAAAACTGGACATAAATTTAAAGTTAATGGACATAGATTAAAACCATATTTCGAAGGTATAAGACCTAACTATAAAGAGGTTTTAATGCTTAGTCGACTCGATTAATAATTGAAATTAGGTCGAGCCGACGACGTTAAACCAAGCGCTTTATGGGAGGCAACCCATATTAGTTATCTATTTTTATTGTATCTTAATAAGTTAGTTTATATTATTGAAACTTTACTACTCGATTATTATTAAGAATCATCACATATTCGAACCATTATGATGAGAAAAGAAATTATTCGATTTAGAGCGAAATTGGACATTATTTTGAAATCTCACCGACGGCGAGGTCGATACTCGCCGACAGCGAGGTTCGCGCCTAAATTAGATTCAGTTTATTTATCGAGCTCGCTGAAAGCGAGAAACGAGCTCGCCAACAGCGAGAACCGGAAAGACAGTTTTTATAACTAAGTCGTCGACGGTGAGAAACGTCCTCGCCGATAGCGAGGAAGTTATAAAGATGAGTTATATATATTTTGAATGCCGATTTGGACGGTTTCAACACCAATTCCTTTGTGAAAAACCATTCTTAAACCATTCTAAGTCTGCCTTCTTCACTAGAATTCATTCCATTCACCCTAATGGCCTCCAAATTCTTAGATTCCTCTAAATCTGGAGTGTTTAACCGGAGGAAATTTGTAAGTGCGGAAGCGCAGCGGATCTTCAACAAGGTTTTGATAAAGAAAAGAGTTATCAAGGAACGGGGATTTGTCAATCGAGGATTAGAGAATTCCACTACGAAGATAGAAGAAACGATCGCACGACGAGCACTGGGAGGTATTTTGTTACACTACGTCCGCCGTTGTTATTCCGGTTGTGAAAGAGTTCTACTCTAATTTACATGCGATCAACAATGGGAATGTCTACGTCCGAGGAAGATGGGTGACGTTTACTCCATCAAGAGTAAATGAATTATTCTCCATAGAAAACACCCCGGTATGTCACTATTCAAATTTTGTGCCTTCTCGATATAATATGAATGAGATATTTCGATATCTAACCGACGAACCGGAAGATTGGGAAATGCGGGAAGACGGGTATGTTAGTTTCTCCGCATCACTTTTGAATCTCGTCTCAAAGCACTCGGCACTTTTTCATCTCATCTAAATTATTACCTACAATGAGGGTAAACAAGGTTTCGAAGGAATGCGCTATATTGAATTATTGTATTCAAAGTGGATTGCCTATTGATGTTGGATCAATTATTGTTAAGTCTACATTGGGTTTAATTGTGCATGGGTCAGTTCACGGACTAGGACACCCATCTACTATTTTTGCATTATGCGATCAGTATCGGTGTTTCTTATGAAGCTTGGGAAAAGGTTCTGTTACCTTGGAAGCCGCTTGATCCTACGGATATGTTCCCTACTTTGGACAATAATGAAGACATTACATTTATCTCCGATAGAGCTTCACGAGAATAATCCTATAAGCAAGGCCTATTTCGGATAAAACGGAGTTACTTTTGAAGAAAATTAAAGGAATGGAGAAAGAACTACGGAATGTGAGAGACTTAATCGACAATATATCCGATTTATTTGATCACATTGATCGGAGGATGAAGGAACACTTTGATCATTCGGACACACTGAAGCTAGCTTTCTTCATTTACTTGCGACGAAGGGTTGGATCACCGAAGAATCTACTTCGAATTTCCCTTCGAGCCTTTCTATAACTTATTTGTGCATCATCGTCATATCGGAAATATCGGAGAAGATGAAGATTCCGACCTTGAAGAGTAGTAGTAAAGATTTTCATAGTATGTTTGTATTGATGTTATTTGATTTGATTTAGATTTTATTATGTGTGGAGTGATGATTTGAATATCTCAAACTTAATTGAGATATGCGTCATAGTTTTGTATCGGCATTTAGTGTGTCGTGGATTGGTTTGCGATGCCGATTAGTAGTAAGGATTGAAGTTTGAAGTTTGATTATAGAGTTTTAAATTATGTTAGTTTGTATGTCTCATGGATTTCAATATTAAAGTTAATCTGTTGTGTTGTGTGAATTTGGTTGTGTATAAGTAACTAATCTTCATATTAAATTAATAAATGATATGATCGGAAATATAATATAATGCAAATCAAGGAGGGGATGACAATATAGTTTGGGATTTCAATATAGAAGATTAGGACTTTATTTGTTTTGTTTGTTTGATGTTAAGTTATTTTGGAAACTTTTATATGTTTGTAATATTCAGTACTTTATGTTTTGAGACATTGAATGTTAGTTAGATTATTTGATTGAATTGTTGTAGTAGTTTAGTTTTTGTTTTTGTGTTAGTTAATTACATTTGTTTTTATGTTAAATAGGATGTTAGTTTTCTTTAGTATGTTTTTATTTTATTCTGTATTGTTTTAAATTGCAAAATTGTTAATCTGTTAGTTAAATGTTTTTAATATGTTAGTAATTCATATGTATAGTGTAGAGTTAATTTTAATTGTTATAGTTAATACTTATCTTAGATTTATCCCTGCATTTTCTTTAAATTGTTATATATATATGGAGAATACTAACGAGTACGAGTTCAATGAAAAATGAAAAAGCTCGCAAAAATTTCAAAGAAAAAGAAATACCTAAACTTCAAAGGTATGATTTATTTACTTTCCGTTTTTCATTATTTAGAATAGATATAAAAATTTAAGTTTGGGGGGGAGTAAAATACAAATTTAGTTATTAACTTGTTCTCAATTTCTATTTTCAAATTATTATAAAATGATTTTTATAGCAATTTTTTCAATTTAATTAATATGAATTATTTTATTTAATTATTATAAAAAGTTAAAAGAAATATTTCTAATACTTTAATTAATTAAATAGAATAAAATATTTGGTTAAAGGGAATAAGAATATAGTAAACTATTTTTAGTAAGGAAAACTATATTCTAAAATTAAAATTCTTAAGTATTCAAGTCAAAAAGAAAAGATTGAAAATCAATAAAGTAAAAACTATGAAGTTTATATAAGCTAAGAAATATTCCTAAGTTTCAAATTTAGGAAGATGAAAATGAAGTTCAAAATTATTAACAGGCTCTCCAGATACAGTAATCCTCAAAAGAAAAAGAAAAAGAAAAAAAAAAAAAAAAGAAAAAGAAAAATGAGGAGAAGCTTGAGGAGATGCCTTATCAAAAATTGGCTTCATTTGAATTAACCTAAAAGGAAAAACTTAAATATTTCCAAACTTATATTTATGGATTAGAATTTTACCTAATAGTGTTTTCTTGAATTTCTTATCATATGAATATCTTAGGTAGTTATTTTTTTAAATATAGTCATTCCTGAAATGAATAGTAAGCTAGAAATCTTAGACCTGATAACTAAATAATTTATTTCTATAAGATTAATTAAATTACATGAATTATTTTTATTTAACTTTATTATGATATTAATTAATCTAATTCATAGTTTATTTGAATTGAAAAATCTTACTATAGAAATAATTATTTTTATATAGTACTAAAATTACTTGAGGACAAGTAATAAGTAAGTTTGGGGGATTTTGATCGTTGAAAAATTTATTAAGAAATTCATACCTATTTTTGATGAAATTGCACTTTAAAGAAGGGTATTTTCTTTATTTTATCGTAGGAATGAATAATTTAGGTGATAAAAGCAAAAATCATAAAAAGGAGCAAATTTGGAGCAAAATCATGCAATTTAGTGTTGAGTCACCGACGGCGAGATCGAGCCCGCCGACGGTGAGGTTACGAGGAGACATTTCGAAGGATTTATAATCGTCTCGCCGACAGCCGAGCCCGAGCTCGCCGACGGTGAGATAGAGCGGCTTGAAGATCTTCAGAAGCCTCGCCGACAGCCGAGGTAGTTCGTCGCCGACGGCGAGGTAGTTCAAAGGGCACGGATACATTGAACCCGGACACTTTTGAAGAGATGCTTACACACCTCTTGGTCCTTTGCTCACCTCTATATATAGAGGCCGAAAATCAGTCTTTTGTGTGTTAGTTTTGTGCAGTCTTTTGTGTTCTAAGTGCAATCTTTTAGTCTTTTGTGAGTTCTAAGTGTAATTTGTGTGCAGTAGTGTGTCTTTAGTGAGTCTTTTAGTAAGTTTAGTGAGTAATTAGTGAGTCGTGCTGTACTGGAAGGAAGAGTCAAACGAACTACGAGGAGTCTGTTTGGGGATAAATTGAGGTAAGTATTTGTATTTATTGTTTTTAACTTTAATTGAAATACATGCTTAGTTTAGTTCCCATGCATTCTGAGTAGTTTATTAGTCTTTCTCCCTGTTTATGAAATTAAGTGACTTGATGAAATTAAAATAGAGATACTTATATATATTAATAAATTGTGATAATTTTTACTTAAAAATTAATTTACTTTCAAACTAGCCATTTGATTTGTTAAAATATGTTGGTTATCAACTATAGTAAAAATTACATCTGATATTCGGGGAATTCAAAAGCCTTGGAAGGAGGGTGCAAATAAATAGGGAAATAATATCACTGGGCGTAGAATCGAGCATTTTAGTGCGACAGACTAAAATATTCAATTCGGTCCTATTGTTTGAGAGCTGAAGTGTAGATGTTAACCCTCGGGCGAGGGGAACGTGGGAGCTACGAAGTGGCGATCGGTATCCTCCCAGCCTAGCCGCAGATTCAGTAATCAAACATAGGATTAGTCAATATTCTTTACACCTGGACCAAAGGGTAAAGAATAGGAATGCTCCTATTTGTCACAATACCTTAAAAGTATCTATCTAAATTCATCAATCACTTAAATTTCTAAACAAGGGGAAAGATACTTTTTACGAATAGTTAAGACTTATTTAGCAATTAGTTTAATTTTCTCGCACTTTCAATACGTATTAATTTTCTACTTAGTTAAGTTACTTAATTAAAATACTTAGTTTACTTTATTGCGCTCAAATTTTAGAATTCCAAATTTTCGTATACTATTTTAAAAAATTATTATTATTATTTTAAAATTAGTTGTTATTTAATTTTCTCTTTCCCTATGGGATCGATAACCAGGACTCCACTAGAGCCCTGTATTACTTGATACGATACGTATACTTGCGTAGCATCCACAACATAAACAATTACAATTCTATACATATAAATAACGGGGTCAAGTTTTTGGCGTCGTTGCAATTAAATTAAAAATATCATAATATAAAATTGTGGGTCAAGTTTTTGGCGTCGTTGCAATTAAATTAAAAATATCATAATATAAAATTGTGGGTCAATAGGATAAACCCATTCCTCATCATCTCTTGCTTCAACTTCCGACAATTGACAAAGTGCATAAATAAGGCCAGGATGCCCTAAAGATCCACTTGTCTCACTCCTTGTAGTAGTCATAATACTCTTATAGATTATCTTCCCCACATTAATTCTTCTATTGTTCTAAATACAAAAATTCAGAACAGCTCTCTCTCTTGAGACTTCACTATGATGGTATGTAGGTAGCAGAGTTGAATAGATGAAATAATGCCATGCCTTAGCATTGACATTCATCATGGACAGTGTAAAGTTAATCCGTTCCTGATTTTTAATTTTCCAAACTCCTTTCCCATCAGTGAGAAAGTCAATAACATCATCCAATGGACCTTCTATTGTTCTAAAAGTTTCAAACTCGCTAGTATAATAATCTTGAAGCTCGTAAAAATTATTAATTCTATTAACATTAAATTTGACATAGAAACCCCTTACTTGGACAAGCTCGTCCTCAATATGAGTCAGATTCGAGTAAAATTCTCTAACAACTTCAACCACAGCTTTGTTAGTTGTATAGCAGAAATTCTCCCATCCTCTCTCCTTGATTACTCTTTCCACCTCTCCTCTAGGATTCTCAAAAACTCTATCTTGAATACACTTCTTACTTTGGAAAAGTGAAGTGTACCTCGATTGGGCTTTCGCATTAACGAATCAAGTTTCGTCAAATTCAAGTCTTCTGTTTTGTCTTGGAGCCAAATCACAAAAAATTCCAACTAATCTCTAAAATAATAACACAATGGCTTCTAAATGGGGTTTAAAACAATCTAAATCAATTTCCATGAATTACTTCCAAGTCTTTTCTCCACATTTTCAAATTTTCCAAAATTTCTCAATGTAGAAGAAATTCATGGTGAAAATAAAAAATTTTTACATAAGAGTGAACCACTTACCAAGGGAAGATGAAATCCGGTGTTAAAATTGGTTGAAATTGCTCCAAATCCAAGATCTCTCAAGTCTTAAGTCAGTTTTTCAGGTAAAATGGGGAAGAAGATGATGAATTGTGGCTTTTGACATGTCAAAATCGCGGTTAATAGGCATTTGTCACGACCGCGCCGTCGGCCGGCTCATTCGTGCCGTCGGCGGGCTCTATTAAGTTAATATTCTGTTCTTTTCGGGAAAAATGCGCCTTCGGGGGACTCGAGGGCGCCGTCGGTGAGATTCCCTAAAATTAAAATTTTTGCGATTTTTCTCAATTTTAAGCCTCGTCGTCATCCGTTCGATCCTTTTTATTATATATTTTAATTAATTTAGTGATGTATTAACACAAATAAATGTACACAACAAACTTCACTTTAATATATCGAATCCAAGTTTTTTCAATACACAATACATAACACACTTAAGTAGGTATTCTTTCAACCTAAATCCATCAATCAGCGTCGCAATCCAAGCCACAACACTCAAAATGCTGAGAACAAACATTTTAAACCTAATCTCATCTATACTGAGATTAAAAGCAAACTAATCAAACACACAACAAACATTGATTAAATCAAATACAATAAATTAAAATAAACTAATCAAGTCTACTACTCTTCTGAACTAGTACTGGTCTCTCCTTTGATAGCTCCCATCATTTGAACATGGACAAACAAGTTGTAAAAAGGTCGGAATGGGACTTCTTCAGTAGAATCATCATCAATCAGTCCCATCTTTATCATCAATCTCACCAAACATGCTTCAAATTGTTCAGTATGGTTAAAATGCTCTTTCATTTTCCAATCGATGTGATTGAAGAAATCAAACATATTGTTAACTGTGCTTATTAAGATTTGTATCTGATTCTCCAGACTTTTGATTTTATGCATGAGTATTGATGTCTTGTCTGCTACTAAAGGTTGAACTGAAATAGAATTATGCGAAGCTTGATCCAGGATCAAACCTACATCACTCTCTCCATCAATGGTTGGGAATATCTGAGTCAGATCTAAGGGATTCCATGGTAGCAATATCTTCTCCCAAACTTCGTATGAAACTTGAAACAAACTGCAAATCGAGAAAATTGTGGAAGGATGTCCAAGCCCTTGGAATGATCCTTGAACGATCAGGCCATAAACAAATTTCACAATAATCAATCCAATATCAATGGGCCATCCCCTCTGAATGCAGTAGTTTAAGATTGCACTTTCTTTGGTAACCTTGCCAATTTTCATCGTCGACAATATTTTCGCAGAGATGAAAAAGTGCTAGTGTTTCGAAACAAGATTTAAGAGAGTAGCAGAGAAACTAACATACCCATTCTCTCTAACTTCCCATTCATTGGTTTCGTCCGTAAAAAATTGATATATCTCATTCATCTTTTCTTTCGTCGGCATGAAATTTGAAAAGTAAGAGACTGGAACATTCTCAAGCATATATAACTCATTAATTCTCTCAGAATTAAATGTAATCCACCTACCTCGCATATAAACGCTTCTTTGGTTGATTCCATGTAAATTTGCATAGAATTCTTTAACCACTAGAATGACTACTACGGCAGTAGTGTAGCAGAACACTTCCCATCTTCTTCGCACAATCATTTATTCGATTAGTGACTGACCCTCGATCCGCAGCAATGCAGCAAAAACTTGGTTTGCAATCGCCAAACAATGCATTAATTTATGCTATCAAAAATATGTTATAGCCAATACTTTGACTTAAATAATAATAGCGGCTAGTGTATATAAATATAATTTTATGGAAAATATTCTACACACTAGGGGTACTATGCAAGTATACGTATCGTTTCAAGTAATATAGGGCTTTAAATAAAGACCCCAGTATCGATCCCACGAGTAGGATTATAGATTTTTTTTAAAAATATTTTGATTTTATTTTTATGTATTTCTTTTAAAGTTAAAAAGTTGATATTTAATTTACTAAATGCAGAAATAAAGCAGTAATAAAGTAATGATTGATATAAATAAAAATAAGCAAACAACTTTCTTCATTTTAATTAATCCAAGACATTTAAGATAATGTAATATTCGTGGAGAATATAAATTTATGGTATTGTGCCAAATAGAAACATTGCTATCCTTTACCTTCGCTCGATAGTATAAAGAACATTGGCTAATCTATAGATCAGGTCTGGATGTATTGTTAGTAGAATGGGTTAATCTTGACTCACACTACTAGATGTCCAAGGGTGGCTATGGTCAGCCCTACTAGTGACCCTTTCCTTCTCTATAAACCAAATTACAAGAATTTAGCCTGTCACTCTAAAAACTTATCAATTCTACGCCCATTAAATAATATCTTCCTATTTATTTGCACTTCACTTTGAATAACCCACGCAAGGCCTTCGACTACCCAAGGATTCATGTGATATCTACTAGTTAAGAATTCATCTCCTTCTAGGTCTCAAAAATCTTCAACAGATTTTAACAACTTAAATGGCCAATTTAAATAGTAAATTAAGATCCGGTATTAATATCATCACAATGTTTAATATATATATATATATAGTTTTTAATTCTCCAACGAATTTTATATTATCTTATTTATCTTTTCATAATTGAAAGGAGAAAGTGAAGTAACTACTCAGAACACATTGAATTTAAACAACAAAACATATAAATAAAACTTTGAATCAAAATACAAATACTTATCTCAAGTGTTTCTCCAACTGAACCTCTGAATCCTTCTGACTCCAAAGCAAAATAGACTTCAAAAGCACCGACTCTTCAAAACTCTCAATACAAACTCTAAATAAACTCACTAATTAATAAAATAAACTATAAATATGGCTCTTAAATATTTCTCTAATTTCCCACTCTAAATGGACTATGGGGCTAGGGGACTAGGTTGGGCGTTGGTGGTTTTTTGGCCTTTTTCTCTGAAGGAGTAGCCTCCTATTTATAGGCTTCAAGGGTTGCCTTGAGGCACCTCTTCAAAATGTGTCCATGTTCAATGAATCTTCTAGAAGGTGTGTCTGGTGCCTAGGCGTCCGACTCTGAGTCCGGTTCTTCGCACCTCTTCACTTTGGATCGCACCTCTTCGTGATCCTAACCATTTTCAAGCGTCCAAATACAATGTATCACATGTCCTATAATCCAGGAATAACTGCAAATCTTCTAAATGGTCCAATAACTGCTAACACCGTCAAAATAACCGTCCAAAAGTCGTAAAAAATCTTACAGAATTCTGTATCGAACAGGCGCTTAGGCGCCGGATTCTGGCGCCTAGGCGCCAGGCCAATTATTTTGATAATTTTGCATTTTGGCTCCATTTTTGCTGCTTTTGGCTCCTTTTTCATCCTTTTTTTCTTCTTGAAAATTTTTGCATCACCTACATCCAAAAACACAAAAATACCTTCCATTAAAGCATAATATCCTTAAAAATTTGATAAAAATCAAGGCATAAAAATAGGTATTTTTTTCATGGATCAAAATCCCCCAAACTTAAACGTTACTTGTCCTCAAGTAACCCTTTTTACTATATAAAATGTATAACAATTGGAATAAAAGGTAAATATTTAAGATTTCTTATAATTTTTTATTTTATAAAGGCTTTAGTAAATCATTAACCAAATTTTACTAACTAAGTTTAATTTTAAGAATTTAAAGAATATTTAACTACCAAATTATAAGATTTCAAAAGTTTTTCATTCACTTCGAAAATAATTGTAGTTTATTATATTAAGATAACATAAATTATTTACAAGAAAAAGATCTTCATGAAAATATTTTCTAATAAAGATACATGCATAAAAATTAAGTAAAATATGTAATCAGTTTTTTCCTTATAAGCTAATTCAAGTGAAACAAAATTTTTTATTAGGCATCTCCTCAAGCTTCTCCTCTCTCTTCTTCTTTTTTTTATTTTTTCTTTTTTTTATTTTTTATTTACAGAAAGGATTCCTATATCTGGATAGCCTGTTAATAGTTTTGAACTTTGTTATCCTTAAGTTATACTTTCAAACTTATACATTTTCACTTAATTACTATAACATGAATAGATTTCAAAAAAAATTTCAATCTTTTCATTTTCAAGTTATAATTTTTGATTTCATAATACTTCTAAAATTCAATTATTTCTACTATGAATAAAAAAATTTCTTAATCTTACTCTTCTTTAAGTTCAATAATTCTATTCTTAAAATCAATTAAAGTTATTAAAATTTTGGTTAAGTTTACTAAATTATTTGTAATTTCAAAAATTTAAATGATCTTAAATGGATTCTTCATTCCTTATGTTATGTTAATATTTTTTTGAAAATATTAACACTTTAAGGACAAATAAAATTTAAATTTGCATGTATTTTCCCTTCCCCCAAACTTAAGTTTTTGTATATCATGATAAAATTTTAAAGTATGAGAGAAAGAAAGGTATAATTTAAAAAGGAATTTTTATAAGTATGTAAAAACAGTCTAAAAAGAAAAATTTACTTCTAAACATGCTTTTTATGAATATTACTGAAATAATGAAGCACATATAAAAGTAAGCGGAGCTCATCATTTTTTTTATATCGATAGTTGAATTAAATGACTATACTACTCATAGTAACGTGAAACGAACAACATTACTAACTATTTAAGAATACTAAACGATAGGTCGAAATCAGAAATAAACATTAATTCATCCAAATTTCAGTCTTCAACACAATACACTAAATATCTAAAATAGCCTCAACATCAAACAATCCACACAAGGTTTCATAAACAAATCTACACTAACAAACAACAAACAACAAACAATAAACAGTACTAGCAAACACGAAATAAACTAACAACAGAATCAGCACATCTCAGAGGTAAATCAAGCTACTAATCACTGTCTGTAGCCTCGTCATCTTCATCATTAAAAGAAAACTCCACATCCTTTGGATCAACATACGGTGAAAATCTAGGACAGGTAGAAAACTGAACATCATGCTCACCCTTCAAGAATCTCACTAAAGACTTTGAATATTCAGCATCATACTCACTTTTCCTTTGGGTAAACTCAGATAAATGATCAATCTTCTTGTCTATAGTATCTACTCTACAGTGAGTTAGAAATAACTCATTCTACTGCTCCAGAAATTGATCATGTATCGATTCCCAGAAACTCTATAGTGGCTCAGCAGTAGAAGTAGAAGGTCTGGAAGTAGAAGCTCTAACTGGAGTAGGTATAGAAGTAGAAGGACCAGTAGATCTCTTCCCTCGAAGACGATCATAAATTCAAACACTCTCCTGCCCAATTGGCTTTGTAGTCTTCAACTTCTCCTCTAATATATCAGCAGAAAATCCATTGCCCATGCATAAAGAATGAATCAAGGATGGGAATCCTAATCCCACAGAAGTGCTGGATCTAGCAATAGACTCCAAAGAATCATAGATAATACTGCCAACATCTATTGGCTTCCTCTCCTGCATGCAGTAGTTCAGGATAGCTCGATCTCTGGTAACTTCGCTCAGGTGGTTGGAAGGTAGAAGTCTACCAGAAATAAAATAATGCCATGACTTTGAAATACCATTTAGCTTAGAATATTTGAAGTTTACCCGTTTGTCTTTCCGGATCTTCCAAGCTCCAGTGCCATCAGTCAGATATGCAATAATCATCTCAAGATCTCCCTTAGATGGAGATAAACCAGAATAGTAGCACTCAATGGTAGGTGGCAGGCCGTAGAAAATATTGATCCGTTCCGGAGTAAATCCTACTCCGACACCTCTAACAAAGACTTCGTAGTCTTCAGCATCCAAAAAGTTGGCATAAAACTCGCGTACAATATGAATAACGGAAACAGCAGTGAAATAACAGAATCATTGCCAGTTGTGTGCAACGATTGTGTTCTCGATCATTTCACCAGGATTGTAAAAACTGCGCTCCGAGATAAACTTTCTTGATGTTGCAAATTCGTGATAACGAAAATGCGCTGCCGTAGTTGAAAACTTACTGCTGTCAAAATTTTCTCGTGCTTTTCCTCTCTTAGATTTTGGTGCCATCTAAACGTGAAAGAAAACACAAATAAATTTAAAAATAAAAAATTTAAACTCTTTTTAAGCTTGGGAACCTTAAATTGAGTTTAAAAATCCATGGAGAAACTCTAAAAATCAAAATTTTTCTCAAAATTTTGGGTTTTAGCAAAAAAAATAGGAAAAACTATGGTAAGAATAAAAAATAAATGGATTAGAAGGTAGATCTCAAAAACTTGATTTATTGACCTCAAAATAGATCTTGAGGGTGGTTCACGAAAAAGAGGAAGAGGATGAAGCTTAGGCGTCGACCATGGCTAATGGGATTTAAAGGCTAATTTTCGGTAAGCGAGTCGAACCAGGCGCTAGGCGCCGAGTCCGGCGCCTGGCGCCGAACTCGTCTTTCACAAAAATCACTTTAAAAATTTTATTTTCCACCAAAACTCATAAATTCAACTTCTAATTACTCATATGAGAGTAATGCTCCAGTTTCCAACTTCCTAAATATTTTCCAAAAATTTTAAAAATTAAAAATTAAATCCACCAATTAAACACAAGGTTTAAATCAAACTCTTCTAATTCCATTCATAATCTTTAATTTTGGCTAAATACAATACAGATATGTATAGAAATATGATTCAAGTTCTAAGAAATAATCAAACTACACAATTTCAAAGCAAATACAACGCACATTGAATAATAAAACAAACACACAAACAACACATTCGATTTACTAAATCGATATAACGACACACTAATAAAAGTCTAGATCACACCATAATAACTATCTAATCTTCAAATTAGAAATTTCCATTCTCGTCACAATGAAGATTACTCGGCCTACTTGGGAAGAACGCTAATGCCCTCGAAAAATCCATAGCCGTTTTCTCATCGATCCACTTGTTCTTCGCATACATCTCCACTTGAGCATCTTGATAAGCCGCTAGATGATTAAATTGAAGCTTCTCCTTCCATTCCAGATGTTCAATTTGATGATACATCTCATGGAGGCGATCTCCAATACTTTTGAATTCTTCTTCAAATTTATCTAGATAACTTGAAATTTTCTCCAAACCTACAACGATAAAACCATTGAAGTAGGGTTGAGGATCCTTTGAACCTTTATCTCTAGCCTCTTCTCCAAGATTTATTTTCTCCATTTCTTCAAAAATCCTCTTTAATCTCTCAAGAATGAAGTGTCTAGGTCATAATTTTGGTTGCTTAGGGATTGGGGACGAAGATTGGGTAATTTAAAGGAGAAAAGCGTGTGAAAAACTGAAAATTTTCAGTTTTTACACGATGCAGTAACTGTGGCGCTTAGGCGCCAAATCTGGCGCCCAGGCACCGGACCCATCAATACACAGTTTATTCTGGTTCTTAGGCGTCGAATTCTGGCGCTAGGCGCCAGAACCATGTTTGACTCAGTTTCGCCTAACACATATGAAATGGAGTGATCCAAAGTCCAAACATTATATATTTCGAGATAATTTTTAGCTTAAATCAATGAAGACTTGTTAGCATCAATCTTTTCTAAAGTTATATAAAATTAGTCAAGACCGAGGCATATCCTTACATTAAAAATGTAAAAACACAAAAAAAAACTATGGGTTGCCTCCCACAAAGCGCTTGGTTTAACATCATAAGCCCGACCTAAATAAGTCTTTAATCAGGTTGACTTAACTCGTAAGCCTCTTTATAAATCTTTTTAATGTCTCCCAAATAAGGCTTCAGTCTTAATCCGTTAACTTTAAATATTTTTCCAGTTTTGGGGTCTTTAATAACCACAGCTCCATAATGGTATACTTTCTCAATTATATATGGTCCCATCCATTTATATCTAATTTTCCAGGAAAAAGTCTTAAACGAGTATTAAATAACAATACTTCTTGTCCAGGCTAGAATATTTTTCCCGAAATCTTTTTATGATGTAAAATCTTCATTTTCTCTTTATAATTTTTTGCATTTTCATATGATTCATTTCTTATTTCATCCATCTCATTTAATTGTAATAATCATTTTTCTCCTACAGTATTCAAATCAAAATTAAACTCCTTTATCGCCCAATAAGCTTTATGTTCAAGTTCAACAGGTAAGTGACAATATTTACCATAAATTAACCGGTAAGGTGACATTCCGATTGGTGTCTTATAAGCTGTTCTATAAGCCCATAATGCAGAATCAAGTCTATCAACCTAATCAGTTCCTTTAGGATTAACAATCTTCTCTAAAATTCTTTTAATATCTTTGTTTGACACTTCATCCATTCCACTTGTTTGTGGGTGATACGCAGTTGCAATTCTGTGTTTGATTCCAAATTTTTCCAGTAATGATTGAATTCTTATATTTCTAAATTGACTTCCACCATCTGTGATAATTACCTTAGGCATTCCAAATCTTGAAAAAATCATTTTCTTTAAAAATTTTGAAACACTTTTGGAATCACAGTTAGGTAAAGCTACAGCTTCAATCCACCTTGAAACATAATCAACTGCTAAAAAAATATAAATCTTTCCAGATGATTGTACAAATGGACCCATAAAGTCTAAACCCCATATATCAAAAATTTCAACTTCCAATATATAGTTTAAAGGCATTTCATCTTTTCTAGATATATTTCCCATCCTTTGACATCGATCACATGTTTTCACATAATGTCTCACATCTTTGAACAAAGTAGGCCAATAAAATCCTGAATTTAAAAATTTAAATGCAGTTTTATCTACTCCAAAGTGTCCTCCAAAATCGGAATCATGACATTTTTGAATAATAGCAAAAATTTCTTCATAAGGTACACATCTTCGAATTACAGAATCTTTTCCTAATTTGGATAAATGAGGATCTTCCCAAATATAAGATTTAGCATCATTTTTAAATTTCTTAATATATTTGTTATTCAATCCATAAGGTAGAATATTGCCAACTAAATAGTTAACTATATCCGCATACCAAGGTGTTTGGCATCCTTGAATAACATATAAATGTTCATCAGGAAATTTCTCATTTATATTTTCCTCAGTAATAACATTCTTAATTCTAGATAAATGATCAGCAATTTAGTTATCAGTTCCTTTTCTATCCACTATTTGAAAATCAAATTCTTGTAGAAGTAAAACCCATCTCAGTCTAGGCTTAGCATCTTTTTTTGACATTAAATATTTAATAGCAAAATGATTAGTATGAACTATGCATTTGGTACCAAGAAGATAAGGTTTAAATTTATCAAAGGCATAGACTATAGCTAAAAGCACTTTTTTAGTAGTAGTGTAATTTCATTGAGTTTCAGTAAGAGTTTTACTAGCATAATATATAACTTTGAAAATCTTCTCATATTTTTGTCCCAAAACAGTTCCAATTGCAAAATCACTTGCATCACACATTAATTCAAAAGGTTTATTCCAATTAGGTGCAATAATTATAGGTGCAGTTATTAATTTTTTTTTAATATTAAAAGCATTAACACAGTCTTCATTAAATTCAAATTTAGCTTCTTTTTCCAATAAATGACAATGAGGTTTAGCAATTTTAGAAAAATCCTTTATATATCTTTTATAAAATCCAGTATGACCCAGAAAACTTCTCACATCAGTAACAGTAGTAGGTGGTTGTATTATAGCAATAATCTTCACTTTTGCTTGATCAACTTCTATCTCTTTTTGTGAAAATTTTTTACCAAGTACAATGCCTTCTGTGGCCATAAATTGACATTTTTCCCAGTTAAGAACTAAATTTGTTTCTTCACATCTTTTCAGAACTTTGGAAATATTTTCCAAACAAGATTCAAAAGAAGTTCCAAAGGTCGAAAAATCATCCATAAATATTTCAATTCCTTTGTCAATCAAATCACAAAATATTGACATCATACATCTTTGAAAAGTTGCAGGTGCATTACATAAACCGAAAGACATTCTTCTAAATGCAAATTTTCCATAAGGACCTGTAAAAGTTGTTTTCTCTTGGTCCTCAGGAGCGACAGGTAATTGATGATAACCAGAATATCCATCCAGAAAATAGAAATATAAGTGTCCAGCTAATTTATCAAGCATTTGATCCAAGAAAGGTAAAGGAAAATGATCCTTTCTAGTGGCGTTATTTAATTTTTGATAATCAATGCTAACTCGCCATCCAGTAACTTGTCTTGTAGGAATTAGTTCATTTTTATCATTGACAATGACAGTTACTCCTCCTTTCTTCGAAACACAATGAATAGGACTTACCCATCCGAAACAGGATAAATAATTCCAGCATCTAACCATTTCAAAATTTCTTTTTTAACAACCTTTTTCATAATAGGATTTAATCTTCTTTGAGGTTCAATAATAGGTTTAAAATCTTCTTCCATTAAAATTCTATGCATACAGATGGAAGGGCTTATTCCTCTTATATCAGCAATAGTCCAACCAAAAACTTTCTTATAATTCTTTAACACTCCTATTAATTTTTCTTCTTGATCTAAGCTTAGTTTAGAAGAAATAATAATAGGTAAAGTTAATGAGTTTCCAAGAAAAAAATACTTTAAATGTGCAGGTAACATTTTTAATTCCAGTTCAGGGGCTTTTTAAATTGAGGGTAAAGTATATCATTTTAAGTTATGTCCAAATGTTCCCAGTTATCTTTAATATAATGAGTTTCTTTAGATAATTCTTCTTCTTTTAGTTCTTCATTTTCATCAGTTAATAATTCAATTTTTTCTTCGAAATGACTTTACATCTTTCTTGATAATGTTTTTCAATTATATAATCAATAATATCCATTCGATAGCATTTTTCTTTATCAGGGTACTTCATTGATTTAAGAACATTGAATTTAATCTCTTGATCATTAACTCTCATGGTTAATTCTTGTTCTTGCACATCAATCATAGCTCGTCCGGTAGCTAGAAAAGGTCTCCCTAAAATAATTGGTATTTCTTTATCTTCTTCCATATCAAGTACAATGAAATCCACGAAGAAAATAAATTTATCCACTTTAACAAGAACATCCTCTATAACTCCTTTAGGGTAGGTGATAGATATATCAGCTAACTGAAGGGTTACAGTGGTGGGAGTAATCTCTCCTAAATTTAACCTTCGAAAAATAGAAAACGGCATGAGATTAATACTTGCTCCTAAATCACATAAAGCTTTTCCACAAAATGTTTCTCCAATAGCACAAGGTATAGTGAAACTTCCAGGATCTTTAAGTTTCTGAGGTAATTTCTTTTGAATTATTGCACTACATTCTTCACTTAATGCAACAGTTTCAAAAGCTTCAAATTTTCGTTTCTTACTTAAAATATCCTTCATAAATTTTTCATATGTTGGCATCTGTTCCAAAGCTTCAGCAAAAGGTCTGTCAATGGTAAGTTTCTTAAAAATTTTAAAGAACTTAGAAAATTGATGATCAAGCTTCTGCTGTTTTAGTCTTTGAGGAAAAGATGGTGGTGGTTTTTCAACTTCCACATTAATAGGAATAACAGTCTGATCTTTACTAGGAGAAGGAGTTTCTTTAGGTTTTTCAATCTCTTCAACCTCAATCTCATTTTCAATTTCAATCTGCATTCTTTCTTTTAATTATTTTCCCCTTCTAAGTTGTGCAGCCTTAATATGTTCATGTTCTTTTCCAGTTTCTTTTGGATTGACTTCAACATTATTAGGAAGTGTTCCTGGAGGTCTGTAATTAATTAAATTAGCGATTTGTCCCATTTGATTCTCAATATTACGAATAGCAGTGTTTTGATTTTGTAATTGATTACTTAGTTGTAAAATTAATTCTTCTATAGATAACCTTTTCTATTGATTATTAAATACAAGTGGTTTATAGTTTGAATTTACTTGATTGTTCCAATTTCCAGTTGGATGGGATTGATTATTACCCCATTGTTGTTGTGAATTATTCCAGTTAAAATTAGGGTGATTTTTCCATCCAGGACTATAATAATTTGAATAAGGATTATTTTGAATAGCAATAGCTTGTAAAGTTTCAATAGTTTGAGAATTGAAACTACTTGTGAAGCTAAGATAGAAAAGGCTTCGTTATCATGAATACCTGTCCTTCTTTTAGCATTAATCCTTTCAGAAGGCCATTGAAAATTATTGTTAGCCATTTCTTCAATTAAAGAATAAGCTTCTTCAAATGATTTAGCCATTAAAGAACCACCAGCAGCAGCATCAATAATTGATTTAAGTGATCCAATAAGTTCGTTATAAAATGTTTGAACAATTAACCAATCAAGTAAAGCATGATGAGGACATTTTCTTAATAGTTCTTTAAATCTTTCCCAAGTTTCATAAATTGTCTCCCCGTCAAATTGACTAAATGAAGTAATATCATTTCTTAACTTAGCAGTTTTAGAAGGAGGAAAATATTTAGCAAGGAATATTTGTAAATTTGCATAGAATTCTTTAACCACTGGAACGACTACTGCGGCAGTAGTGTAGCAGAACACTTCCCATCTTCTTCGCACAATCATTTCTTCGATTGGTGACTGACCCTCGATCCGCAGCAATGCACCAAAAACTTTGTTTGCAATCGCCAAACAATGCAGTAATTAATGCTATCAAAAATATGTTATAGCCAATACTTGACTTAAATATTAATAGCGGCTAGTGTATATAAATATAATTTTATGGAAAATATTTTACACACTAGGGGTACTACGCAAGTATACGTATCGTTTCAAGTAATATATGGCTTTAAATAAAGACCCCAGTATCGATCCCACAAGAAGGATTATAGATTTTTTTAAAATATTTTGATTTTATTTTTATGTATTTCTTTTAAAGTTAAAAAGTTGATATTTAATTTACTAGATGCATAAATAAAGCAGTAATAAAGTAATGATTGATGTAAATAAAAATAAGCAAACAACTTTCTTCCTTTCAATTAATCCAAGACTTTTTAGATAATGTAATATTCATGGAGAATATAAATTTATGGTATTGTGCCAAATAGAAGCATTCCTATTCTTTACCTTCGCTCGATAGTATAAAGAACATTGGCTAATCTATAGATCAGGTCTGAATGTATTGTTAGTAGAATGGGTTAATCTAGACTCACACTACTAGATGTCCAAGGGTGGCTATGGTTGGCCCTACTAGTGACCCTTCCCTTCTCTATAAACCAAATTACAAGAATTTAGCCTGTCACTCTAAAAACTTATCAATTCTACGCCCATTAAATAATATCTTCCTATTTACGTTTCTTACTTAAAATATCCTTCATAAATTTTGCATAAGTTGACATCTGTTCCAAAGCATCAGTAAAAGGTATGTCAATGGTAAGTTTCTTAAAAGTTTCAAAGAACATAGAAAATTGATGATCAAGCTTCTGCTATTTTAGTCTTTGAGGAAAAGTTGGTGATGGTTTTTCAACTTCCACATTAATAGGAATAACAGTCTGATCTTTACTAGGATAAGGAGTTTCTTAAGGTTTTTCAATCTCTTCAACCTCAATCTCATTTTCAATTTCATTCTGCATTCTTTCTTTTAATTCCTTTCCCCTTCTAAGTTGTACAGCCTTAACATGTTCATGTTCTTTTCCAGTTTCTTTTGGATTGACTTCAACATTACTAGGAAGTGTTCCTGGAGGTCTGTAATTAATTAAATTAGCGATTTGTCCCATTTGATTTTCAATATTACGAATAGCAGTGTTTTGATTTTGTAATTGATTACTTAGTTGTAAAATTAATTCTTCTATAGATAACATTTTCTGTTGATTATTAAATCCGGAGTGGTTTATAGTTTTAATTTACTTGATTGTTCCAATTTCCAGTTGGATGGGATTGATTATTACCCCATTGTTGTTGTGAATTATTCCAGTTAAAATTAGGGTGATTTTTCCATCCAGGATTATAATAATTTGAATAAGAATTATTTTTACTAGCAATAGCTTGTAAAGTTTCAATAGTTTGAGAATTGAAACTACTTGTGAAGCTAAGATATTGCAACTACTTTTGAAGCTAAGATAAAAAAGGCTTCGTTATCATGAATACTTACCATTCATTTAGGATTAATCCTTTTAGAAGGCCATTGAAAATTATTGTTAGCCATTTCTTCAATTAAAGCATAAGCTTCTTCAAATGATTTAGCCACTAAAGAACCACCAGTAGCAGCATCAATAATTGATTTAAGTGATCCAATAAGTCCGTTATAAAATGTTTGAACAATTAACCAATTAGGTAAAGCAAGATGAGGACATTTTCTTAATAGTTCTTTAAATCTTTCCCAAGTTTCATAAATTGTCTCCCCGTCAAATTGACTAAACGAAGTAATATCATTTCTTAATTTAGCAATTTTAGAAGGAGGAAAAAATTTAGCAAGGAATATTTGTAAGTTTGCATAGAATTCTTTAACCACTGGAATGACTACTGCGGCAGTAGTGTAGCAGAACACTTCCCATCTTCTTCGCACAATCATTTCTTCGATTGGTGACTGACCCTCGATCCGCAGCAATGCACCAAAAATGTGGTTTGCAATCACCAAACAATGCAGTAATTTATGCTATCAAAAATATGTTATAGCCAATACTTCACTTAAATAGTAATAGCGGCTAGTGTATATAAATATAGTTTTATGGAAAATATTTTACACACTAGGGGTACTACGCAAGTATACGTATCGTTTCAAGTAATATAAGGCTTTAAATAAAGACCCCAGTATCGATCCCACGAGAAGGATTATAGATTTTTTTTAAATATTTTGATTTTATTTTTATGTATTTCTTTTAAAGTTAAAAAGTTGATATTTAATTTACTAGATGCAGAAATAAAGCAGCAATAAAGTAATGATTGATGTAAATAAAAATAAGCAAACAACTTTCTTCCTTTCAATTAATCCATGAATTTTTAGATAATATAATATTAATCGAGAATATAAATTTATGGTATTGTGCCAAATAGAAGCATTCTTATTCTTTACCTTCGCTTGATAGTATAAAGAACATTGGCTAATCTATAGATCAGGTCTGGATGTATTGTTAGTAGAATGGCTTAATCTAGACTCACACTACTAGATGTCCAATGGTGGCTATGGTTGGCCCTACTAGTGACCCTTTCCTTCTCTATAAAGCAAATTACAAGAATTTAGCCTGTCACTCTAAAAACTTATCAATTCTACGCCCATTAAATAATATCTTCCTATTTACATTTCTTACTTAAAATATCCATCATAAATTTTGCATAAGTTGGCATCTGCTCCAAAGCTTCAGTAAAAGGTATGTCAATGGTAAGTTTCTTAAAAATTTCAAAGAACTTAGAAAATTGATGATCAAGCTTCTGCTGTTTTAGTCTTTGAGGAAAAGATGGTGGTGGTTTTTCAACTTCCACATTAATAGGAATAACGATCTGATCTTTACTAGCAGAAGGATTTTCTTTAGGTTTTTCAATCTCTTCAACCTCAATCTCATTTTCAATTTCATTCTGCATTCTTTCTTTTAGTGCCTTTCCCCTTCTAAGTTTTACAGCCTTAACATGTTCATGTTCTTTTCCAGTTTCTTTTGGATTGACTTCAACATTACTAGGAAGTGTTCCTGGAGGTATGTAATTAATTAAATTAGCGATTTGTCCCATTTGATTCTCAATATTACGAATAGCAGTGTTTTGATTTTTTAATTGATTACTTAGTTGTAAAATTAATTCTTCTATAGATAACCTTTTCTGTTGATTATTAAATCCAGGTGGTTTATAGTTTGAATTTATTTGATTGCTCCGATTTCCAGTTGGATGGGATTGATTATTTCCCCGATGTTGTTGTGAATTATTCCAGTTAAAATTTGGGTGATTTTTCCATCGAGGATTATAATAATTTGAATAAGGATTATTTTTACTAGCAATAGCTTGTAAAGTTTCAATAGTTTGAGAATTGAAACTACTTGTGAAGCTAAGATATTGTAGCTACTTGTGAAGCTAAGATAGAGAAGGCTTCATTATCATGAATACTTTCCATTCTTTTAGGATTAATCCTTTTAGAAGGCCAATGAAAATTATTGTTAGCCATTTCTTCAATTAAAGCATAAGCTTCTTCAAATGATTTAACCATTAAAGAACCTCCAGCAGCAGCATCAATAATTGATTTAAGTGATCCAATAAGTCCGTTATAAAATGTTTGAACAATTAACCAATCAGGTAAAGCATGATGAGGACATTTTCTTAGTAGTTCTTTAAATCTTTCCCAAGTTTCATAAATTGTCTCCCCATTAAATTGACTAAATGAAGTAATATCATTTCTTAATTTAGCACTTTTTGATGTAGGAAAATATTTAGCAAGGAATATTTGTAAATTTGCATAGAATTCTTTAACCACTGGAACGACTACTGCGGCAATAGTGTAGCAGAACACTTCCCATCTTCTTCGCACAATCATTTCTTCGATTGGTGACTGACCCTCGATTCGCAGCAATGCAGCAAAAACTTGGTTTGCAATCGCCAAACAATGCAGTAAATTATGCTATCAAAAATATGTTTTAGCCAATACTTGACTTAAAGAATAATAACGGCTAGTGTATATAAATATAATTTTATGAAAAATATTTTACAGACTAGGGGTACTACGCAAGTATACGTATCATTTCAAGTAATATAGGGCTTTAAATAAAGACCCCAGTATTGATCCCACGAGATGGATTATAGATTTTTTTAAAATATTTTGATTTTATTTTTATGTATTTCTTTTAAATTTAAAAAGTTGATATTTAATTTACTAGATGCAGAAATAAAGCAGTAATAAAGTAATGATTGATGTAAATAAAAATAAGCAAACAACTTTCTTCCTTTCAATTAATCCGAGACTTTTTAGAAAATGTAATATTCATGGAGAATATAAATTTATGGTATTGTGCCAAATAAAAGCATTCCTATTCTTTACCTTCGCTCAATAGTATAAAGAACATTGGCTAATCTATAGATCAGGTATGGATGTATTGTTAGTAGAATGGGTGGCTATGGTTGGCCCTACTAGTGACTCTTTCCTTCTCTATAAACCAAATTACAAGAATTTAGCCTCTCACTCTAAAAACTTATTAATTCTACGCCCATTAAATAATATCTTCCTATTTATTTGCACTTCACCTTGAATAACCCGCGCAAGGCTTTTGACAACCCAAGGATTCATGTGATATCTAATTGTTAAGAATTCATCTCCATCTAGGTCTCAAAACTCTTCAACATATTTTAACAATTTAAATGGCCAATTTAAGTAGTAAATTAAGATCCGGTATTAATATCATCACAATGTTTAAAAAATATATATAGTTTTTAATTCTCCAACGAATTTTATATTATCTTATTAACATTTTCATAATTGAAAGGAGAAAGTAAAGTAACTATTCAGAACACATTGAATTTAAACAACAAAACATATAAATAAAACTTTGAATTAAAATACAAATACTTATCTCAAGTGTTTCTCCAACTGAACCTCTGAATCCTTCTGACTCCAAAGCAAAATAGACTTCAAAAGCATCGACTCTTCAAAACTCTCAATACAAACTCTAAATAAACTCACGAATTAATAAAAGAAATTATAAATATGGCCCTTAAAATATTTCTCTAATTTCTCACCCTAAATGGACTATAGGGCTAGGAGACTAGATTGGGCGTTGTTCAATAAATCTTTTAGAAGGTGTGTATGGCGCCTAGGCACCGGAATCTGGCACCTAGGCGCCGGACTCTGCGTCCAGTTCTTCGTACCTCTTCACTTTGGATCGTACCTTTTCGCGATCCTAACCATTTCCAAGAGTCCAAATACAATGTATCACATGTCCTATAATCAAGGAATAACTGCCAATTTTCTAGATAGTCCAATAACTGTTAACACCGTCAAAATAACCGTCCAAAAGTCGTCAAAAATCTTACAGAATTTTGTATCGAACTGGCGCTTAGGCGCCGGATTCTGGCGCCTAGGTGCCAGGCCATTTATTTTGACAATTTTGCACTTTGGCTCTATTTTTGCTCCTTTTTGCTCCTTTTTCATCCTTTTTTTCTTCTTGAACTTTTTTGCATCACCTAAATCCAAAAACACAAAAATACCTTTCATTAAAGCATAATATCCTTAAAAATTTGATAAAAATCAGGGCGTAAAAATAGGTATTTTTTTCGTGGATCAGTGACAAAGAATCACTTTATCCTCTATTGACAAATCCTCTTTCTTTAATCAATCTTTTCTTCGAGATTACCTTGTTGAAGAGTCGCTGCGCCTCCGCACTGATCAACTTTTTCCGGTTGTAAACTCAGAATCTTGGGTTGTCTATTGAATTCGAAGCAATTTGAGAAGAATTGAAGAGAGAATCCATTCGTTTTTGGGAGTTTGGAATGTTTAGTAACTGTCCATAGGAGTTTACAAAGGATAAATTCACTAAAAACCGTCAAAAATCGTCATTTTGAAGACGAAAAACTACCCACTTGCCGATCCCGCCGTCGGCGGCCTCGAAGGCGCTGTCGGCGAGCCTTATGCAATTAAATACTAGAGTTTTTGGGAAAACCCAGCCGTCAGCGGGGTCGAGCGCGCCGTCGGTGGCCTAGGCAAAAATTTTCATAAAAAATACCGTGGTCCAATATGTTCCAAATTTTCTTTATGGATTCAAATTCTATGATAATGAAAGGGTAAAATATAAGTAGTATGACTTAATATTACCACAAACTAACAATAATTTCAAACAAACATAGAACTATTAAAGATAACTATGGGTTGCCTCCCATAAAGCGCTTGGTTTAACGTAGTCAGTTCAACCTATTTAGGGGTTATTCAGGTTGACTGAGCATTAAAACCTCTTTATAATTTGGTCTTTTACCTTCAAAATATGATTTTAATCTATGTCCATTTACTTTAAATCTATTCCCAGTCTTCTGATCTTCAATTTCAACAGTTCCATAAGTAAAAACTTGAGTCACAGTAAAGGGTCCTAACCACGAGGCTTCAATTTACCAGGAAATAATTTTAGCCTTGTATTGTAAAGCAAAACTTCTTGTCCTGGTTCAAAATTCTTTCGGTTAATCTTCCGATCATATCTTAATTTTAGTTTTTCCTGATAAATTCTATTGTTATTGTAAGATTCATTTCTTAATTCTTCTAATTCATTCAATTGCAGCTTTTTCTTCTCACCAGCATTTTTCAAATTAAAATTGACTTCTTTAATCGCCCAAAAAGCTTTATGCTCCAATTCTACTGGTAAGTGACAAGTTTTTCCATATATAAGCCTGTAAGGAGTCATACCAATAGGAGTTTTATAAGCAATCTTGTATGCCCATAATGCGGTATCCAGTCTTGCAGACCAATCTACTCTATTAGGGTTTACAGTCTTTTCTAAATTTGTTTGATCTCTTTATTAGAAACTTTAGCTAAACCACTAGTTTGAGGATGATAGGCAGTAGAGAATTTATGAACAATACTAAACTTTTCTGCCAATCTTTGAATGTATTTATTCCTAAAATGGTATCCTCCGTCTGTGATAATCACTCTCGGCATACCGAATCTTGTGAAAATGTTTTTTAATAAGAATCTTGAAACACTTTTAGCATCACACCGAGGTAAAGATTGTGCTTCTATCCACTTTGATGCATAATCAACAACAATTAAAATATATAAGTTCCCAAATGAAGGAATAAATGGTCCCATGAAATCTAATCCCCAAACATCAGAAATCTCAACTTCTAATATAAAATTTAGAGGTATTTCGTTTCTTCTAGATATATTACATGGCATCTATCACAGGTTTTAATATATCTGTAAATATCTTTAAAAAGCGTAGGCCAATAAAATCCAGCTTATAAGATTTTATATGTAATTTTATCAATTCCAAAATGTCCTCCAAAATTAGAATCATAACATTTTTGAATGATCTGTTTAGTTTCTTCATAAGACACACATCTCTTAATAATAAGATCATTACATTGCTTACATAAATATGGTTCATCCCAAAAATATGATTTTGAATCATGAACAAATTTTTTCTTTTGCTGCAGTGTTAGCCTAGATGGCAAAATACCGCTTACTAAATAATTTATATCTGCATACCAAGGTATTTTCCACTCATTCATATTATGAAGTTTTTATCAGGGAAACTGTCTATTATTTCTTTGTCGGTGTTAGATAATACATTATATTCCAGTCTCGACAAATGATCAGCAATTTGATTTTCAGTTCCTTTTTTATCAATCACCACAAAATCAAATTCTTGCATTAAAAGTAGCCATCTAATTAATCTTGGTTAAGTATCCTTCTTTTGCATCAGATATTTAATAGCAGAGTGATCAATATGCACAATACATTTCGTTCCAAGTAAATATGATCTAAATTTATCAAAAGCATATATAATAGCCAGTAACTCTTTTTCAGTAACCGTATAGATAATTTGTGCATCATTAAGAGTTCTACTAGCGTTGTATATAACCTTAAAAATTTTGCCATATCTTTGACCAAGAACAGCTCCAATAGCATAATCACTAGCATCACACATTAGTTCGAAAGGTGTCTCCCAGTCAGGTGAAACTATTACAGGTGTTGTGATTAGTTTTTTCTTTAATAATTTAAAGGCATTCAAGCAGTCCTCAGCAAATTCAAATTTCTTTTCTTTTTCTAAAATTTGGCATAGAGGCTTTGTAATTTTTGAGAAATCATTAATATAGCACCTGTAGAAACCAGCATGTCCAAGAAAACTTCTTACCCCTCTCACTGTAGTAGGAGATGGTAATTTAGCTATTAATTGAATTTTTGCAGGGTCTACTTCCATGCCATTTTCTGAATTTTTATGCCCCAATACAATTCCTCCTGCAACCATAAATTGACATTTCTCCCAATTTAGAACTAAGTTAGTTTTTTTCTCATAGCTCCAAACTTTTTCAAGATAATTTTAGCATGCGTCAAATGATGTTCCAAACACAGAGAAATCATCCATAAATTCTTCTATTCTATTGTCTATTAATTTACTAAAAATCGACATCATACATCTTTGGAATGTTGCAGGTGCATTACATAGTCCAAAAGACATCTTTCTGAAAGAAATAGTTCCGTAAGGACTAGTAAAGGTTGTTTTCTCTTGATCCTCAGGAGCAATAGGTATCTGATGGTAACCAGTATATCCATCCAGAAAGCAATAGTACTTATGTCTAGTAAGTCTATCCAACATTTGGTCTAAGAAAGGAAGAGGAAAATGATCTTTTCGGGTGGCTGCATTTAATTTTCGATAATCTATACAAATACGCCATCTAGAAATTTGTCTGATAGGAATTAATTCTTTATTTTTATTTTCTTCAACAGTTATTCCTCCTTTTTTGGGAACACAATGAATTGGACTTACCCAATTACTATCTGAAATAGGATATATAATTTCAGCATCTAATCATTTTAGAATTTCTTTTTTAACTACTTCTTTCATTATAGGGTTTAATCTCCTTTAAGGGTCAATTCTTGGTTTATGTTCTTCATTTAATAAAACTCAGTGCATACAAATCGAAGGATTAATTCCTTTAATATCAGCTAATGTCCAACCAAAAGCTCTTTTATATTTTTTATTGTATCCATTAATTTTTGTTCATGAATCTCATTTAAGTCTGAGGATACAATTACTGGTAATGTTGAAAACTCTCCTAAAAATATATACTTCAAATGATTTGGGGGAATCTTTAATTCATGTTCAGGGGGTTTTACAACAGATGGAATTAATATTTAATTTTCTAGTGATGTAGAATTAAGCTTTTCATATTTTTCCTGAATATAATTAGCATCTTCAATTTCTAGTTCTTCATAAGTATCTTCTTTTATATCTTCTTTCTCTTCATAATTTTTTTGGAAATATTCTCTTTTCAATTGATCACATATATCCATTCTGAAACATTCATCATCTTTTTTTATCGATGGACATTTCATTGACTTTGAGATGTTAAATGTTACTTCTTGATCATTTACTCTAATAGTCAATTCTCCATTTTAAACGTCTATCATAGCTCTTCCTGTAGCTAGGAATGGTCTTCCTAAAATAATTGGAGTTTCTTTATCTTCTTCCATATTTAGAATGATAAAGTCCACAGGAAAAATAAACTTATCAACCTTGACCAAAACATCTTCTACAATTCCCTTAGGATGTGTAATAGATCGATCGACTAGCTCGTAAAGTTACTGAAGTTGGTGCAATCTCTCCAATTTCTAACCTTTTAAAAGTTGATAGAGGCATCAAATTTATGCTAGCTCCCAAATCACATAATGCTCGCCCATAAAATTTTTCACCAATAGCACACGAAATAGTGAAACTACCAGGATCTTTAAGTTTTTCAGGAAGTTTTCTTTGAATTATAATACTACACTCTTCACTGAGTGTAACAGTCTCATGATCTAGTAACTTCCTCTTTTTGTTGAGTATATCCTTCATAAATTTAACATAATCAGACATTTATTCTAAAGCTTCAATAAATGGAATATTTATTGACAATTTTTTCAAAATGTCTAAGAATTTAGCAAATCTTTTTCCATTATCTTGTTGCTTCAGTCTTTGACGAAATGGTGGAGGTGGTTTTTCAATAGTAATTTTCATAGGTTTTAGAGGAAAATAAGGATATAAACTTTCGTTTTCTCCTTCAGTTTCTTCTTTTTCCTTTTAAATTACAGTTTCTTTTTGAACTCTTGTTTCCAACTCTTTTCCACTTCATAATTGAATAGCTTTGATTTGTTCTTTTTCTTGATCTAGGATTACTTCAATATTGCTAGGTAAAGTTCCAACAGGTCTATTGCATAATGCAGAAGCAATTTTCCCTAATTGTTTTTCTATGTTTTTAATAGAATTTCCTTGATTTTGTAATTGATTACCCATATTCAAAATTATTTCTTCCATAGATAACTTCTTCTCCTTAAATTGTGAATTATTATAAAAACCTGGTGGATTAGAAGGTCTATAATTGGAATTACCTGGATTGTTTATATTTTCTAATGGGTTTACAGGATTGCTCCCCCATTGAGGATTATTATTATTATTTTGGTTATTCTAACTAAAATTTGGATGATTCTTCCAACCTGGATTATAGTAGTTTGAATAAGGATTATTTTGTCTATTATTTTATGCATTTATTATTTCATATGAAGATTGAGCATCTATGATTTGTCCTAATGAATTTTCTTCTAACACTTGAGGTGTTTGAGAATGATTCATTCCATATTGATCTATTTTCTTTGAAAGAGCAGCAATTTGAGAAACTATCATGGTTAAAGCATCAGAATCATGAATACTGGCTACTTTCTTAGGATTTACTCTTTCAGCAGGCCATTGAAAATTATTAGTAGCCATTTCTTCTATTAACGCATAAGCTTCTTCAAAAGGTTTAGACATTAGTGATCGACCAGCAGCAGCGTCTATTATAGATCTAAGAGATCCTACTTATCCATTTAAAATGTTTGAATAATTAACGAATCTGGTAAAGCATGATGTGGACATTTCCTAAGAAGTTCTTTCAATCTTTCCCAAGATTCTCATATCGATTCTCCCTCATACTGATTGAAAGATGTGATATCATTTTTAAGCTTAGCAATCTTAGATGATGGAAAATATTTTGATAAAAAATTTTGTGAATGTTCTCCCCAAGTTCTTATAGATACAGGTGCTAATGAATTTAACCAAGCCTTAGCCTTATCCCTTAATGAAAAAAGATAAAGTCTAAGTCTTACAACATCATCAGACACTCTGTCATACTTAAAAGTAGCACAAAGTTTTAAGAAACTTGCAAGATGTAAATTAGGATATTCATTTGAAGTTCCACCAAATTGATTGTTTTGTACCATTTGGATAATTGTAGGTTTAAGCTCAAATGAATTAGCAGCTACATCATGGTTTTGAATAGTTAAGTGAATTTAATCTAATGTAGGGTTAGCATAATCTCTTAATGGTCTAGATTGTTCTTCATTTTCTATTCTTTTGTTGTTTATGTTGATTTCCATTGTTTTAGAATTTATAGAATCTTTTCACAGTTTTCTAATTCTCCTAACAGTGCGTTCTAATTCTAAATCATAAGGTATAAGATTTTCATAACAAAATTTGCACATACACTCAAAATCAGTACACAACAAAAACAGTTAACTAAATAACTTGCAATTCTAAAAAGGTTTTTCAACAGTCCTAAATTGTTGTCCGTTACTCTAATTATGTTATATTCCTATATAACATATAAAATCTATCCCTGGCAACAGTGTCAAAAACTTGAACCACCCTGTGCTTTAATCCAATTCGAGTTTACTTTAGTAATAATTAAATATTTTAATCTTTAATCACAGAGTTACTTTCAAACGCAAGTATACGTATCGTTCAAGTAATACAGGGCTCTAATGTAGTCCTGGCTATCGATCCCACAGGGAGAGATATTAAAGCCTATAGACTTTAGGATTATAAAAATCAATTCAGAATTACAACTAAATCGAAATGCCTATCTGTCACTAATATGCAATCGATAATAATATGAAACTTATATTAAAAACTAGTTTTACTAATAATTTACTAATACTACTGCTAAAATTAAGTTCAAATATAGATAATAGCAAGAATCTTTCTCCTTAGTTAAGATATTTAAGTGAAATGATAATTATAATTAGTTTTAATATGTTGTACCAAATAGGAGCATACCTATTCTTTACCCTTTGGTCTAGGCATAAAGAACATTGACTAGTCCTATGCTTGGATTACTAATTCTGAGGCTAGGCTGGGAGGATACCGGCTCTCACATCGGAGCTCCCACGTTCCCCTCATATGAGGGCTAACAATCTACACATCAGCACCCAAACGATAGGACCGAATTGAGGATTTTAGCCTGTCACTCTAAAATCTCCAATTCTACGCCCGATAATATTATTTCTCTATTTATTTGCACTTCTCCCTACAAGGATTTACTCGTCTACCTTGCAAAGAGAATTGTTATACATACAAGTTAAGAATCCTTAGCCCACGGTCAGGTCTTAAGAATTCTTCATGAATTTTAACAATACAAATGGCCAATTCATATAGTAAAGTAAGTTTAGGTATAGTACCATCACAACTTTTTTTATAATTTATTTAATATGCTAATTATAAAATAATTTCACAAAAACATCAAAACCAGGAGAAAGATAGAATAACTACTCAGACTTCATGAAGAGGATGCAATAAAATTTAGATTTAAAGTTCTACATACTAAAAACAAATAAACACTACTTATCTCGAATTCCTCCCAAAGCAAACTCCTCGAAGTTCCTCTGGATCTTTTACTTTGATTTCTCCTTCGAAACGTCAATGTGGAAGAGTACTCTCACTTCCCTTCCACTGTTGCAATTCCTCGAAGAATTCCTTACAAATTCTTTATATGAACTCACTACTCATTTATTTAAACTCACTAATTGCTCTCTTTACACTATGGACTCACTATCAATTACTTTTGAGACCAGAAGAAGAGCCCTTTTTTGGCCAAAATTCGTTCTTTTTAAAGTTGTAGAAGAGTCTCTAAGGGTTGCGAAGGAGCCCCTTTGAAAATTGTCCACATTCGATTTATTTATGGATCAATCCGCCGTCCCCGCCGACAGTGGCCTCGAGGCGCCGTCTGTGGCCTTCTAGAAACCATGCATTTGAACTGTCCGCGCCGTCGATGGCCTTGATCCGCGCCATCGACGGCCTCCCTTATAAATAATTCTAAACTCTCGGGAAAATCAAGTCGTCGGCGGCCTCGATCTCGCCGTCGGTGGCCTAGGTCAAATTTGCATAATTTTGTTCTTTTTGCTCCAAATCCGCTCATTTTTGTATATTTTTTGTTCTTTTGTCCTTAATTCTTCATACCTGCATAAAAACACCAAAAATACATTTCCTTAAAGTACAATATCATCAAAATCAATGAAAAATAAGCATGAAAATCTTGAACTTTTCCTCTTGGGTCAATAATCCATATTCTAATTACTATAATCCAGGTTGAAAGAATCACCTAAATTTTAACTGGAATAATGAAAATCCTCAATGGGGAAGTAATCAGATAAACCCAACTGGAAATTGGAATAATTAAGGAAATTCAAACTATCGAACTCCTTATCCTCCTAGTTTAAATCAGCAATTTAAGGAAAAGAAGTTGTCTATAGAAGAACCAATTTCCCTGACAACAGTGTCAAAAACTTGAACCACCTAGCGGCAATAAGAAAGTTAAAATGCGGCAATAAGAAAAAGATCAATAAAATGCGGCAATAAGAAATATTGAGAATCAAATGGGACAAATTGCTAATGTAATTAGAAATAGACCTCAAGGGACACTCCCTA
This sequence comes from Papilionanthe hookeriana x Papilionanthe teres, assembly GCA_022702705.1. Lineage (NCBI taxonomy): Eukaryota > Viridiplantae > Streptophyta > Magnoliopsida > Asparagales > Orchidaceae > Papilionanthe > Papilionanthe hookeriana x Papilionanthe teres. The sequence goes on along the minus strand of CM040423.1, from coordinate 86,542,763 downwards.
GCAATGTGGAAATAAATCCTAAAGATAATGTGCAAGAACAAATTAAAGCTGTTCAACTGAGAAGTGAAAATGAATTAAAGGAAATAACTCGAAATGAAGTTGAAAATGATAAGGAAATTGAAGAAAAAGAGAAACCTAAAGAAATTGATTCTGAAAAAGAAGAGAAATCTGTTTCTCCAAAAAGAAATAATGTAGAAAGAATACCACCTCCTTTTCCTCAAATACTTCGACAAGAAAAGCTTGATCAATAATTTTCAAAATTTTTTGAAATATTCAAAAAGCTTACAATCAATATCCCATTTGTTGAAGCTTTGGAACAAATGCCTAGTTATACTAAATTCATGAACCATATATTAAATAAAAAAAGGAAATTCGAATCTTATGAAACTGTTACATTGAGTGAAGAATGCAATGCAATAATTCAGAAAAAGCTTCCTCAGAAGCTTACAGATCCTAAAATTTTCACTATACCATGTGCTGTTGGAGAAAAATTTTATGGTAAGACCTTATGTGATTTAGGAGCTAGCATTAATCTCATGCCTTTATCCATTTTTTGAAGGTTAGATTTAAGATAGATTTCTCTTACCATTGTAACCCTGCAATTGGTCAGATCGATCTATTAGTTATCCAAAAGGAGTTATAGAAGGTGTACTAGTTAAAGTGGAAAAATTTATCTTCCTTGTAGACCTTATTGTACTTGATATGGAAGAAGATAAAGAGATTACTATTAATTTAGGAAGGCCTTTTCTTACTATTGGTCGAGCTATGATTGATGTGTAAAAAGGGGATTTAACCATGAGTTAATGATTAGAAAGTAACATTTAATGTTCTTAAATCCATGAGGTATTCTGTTAACGAAATGTGTTATAGGATGGATATTTTTTATTACATAATAGCTAAGCATTATCAAGAAAAGTGTAAAGTTATTTCTGGAGAAAAAGTTGAAGAGTTAAATGGTCATGAAGACATACAAGTATAAATAAAAGTGATTATTAAAATTGTAATTATATTCATGAAAATTGGGAAGTTTTAAATACTACTAAAAATAGTGAATCAATAATACCCTCTATTGAAAATGCTCCTAAACTTGAATTAAAAGTATTGCCTACTCATTTAAAGTATGCTTTCTTAGGGAATTAATCAATCTTACCTGTAATAATATCTTTTGAATTAACTACAGATCAAGAATATAAATTAATAGAAACTTTAAAAAATAATAAAATAGATTTTGGTTGGACAAGAGCAGATATAAAAGGAAAAAGCCCTTTTATCTTTATGCATCAAATTCTAATGGAAGAAGATTATAAACCAAGTGTTGAACCTCGAAGAAGATTAAATTCAATAATGAAAAAGGTAATAAAGAAAGAAATCTTAAAATGGTTAGATGCTGAAATTATTTATCCTATATATGATAGTTTTTGGGTTAGTCCAATTCACTGTGTTCCGAAGAAAGGGGGAGTGACTTTTGCTATTAATGAAAATAATGAATTAATTCAACCAAGACAAGTCACTAGGTGGTAGATTTGTATTGATTATGGAAAACTAAATGCTGCTACTATAAAGGATCATTTTCCTTTACCTTTCTTAGATCAAATGTTAGTTAGATTAGTTGGACACTCATATTTTTGCTTTTTGGATGGATATTCTAGTTACCATCAAATTCTGATAACTCCCGAAGATCAATAAAAGACTACATTTGCTAGTCCTTATGGAACTTTTTCTTTTAGAAGAATGCCTTTTAGGTTATTTAATGCACCTGCAACTTTCCAAAGATGTATGATGTCTATTTTTTGTGATTTAATTGAGAAAAGAATTAAAATTTTTAAGGATGATTTTTCCTTATTTGGAACCCTTTTGATTCTTCTTTAGATCATTTAACTAAAGTATTAAAATGATGTGAAGAAACAAATTTGGTTTTGAACTGGGAAAAATGTCAATTTATGGTTACAGAAGGAATTATTTTCGGACATAAAATTTCTAAAAATGGTATGGAAATAGACCAAGAAAAAAATCCAAATTATTTATGGTTTACAACCTCCTACTTCAGTTACAGCTGTACGAAGTTTTCTAGGACATGTCGGATTTTATAGGAGATATATTAAGGATTTTTCTAAAATTGCTAAACCACTATACCATCTTTTGGAAAAGACGCTAAATTTGATTTTAATGAAAATTGCTTAAAAGCTTTTAATTCATTAAAAGAAAATTAATTACAACACCTATTATTGTTTTACATAATTGGAAAAAACCATTTGAATTGATGTGTGATGCTAGTGACTATGTTATTGGAGCTGTTTTAGGTTAAAAATATGATAAAAATTTTAAAGTTATATACTATGTCAATAGAACCCTTAATGAAGCTCAAATTAATTATTCTACTACTAAAAAAGAGTTATTGGCAATAATATATGATTTTGATAAATTTGGACCCTATTTACTTGGAGCAAAATGTATAGTCCATACTGATCATTCTGCTATTAAGTATTTAATGACAAAAAAGGATGCTAAACCAAGGTTAATTAAATGGGTTCTTTTCTTACAAGAATTCAATTTTCAAATTGTGAATAGAAAAGGTACTGATAACCAAATTACTGACCATTTTTTTAGAATTGAAAATGATAAGAATTTTGAAGAAGACATTAATGATTATTCCTGACGAACAACTATATGCGATTTCTGGGTGGCAAGTTTCATGGTTTGCTGATATGGTTAATTACTTAGCTAGTAATATTTTACCATATGGATTAACTAGCCATCAGAAAAAGAAATTCATACATGATTTAAAATTTTATTTTTGGGATGATCCCTATTTATTTAAACAATGCAAAGCTTCTATTATTCGAAGATATGTACCTAATAATGAAACTAATGAAATTATTCACAAATGCCATAACTCAAAATTTGGAGGACATGTTGATATTGATAAAACTACATTTAAAATTTTACAATCTGGATTCTATTGGCCTACATTATTTAAAGATGTTAAGAAATATGTAAAAGCTTGTGATCGATGTCAAAGAATAGGAAATATTTGTAGAAGAGATGAAATACCTCTGAATTTCACCTTAGAAGTTGAAATTTTTGATGTATGGGATTTAGAATTTATGGGACCATTTGTACCATCTTTTAGAAAAATTTATATATTATTAGTTGTTGCTTATGTTTCTAATTGGATTGAGTCTATAGCTTTACCCCATTGTGATGCTAAAGGTGTTTCAAATTTTTTAATTAAAAAGATTTTTACAAGATTTGGAATAGCAAGAATTATTATTACTGATGGGGCAAGTCAATAAGAATTTTAAGATTCACAAATTACTTAGCAAATATAGAATTAAGCATAAAATTTCTATAGCTTATCACCCTCAAACTAGTGGAATGGTAGAAGTCTCAAATCAAGAAATCAAAAGAATTTTGGAGAAAACTGTAAATCCTAAAAGAACTAATTGGGTTGACAAACTTGATTTTGCATTATGGGCTTATAGAACTACTTATAAAACTCCGATAGGTATGTCACCATATTTACCTATTGAATTAGAACATAAAGCTTATTGAGCGATAAAAGAATTTAATTATAATCTAAACGATGTTGGAGAAAAAAGATTGTTACAATTAAAGGAGCTTGATGAAATTAGAAATGAATCTTATGAGAATGCTAGAATTTATAAAGTGAAGATGAAGAATTTACATGATAAAAATGTTTTAAAGAAGAATTTTGAGCCTGGACAAGAAGTATTATTATATAACACCTGATTAAAATTAGTTCTTGGAAAATTAAAGTCTAAATGGATGGGGCCTTATATTGCAGAAAAATTTTATCCTTATGGAGTAGTGAATGTAAGAGATCCAAAGACTGATTATTTATTTAAAGTAAATGGGCAAAGATTGAAACCTTATATTGGAGAGAACATGCCATATTATAAAGAATCAGTAGAACTGAGTCAATCTGAGTAAAACTTATGGATAAGTCGGGCAAACGACGTTAAACCAAGTGCTTTATGGGAGGCAACCCATATTTCTGTTGATTTGATTTGATTATTTTAGGATGTGATTATCCTTTTGATTTATACTAATTATTTAACACCTTATGAAGATTTAAGTATGTTTAGAACCTCTAAAAATTTGATGCAAGGAGAAAAAGTATTTTTGAATACTAGCGCCTAGGCGCTAGAATTGGTTCCTAAGCGCCAGATACCTGCTATACTGGCGACTAGGCATAGTTACAAGACCTGGTAAACACCACCAAATTGTAGTTTTGACCCATTCTTTTTCTATAAAACAGTTTATCTTCATCACCAATGAGTATCCCCTCTATTAATTAACCAGTAAAGCTGAAATTTAGAGTGTGATAAGGATTTGTTAGATTCCATGGAGAATATAAATATGAGTTTGGAGAGAAATGATAAGTTTGTGCACAAGGATTCGCAAACTTATTTCAATGGATATCTAGGAATGAGTTTAAAGAGGTTGATTAACCGTTTTGAGAAGATTGAAGAGAAGTTGTTAATTTTAAGCCATAGGATGCATGAGAGGTTCCATCAATATGAGCATATGGAATGGCAAATGAAGAGCCAATCTGATCATATGGCTGGTTTTGAAGATTATTTGGTAACTATGTATGCCAAGAACAATTGGATTGATGAGAAAACTGCCCTGGAATTTCCTCGTACCCCTTTCTTTCACTCATTTGGTTGTAGCAATCTACCATGCGATGGGGAAAATGAAGGTTCTGATCACATTGAGTGAAGTCTTGCAAAGATGAATGATGTTTTGTAGTTGTGTTATTATTTGTGTTGTTTATTTGAAATTTAATCTATATGATGATTGTGTACTTGTGAATCTTGTTTGCATGTTAAATATTATGTTAGAGTGTGTGTTTGTATTTTCTATGTTTGTTGAACTCTATATTGAATATCTGGAATGAAATTGAAGTGAATCTTGTGTTAGAATGTTGAAATTTTACCTAGCATTTAAATTCCTTTTCGTTGATAAAATTAAAGAAATTGATTGAGTTTGTTAATAAATATTGGGCTTACAGGTGTTAGACTTGCTTAGGATATTTTAAAAAAATGAAAATTTGGAAGAACAGAAAATTTGTAAGTCTGGCGCCTAGGTGCCAAACTTGGCGCCTAGGCTCCGGTTCACTTGAACCGACCGAATTACTCATTTAAACCAGCCCATGCCATTTTTGATGCTAAGCTCCTTTTTCCTCCTCTATTTCACGAAAACCAGTCCTAGGGTTCCTTCTAGAGCTCGATTTTTGAAGTTTCAAGGCTTGAAAACATCGGATCTCATCATCTTGATGTTAGATCTTCACTTTGGCTTAGTTATTTTGCAAATTTACCATGGATTTCTCAAAGTTTGGAAGAGAGAATTTTCATATATTTTTGATTTCTTAGAGAGAAATCCATGGATTTAAGATGCATATAGCTTGAAAAAGTTTTGAAGAGATCTATTATCTTAATTATAGAATTTAATTAGAATTTCTCTTGACTTTTAGAATGGCCCCTAAATCTAAGAGAGGAAAGGAGAGAGAAGATTTGATCGATCTAAATTCGTTAATATTAACACACAGATGCGTTATAATGAGTTTGCTGCCACTAGAAAGTTTATTGCAGAGAGAAGTTTTTATCACCATGGTGGAGAATTAGAGAATGTTATTGTAGCGCACAACTGGGAAAAGTTATGTTATTTCACAGCTGTCGCTATTATTCCTGTTGTTCGTGAATTTTTTGCAAATGTTAATGCAGCAGTTGATAATGAAGTATTTGTTTGAGCTAAAGAAGTTGAGTTCACTCTAGGGAGGATTAACATGCTATACGATCTGCCTCCTTTTACTGACTGTTTCTATTCAGAATATACTCCATCTGAGGCTGAGCTTGTTAGTATTATCCATTATTTGACTGATGGATTTGGAGCGTGGAAGGTCAGAAAATCTAAGAAGGTAAATTTTTCTTTTGCCTCACTCAACGTTACTTCTAAAGCTTGGCATTATTTCATTTCTACTCGTCTCCTTCCCTCTAATCATTTAATTGAAGTTACAAAAGAACAAGCAGTTCTGAACTATTGTATTTAAGAGATGAAGCGATGTTGGGTCAATTATTTGTGATGCTATTAGTTCTTCTGCAAGAGGTATTAGTATCTCTGGGCTAGGCTTTCCCTCTCTTATTTTCTCCATATGCAAGCAATTTGATGTGAAATATGATCACTCTGAAGAACAGTTGAAGATTTCAAAACCTATTGGGAAAGCTAATATTGATGTTTATGGACGACCTAGAGCTAGAGTACCTAGTGCACCTTCTACTTCAATGCCTTCTACTTCAATGCCATCTATATCTACAGCTATTGAGCCTGCACCCGGATACTGGGATGTTCTAAGTGAAAGATATCTAGAGCATTAAAGTGACATGTTTTTGATGCAATGTGGTATGGAGGATATGGATAAGAAATTTGATCATATGGTAGATGATCACAGAAAAATATGTTAAGAAATTCATACCTATTTTTTATGAAATTGCACTTTAAAGAAAGGTATTTTCTTTATTTTGTTGCAGGAACGAAGATTTATAAGTGATGGAAGAAAAAAAAGCATAAAATTGAGCAAATTTGGATCAAAAAGGAAGAAATACAGGAAAAATGAACTAAGTCGCTGACGACGAAATCGAGCCCGCCGACGGCGAGATTATAAAGAAAATTTCTTAAAGGTTTGCAACTACCTCGCCGACAGCGAGCTCGAGCCCGCCGACAGCGAGATCGCGCGGTTTGAAGACCTTATAGAAGCCCTGCTGACGGCGAGGTCGTTTCTCGCCGACGGCGAGACCATTCAAAATGCTAGATACATTGAACCTGGACGCTTTTTGAAAAGGTGCTTAAGTACCCCTTGGACCTTTGTCTACCTCTATAAATAGATGACGAATTTTAGTATGTAGTGGGTCTATTTTAGGAGTCTTAAAGTATTCTATTAATGTGCTTTTGAGTCTAAGTTGAAGTTTAGTGTGAATAAGTGTAAATAGTTAGTTAAGAAGTGTGCTGTACTAGAAGGAAAAGTCAAAGGAACTTCAAGGAGTCTTTTTGGGGAGGAAATTGAGATAAGTATCTTTGTTTATTGTTGTTAACTTTAAATGAAATCCATGCTTTGTTTAATTCCCATGCATTCTGAGTAGTTTTCTTAGTCTTTCTCCTTGTTTATGAAATTATGTGAATTGATGAAATTAAATAGAAGTGCCTAATATATTAAAATAAATTGTGATAATCTTTTACTTAAAACTTAATTTACTTTCAATCTGGCCAATTGAATTGTTAAAATATGTTGAATTATCAACTATAGTAAAGATTACCTCCAATATTCAGGGAAGTCAAAAGCCTTGAAGGAGGGTGCAAATAAATAGGGAAATATTATTTATCGGACGTAGAATTGGACATTTTAGTGTGACGGACTAAAATATTCAATTTGGTCCTATTTTTTTAGTGCTTGAAGTGTAGATGTTAGCCCTCGAGTGAGGGGAATGTGGGAGCTGCGAAGTGGCGATCGGTATCCTCCCGGCAGTAGCTGCAGATTCAGTAATCAAGCATAGGACTAGTCAATGTTCTTTGCACCTGGACCAAAGGGTAAAGAATAGGAATGCTACTATTTGTCACAATACAATGAAAAAATCTATTTGAATTCATCATTCACTTAAGTTTCTAAAAACAAGGGGAAGGATACTTTTTCTGAAATCTTTAAATCAACTTTATTTAAAGCATTAGTTTACTTTAGATCGCTTTAGTTAAGTATTCTAAATTTCGTATACTATATTAGTAAGTAAATCATTTTAAATTTAGCTGTTACAAATCTTTTAAAACTTCCCTGTGGGATCGATAACGAGGACTCCACTAGAGCCCTGTATTACTTGATACGATACGTATACTTGCGTATAATCCACATTATACATTCCATCATAAAATTAAATATATATTAAGTGGGATCAAGTTTTTGGTGCCGTTGCTATTTTTGTAAACATTAAAAAGTGGGTCAAGTTTTTGGTGTCGTTGCCGGGGAAGTAAAGAAATTATTTACTAGAATAACGGACTATTTTAAAATTTATTTCACAAAATTGTATGCGTAAATTTAGAAATGAAAATTTAATACCTTACGATTCAGAATTAGAGCGTACAATTAAAAGAATTAGAAAACAAAAAAGAGAAATTATAAATTTAACACAAATGGAGAATATTCCTGAAAATGAAAATATCAATCAACAGAGACCATTAAGAGACTATGCCAACCCTACATTAGATGAAATTCACTTAACTATTCAAAACCCTGATGTAGCTGCTAACTCATTTGAACTTAAACCTGCAATTATCCAAATGGTACAAAACAATCAATTTAGTGGTTCACCTACTGAAGATCCTAATTTACATTTTGCTAGTTTTTTAGAACTATGTGCTACTTTCAAATATGAAGGAGCATCTAACGATGCTATTAGACTTAGACTTTTTCCTTTTTCTTTATAGGATAAGGCTAAAATGTGGTTAAATTCGTTAGCACCTGGATCTATTAAAACTTGGGGAGAGTTATCAAAAAAATTTCTATCCAAATATTTTCCACCATCTAAAACTGCTAAGCTCGAAATGATATAACTTCTTTTAGTCGGTTTGATGGAGAATCAATATATGAAGCTTCGAGAGAGATTTAAAGAACTTCTTAGGAAATGCCCACATCATGCGTTACCGTATCAGGTTAATTATTCAAACTTTCTATAATGGATTAGTAGGATCTCTTAGATCAATCATCGATGCTGTCATCTTGGAGGATCATTAATGTCAAAACCATTTGATGAAGCCTATGCACTAATCGAAGAAATGGCTACCAATAATTTTCAATGGCCTGCCGATAGAATGAATCCGAAAAAGATAGCCAATATTCATGAAAATGATGCAATATCTATGTTAGCTTCGCAAATCACTGCTATATCTAAAAAATTAGATCATTTTGGAATGAATTACTCTCCAACTATATTAGAAGAAAACTCATCTGGACAACTTATAAAATCTCAACCTTCATATGAAACTATGAATGCTATTAATAACATACCCAATAATCCTTATGCGAATTATTATAATCCCGGATGAAAAATCATCCTAATTTTAATTGGAATAATAATACAACTAATCAACCATGGATGAACAACATAACACAACCATTAGGAAATCCCTCTAACCAAGGAAATTCTAATTATAAACCTAGTTATCCACCTGATTTAATAATAACAACCCTCAATTTAAAGATAAGAAATTATCTATAGAAGAATTAATATTAAATATGGGTCAACATTTACAAAATCAAGGAAATCAATTACAAAATCAAGGAAATCAATTACAAATACAAGGAAACCAATTACAAAATCAAGGAACAGCTATAAAAAATATTGAAACTCAACTTGGACATATCGTTACTGCCCTTAATAATAGAATACATGGAACATCTCCTAGTAATGTGGAAAGAAATCCTAAAGACTAGGGAAATGAACAAATTAAAGCGATACAATTACGAAGTGGAAAAGAATTAGAACCTCGAATTCAGAAAGAACTTGAAAGTCAAAAAGAGGAAGTGGAAATCAAAAAGGAAAAGAATCAACAAGATTCGAACCTAGAAAATCCTTTAATACCAATGAAAATTTCTGTTGAAAAACCTCCACCACCATTTCCTCAACGACTAAATCAACTTAACAAAGATAAACAGTTTGCTAAATTCCTCGAAATTCGAAGAAATTAACAATAAATATTCCTTTCGTAGAAGCTTTAGAACAGATGCCAAAACTATGTAAAATTCATGAAAGATATTCTAAATAAAAAAAGAAAATTTACCGATAATGAAACGGTCGCACTTAGTGAGGAGTGTAGTGCTATTATTCAGAAAATGCTTCCTGAAAAATTGAAAGATCCTGGTAGTTTCACTATACCCTGCGCTATTGGAGAAAAATTCTATGGAAAAGCTTTGTGTGACTTAGGAGAAAGCATCAATCTAATGCCTCTATCAATTTTTAAGAGAATAGGATTGAGAGAAATTTCACCTACTTCAGTAACCCTTCAGTTAGTTGATCGTTCTGTTACATATCCTAAGGGAGTTATTGAAGATGTTTTAGTAAAAGTGGATAAATTTATCTTCCCTGTAGATTTTATTGTTTTAGATATGGAAGAAGATAAAGAAATTTCTATCATCTTAGGAATACCATTTTTAGCCACTGGGAAAGCTATGATTGATGTTTAGAAAGGAGAATTAACTATGAGAGTAAATGACCAAAAGTTACGTTTAATATTGCTAAATCAATGAAAAATCCTGCGCTAGAAAAAGATGATGAGTGTTTTCGAATGGAAGTACTTGATCATTTACAAAAAGAACATTTTAATGAATATTATGAAGAAAAATTAGAAAAAGAAAATACTGAATTAATCGAAAACGCCGATATAAATGAAGAACTAGATTATATTCAAGAGAAATTTGAATTTTTTGGATAATATAGAAAACACTAAAAAAAACATAGTTCCATCGATTATTAAACCTCCTGAACTTGAGTTAAAAATGTTACCTAATCATTTGAAATATGCTTACTTAGGTAATTCTTCAACTCTACGAGTTATTATTTCATCTGAATTAAATGAATCTCAAGAACAAAAACTTTTAGATACCTTAAAAAAATATAAGAAAACTTTTGGTTGGATTTTAGATTATATTAAAGGAATTAGTCCTTCAATCTGTATGCACAGAATTATTTTCGATAATGAACATAAGCGTAAAGTAGATCCCCAAAGGAGATTAAACCCGATAATGAAAGAAGTAGTCAAGAAAGAAATTTTAAAATGCTTAGATAATGGTATTGTATATCCTATTTCTGACAGTGCTTGGGTAAGCCCAATTCACTGTGTGCCTAAGAAAGGAGGAGTGACCGTAAAAGCTAATGAAAATAATGATCTTATCCCTATAAGACAAGTTACCTGGATGGCGAATATGTATCGATTATAGAAAATTAAACGCAACCACTCAGGAAAGATCACTTCTCTTTACCATTTCTAGACTCGGATGTTAGATAGATTAGCCGGACATAAGTATTTTTGTTTCTTAGATGGATACACCGGTTATCATCAAATACAAATTGCTCCTGAGGATCAAGAGAAAACTACATTTACTAGTCCTTATGGAACTTTCGCTTTTCGAAGAATGCCTTTTGGATTATGTAATGCACCTACAACATTCCAGAGATGTATGATGTCTATATTTAGTAAATTAATTGATAATGGAATAGAAGTATTTATGGATGATTTCTCTGTATTTGGAACATCATTTGACACATGCTTAAATCATCTTGAAAAAGTATTTGAAGTATGTGAGAAAACTAGTTTAGTTCTTAATTGGGAGAAATGTCAATTTATGGTTGCAGACGGCATTGTATTAGGGCATAAAATTTTGGAAAAGGGCATGGAAGTAGACCTTGCAAAAATTCAAGTTATAGCTAATTACCACCTCCAACTACGATGAAAGGGGTAATAAGTTTTCTTGGACATGCTGGATTCTATAGACGTTATATAAAAGATTTTTCAATAATTACTAAACCTCTATGCCAACTTCTTGAAAAGGACAAGAAATTTGAATTTACAACTGAATGCCTGAATGCTTTCGAATTATTAAAAGATAAATTAATTACAACACCTATAATAGTTTCACCTAATCGGGAGAAACCATTTGAGCTTATGTGTAATGCTAGTGATTATGCTATAGGAGCAGTTCAGGCAAAGATATGATAAGATTTTCAAAGTTATATATTATGCTAGTAAAACTCTAAATGATGTCGAAATAAATTATACAAGTACCGAAAGAGAATTATTAGCAATTGTATATGCTTTTAATAAATTTTGGCCTTATCTAATAGGAACTAAATATATCAGTGCATACCGATCACTCTGCTATAAAATATTTAATGCAAAAGAAGGATTCTAAACCAAGATTAATTAGATGGATGTTATTAATGCAAGAATTTGATTTTGAGATTGTTAACAAAATGGGAACTGATAATCAAATTGCTGATCATTTGTTAAGATTAGAATATCATGAATTATCTCGATACCGATAATGAAATTATGTACGCTTTTCCCGATGAACAACTTTATAATATAAATGAGTGGAAAATACCTTGGTATGCCGATATAGTAAATTATATCGTAAGTGACATTTCACCACCTATGTTAACTTTGCAACAACAGAAAAAATTCATTCATGATACTAAAACATACTTTTGGGATAAACCATACTTATATAAGCAATGTAAGGATCTAAATATTAGAAGATGCGTGCCTTATGAAGAAACTGAACCAATTATTTAAAAATGTCATGATTCTGATTTTGGAGGACATTTTGGGACAGATAAAACTGCGTATAAAATTCTACAATCTGGATTCTACTGACCTACTCTATTTAGAGATGTATACAGATATAAAAAAACCTGTGATAAATGTTAAAGAGTAGGAAATATATCAAGAAAAAATGAAATGCCTCTGAATTTTATATTAGAAGTTGAAATTTTTAATGTTTGGGGATTAGATTTCATGGGACCTTTTATTCCTTCATCTGGAAACTCATATATATTAGTAGCTGTTGATTATGTTTCCAAATGGATCGAAGTGCAAGCTTTACCTAGGTGTGATGCTAAAAGTGTTTCAAAATTTTTAATGAAAAATATTTTTACTAGATTTGGAATGCCGAGAGTGATTATCACTGACGGAGGAACTCATTTTAGAAATAAATATATTCACAAACTAGTAGAAAAATAAAATATTATTCATAAGATATCAATCGCTTGTCATCCACAAACTAGTGGATTAGCTGAAGTTTCTAATCGAGAGATTAAGCGTATTTTAGAAAAGTCTGTAAACCCTAATATATTGGACTGGTCTATAAGACTAGACATTGCATTATGGGCATACAGGACTGCTTATAGAACTGCGATTGGAATGACTCCTTACAGGCTTATATATGGAAAAACTTGCCACTTACCTGTTGAATTAGAACATAAAGCATATTAGGCGATTAAAGAATTTAATTATAATATGAAAGAAGCTGGTGAGAAGAGATTGTTGCAATTAAATGAATTAGAAGAATCAAGGAATGAATCATGTGATAATGATAGGATTTATAAATAAAGGATGAAATTATGGCATGAACAGAAGATTAATCGCAGAAATTTTGAACCGTGACAAGAAGTTTTGCTATATAATACTAGATTGAAATTATTTCTGGGAAATTGAAATCTCGATGGTTAGGACCTTTCGCTATAACTCAAATATTTTCATATGGAACTATAGAAATTGAAGATCCAAAAACGAGACATAGATTTAAGGTAAACGGACATAGATTAAAACCATATTTCGAAGGTAGAAGAGCAAATTTTAAATAGGTTTTAATGCTTAGTCGACTCGATTACTAACTCGAAATTAGGTCGGGTCGACGACGTTAAACCAAGTGCTTTATAGGAGGCAACCCATAGTAGTCTTTTATTTTAATTATATACAAATTAGTGAGTCTGTAATATTAAAATAAATCTTACTATTCAATTTTTAATTAGAATCATCACAAATTCAAACCTATATGATGAGATCAGAAAATATTCGGACCAGAGCGAAATTGGGCAATTTTACCGAATCTCGCCGACAGCGAGCCCGAGCCCGCCGACAGCGAGATCGCGTGCCATATCTTTAAATCAATTTTTTAACTAGCTCGCCGACGATGAGAAACTTTCCGCCGAGGGCGAGGCAATTGAAAAATTGGTCTCTTAAGTTTTATGTGCGGTTTTGGACGGTTCTAAAGCCATTTCTTTGTAGAAAACCATCCCAAATTCATTTTTACATTGTTTTCTTCACTAGAAATGACTAGAGACCATTCCTTTCAATCCGAAATGGCCACCAAACTCTTAGAAACCACAAAAACTGGAGTTTTCAACCGAAGAAAATTTGTCAGCTTGGAGGCGCAGCGTATTTTCAACAAAGTTTTGATGAAGAAGCGACTTATTAAAGAAAGGGATTTGTCAACGAGAGGAGTAGAGAATTCCACCACAAAAATTGAAGAAATGATCGTGCGATGGCATCGGGAGGTATTTTGTTATACGACATCCGTCGTAGTTATTCCCGTAGTTAAAGAGTTTTACTCTAATCTACATGGGATCAACAATGGAAGTGTCTACGTCGGAGGAAGATGGGTAACATTTACTCCTTCAAGGGTAAATGAATTATTTTCTATAGAGAATACCCCTGTCTGTCATTATTCAAACTTTGTTCCTTCAAGATACAATATGAACGAGATTTATAGATACCTGACCGGCGAACCTTATGATTGGGAGTTGCGCGAAGACGGGTATGTCAGTTTCTCTTCATCACTTCTTTAACCCTGTCTCGAAGCATTGGCATTTCTTTATCTCATCAAAATTATTACCCACTATGAGGGTAAATAAGGTTTCAAAGGAATGCGCTATATTAAATTACTGTATTCAAATTGGACTACCTATCGATGTTGGATCAATTATAGTAAAGTCTGCATTGGGATTGATTGTGCATGGGTCAGTTCATGGACTTGGACACCCATCGACTATATTTGCTTTATGCAGTTAGTACCAAGTTTCTTATGAGGCGTGGGAAAAGGTACTTTTTCCATGGAAACCACTCGATCCTACGGATATGTTTCCAACTTTGGATAACAATGATGAGATTGCTATTATTTCTGATAGAGCATCCCAGAACAATCCTTTAGTGAGGCCCCTTACTGATAAAACAAATTTCATTCTGAAAAAGATTTAAGGATTAGAGAAAGAGTTGCAAAACATGATGAATTCCATCGATAATATCTCTGATATGTTTGATCACATTGACTGGAGGATGAAGGAGCACTTTGATCATACTAGACATCTGGAGGCCAGTTTTATTCATTTACTGAGACAGAAAGGGTGGATTGATGAAGAATCTACTCGCGAATTCCCTTTCGTGCCTTTCTACAATCTATTTGTGCACTCGCGTCACATCGGGAATATCGGAGAGGATGTTAGTTCGTACACTCGAGGAGTTGTAAAGATTTCTATCTTATGTTATATTTGTGTGTATATATGTGTTGATTTGTATTTAGGTTTTACTATGATTTAAACTTTAAATTTGATCATCTCAGATTTGATAAAATTATATGTATTTGTTATGTCTCAGCATTTAGAGTGTTGTGGTGTGAATTGCAATGCTGAGTATTTATGAGAGTTTGAAGTATTGAAGTCTTAAGTATTAGTGTTTAAAAGTGTGAAGTTTGTAAGTATTATGGATTTCATATAAAAAGTTATATTGTTTGTGTGAACTTTTTGTGAGTATAAGTATCTAGCCTTCATACTAAATTATCCAATTAAGTGATCGGAAGATTAATTAGGGCCAAATCGAGGTTGAAAATTATTGAAGAATTTTAAATATTTAAAATTTTTGGGAGCTCGCCGACGGCGAGAATTATCCCGCCGACAGCGAGGGAAAGCCCGCTGACAGTGAGAACGATCTCGCCGACGGTGAGATTTTCTAGAAACTTTCGCCTTGGTAAATTAATTAGCTCGCCGACGGCGAGAGAAATCTCACCCACAGCGAGATCGTGAAATGTCCTTTATTTGACCAGTCAACCGACACTATTCATTATCCCCTTCCTCAAAACTTCAAAAAAAACCGACCTAGGGCTCGTAAGATCTTGGATTTGAGGCGATTTCAATACTTTTTGACACCAGATTTCATCTCCCCTTGGTAAGTGCTTCACTCCTATGAAAAAAATATTGATTTTCACCATGAATTTCTTCTACCTTATGAAATTTTGGAAAATTTTGAAATATGGAGAAAATACTTGGAAGAAATTCATGGAGATCGATTTAAATGGATTTTAGTTGCTATAGGAAGCCATTTTAGTAATAATTGGAAGTTTAGTTAGAATTTTTGTGATTTTCATAGATCGAACGAAATGGCTCATCGGCAAAGACGAAGGTTGGATTACGACGAAACCCGATTCATAAATGCAAGAGCACAAACTCGATACTTTCAAAACATTCAAGCAAGAAAATGCATACAGGATCGAGTTTTCAAGAGGATGGGAAAATTTTTTCTACACCACAAACAGGGCTGCTGTAGAAGTTGTCAAGGAATTTTTTGCCAATCTGACTGCAATTGAAGATGCACCGATCAAAGTAAGAGGTTTTTTGGTTGAATTCAGTGCTGCTAGGATTAATTCATTTTATGAGGTACGTGACCTGCATACCAGTGACTATGATACTTTTGGAACAATGGAAGGATCACTAGAAGAGGTGATAAACTTTCTCACTGACGGGAAAGGAGTTTAGAAAATAAAGCAGCGCGAAAGGGTAAATTTTCCTCTTTCAATGTTAAATGCATTATCTAAGGCTCGGCACTACTTCATTTGTTCTACCTTGTTACCCACATATCACCACAGTGAGGTAACAAGAGATAGAGCAATTATGAATTATTGTATTCAGAATCAGAAAAGTATAAATGTGGGAAATATTATTTATAAGAATATATTAGCCACTGCACGAAGTGAAAGTGGAGGAGGACTAGGACACCGCGGTCCGATTTTTGCACTCGCCAACTCTTCGGAGTCGAGGCTAGAGATGATGAGGAATGGGTGGAACCAATGAAGCCCATCACTCCGGCTAATATTAAGACGTATGAATCCCACAAAGGATGGAGATCAGGGACGAGGAGGTATATGCCTTCATCGAGTAGAGATATACCTTCTACTAGTTATGGCCCCCCTCAGTACACCACCCCTACCCTTCATGAT
Source organism: Papilionanthe hookeriana x Papilionanthe teres (assembly GCA_022702705.1). Classification (NCBI taxonomy): domain Eukaryota; kingdom Viridiplantae; phylum Streptophyta; class Magnoliopsida; order Asparagales; family Orchidaceae; genus Papilionanthe; species Papilionanthe hookeriana x Papilionanthe teres. The sequence goes on along the minus strand of CM040423.1, from coordinate 86,525,932 downwards.
CTGATGAGTGAGCTGACCCTACATAGAAAGAGTTTTGAAAAATTTGGAGAGAACATGGAAAGGAAGTTTGAGCATATGGACCAAAGGAGTGGAGGCTTGGAGAGAAGACATGATTATGACAGTGAATATCTCTAGCGACATTCAGAATATGAAATAGCATATTATGAGGCTGAACGTCATTACATGAGAGGTGAATTAGATGTTGTCTTTCCTGAATGCCCCCGCTACACACAAAATCGACTCGCTCGGCCTTTCTCGACTGAAGATCGTGGGGATGATATAGTTTGGGATTTTGATGGCTGAAGATTAGAGACTTTATTTGGTTTGTTTAGATTAATTGTTATTTTAAGCACTTTATTACTTTGTGTGTAATTGTTATGTACTTTCTGTGGACTGTGGAGTTGGTGTGTTTGTTTTAAATTGCTTAAGCTGTTATGTTAGACTTTTTATATATGTTAAATTAGTATGCAAATTCTCTTTAAGGTAGTATGTTAGTTTTTTTTTTAAATGTGTTGTTTAAGTTTTACAAATTGTGAACTTTAATTTTAGATTGTTTTAGTAACCCAGTTGATTGGATGTGTAATAGTAGATTAAGTTTTAATCTGTTTGTGTTTTTATACTTATTTAAAAATTTCTTTACCCAAGACTCTCTTTTAAATACTATATATATGGAAGAATACTAACAATACGAGTTCTTTAAATAATGAAAAAGCACTGCAAAAATTTCGAGGAAAAGAAATACCTAAAGCTCAAAGGTATGATGTAAATTCATTGTATATTTTCCTTTTCACCATTTAGAAATATATAGAAAATTTTAAGTTTGGGGGAGGAAAAATACAAATTTAATTATTAAATTGTTCTCAATTTCTATGTTTAAAAAAATTATTATTATTTGATTTTTACGTAATAATTTTTAATTCAAGTAACTTGAATTAATTTATATAATTATTATAGAAAGTTGAATAGAATATTTCTAGAAATCCAAATTAATTTAATAAAATAAGATATTTGGTTAAAAGAAATAAGAATATAGTAAACTATTTAAAGTAAGGGAAACTATATTCTAAAATTGAAATTCTTAAGTATTTAGGTGAAAAAGAAGAGATTGAAACTCAATGAAGTAAAGGATATGAAATACATATAAGCAAAGAAATATTTTAAGTTTAAATTTAGGAAGAGAAAGTTGAAGTTCAAAATTATTAACGAGCTATCCGAGATACGGTAATCCTCACTTGAAAAAGAAAAAGAGAAGGATTGAAAATCAATCCAAAAAGAAAAAAAGAAAAGAAAAAAAATAATAAGTGAGGAGAAGCTTGAGGAGATGCCTTATCAAACATTGGCTTCAATGGAATCAACCTAAAGGGTAAAACTCAAATATATTTCTAAACTTATATATATGGATTAGTATTTTACTAAATAGTGTTTTCTTGAACTTCCTATCATCTAAATATCTTAAGTAAATTACTCTTTTAAATATAGTCTTCCCTGAAATAAATAGAGAGCTAGAAATCTTAGATCTGATAACTAAATAATCTTATATATATAAAGTTAATTTAATTACTTAAAAATATTTCTATTTAACTTTACTATAGTATTATTTAAATTTAATTCATAGTTTATTTGAATTAAAAAATTCTATTACAAAAAATCATTGTTTCTATTTAGTATAAAAATTACTTGAGGACAAGTAATAATTAAGTTTGGGGGATTTTGATCACAGAAAAATATGTTAAGAAATTCATACCTATTTTTTATGAAATTGCACTTTAAAGAAAGGTATTTTCTTTATTTTATTGTAGGAACGAAGATTTATAAGTGATGGAAGAAAAAAAAGCATAAAATAGAGCAAATTTGGATCAAAAAGGAAGAAATACATGCAAAATGAACTAAGTCACTGACGGCGAAATCGAGCTCGCCGACGGCGAGATTATAAAGAGAATTTCTTAAAGGTTTGCAACTACATCGCCGACAGCGAGCCCGAGCCCGCCGACAGTGAGATCGCGCGTTTTGAAGAACTTCTAGAAGCCTCGCTGACGGCGAGGTCGTTTCTCGCTGACGGCGAGACCATTCAAAATGCTAGATACATTGAACCTGGACGCTTTTTGAAAAGGTGCTTAAGTACCCATTGGACCTTTGTCTACCTCTATAAATAGAGGACGAATTTTAGTATGTAGTGTGTCTATTTTAGGAGTCTTAGAGTATTCTATTAGTGTGCTTTTGAGTCTAAGTTGAAGTTTAGTGTGAAAAAGTGTAAGTAGTGAGTTAAGAAGTGTGTTGTACTAGAAGGAAAAGTCAATGGATCTTCAAGGAGTCTGCTTGGGGAGGAAATTGAGATAAGTATCTTTGTTTATTGTTGTTAACTTTAAATGAAATTCATGCTTTGTTTAATTCCCATGCATTCTGAGTAGTTTTCTTAGTCTTTCTCCTTGTTTATGAAATTATGTGAATTGATGAAATTAAATAGAAGTGCTTAATATATTAAAATAAATTTTGATAATCTTTTACTTAAAACTTAATTTACTTTCAACCTGGCCAATTGAATTGTTAAAATATGTTGAATTATCAACTATAGTAAAGATTACATCCAATATTCAGGGAAGTCAAAAGCCTTGGAATGAGGGTGCAAATAAATAGGGAAATATTATTTATCGGACGTAGAATTGGACATTTTAGTGTGACTGACTAAAATATTCAATTTGTTCCTATTGTTTGAGAGCTGAAGTATAGATATTAGCCCTCAGGTGAGGGGAACGTGGGAGCTCTGAAGTGGCAGCCAGTATCCTCCCAGCCTAGCCGCAGATTCAGTAATCAAGCATAGGACTAGTCAATGTTCTTTGCACCCGGACCAAAGGGTAAAGAATAGGAATGCTCCTATTTGTCACAATACAATAAAAAAATCTATTTGAATTCATCATTCACTTAAGTTTCTAAAAATAAGGGGAAGGATACTTTTTCTGAAATCTTTAAATCAACTTTATTTAAAGCATTAGTTTACTTTAGATTGCTTTAGTTAAGTATTCCAAATTTCGTATACTATATTAGTAAGTAAATCATTTTAAATTTAGCTGTTACAAATCTTTTAAAACTTCCCTGTGGGATCGATAACCAGGACTCCACTAGAGCCATGTATTACATGATACAATATGTATACTTGCGTAGAATCCACATTATACATTCCATCATAAAATTAAATATATATTAAGCGGGATCAAGTTTTTGGTACCGTTGCTATTTTTGTAAACATTAAAAAGTGGGTCAGTAGATTAGGTTCAGGGAAAAATGATTATGATGCTGATTATGATGAAGCTTTGGTAAAGTTTCTTAAGGGAGATCAGATTGTTAATTTCCCTACTTACTCTAGATTTTCACCGTATACAGGCCCAAGTACTATGGATGATGATATCCAATTTGGTGATGATGATGATGATGATGATCAGACTGAGGCTGATGACTAGACTTCTTACTATGATGCATTACTTCTCCTTTATGTTGTTGTTTTTATTTCCTGTATCCTTTATTTTCTATGTTTAGACTCTGATGGTTGTTTAGGGATGTTTGAGGACTTTTGTTATTTATCATTGTGACTGTTTGCTTTTGTATTTATTTAATTTTGAACCAGTGTTAGAAAAATTTGTTAGTTTTTAAATGTTATTCATAATGCTGCTTTTCTGAATTACTTTTTACACATGCAATTATTCTCCTGCCTACAAATACACTTTAATATTTTTCCTTCTTTATGCTTATTATAAAATTTAGATTACAAAATGATTTAAATTTAAGTTTCGAGGGGAAAAAGAAAAATATTTCAAATTTAAACCTTAATGTTTATTTCAAATGATTATTGTTATGTGAAGTCATCTTAAGAATGTTAGAATTTTAAGTATAAAAATGGAGTAGAATAACTAAGTTGAAATTTTTAATGAAAAAGTTGAACCTAGAGTTAAGGATATTTAGTAGAAAACTTTGGAAAATGAATAACTATCTTTAGTAAGAATTATTTTATTTTTGAAAAACGAAGGATTCTTAGAATTTTTATTTTCAAACATTTAAGGCTCTTTTAGTGTATATATATATATATATATATATATATATATATATATATATATATATATATATATATATATATATTGAAAGAAAAGAGCTACGGCTCCTTACATGTTGCAATCAGATTACAAACAAGGATTAGGGTGTGGTTCCAGAACAAAGAAGAGCCAATCCCCTGACAACACAGCAAATCCACAACAGGACTCAAGGCTTGAAGTACAAACACAGGAAACTTATGTAAAAATAACCCAAAAGAACAGGATAGTAATAGCAGATGTCCAAACAGTAGCAGATAGCAGTAGAAATCAGCTCTATGCATGGAAATCCAATCTGAGGTGGGGAAGCCTTAGGATATCCCCAGCAATTAGAAACTTTAGATCAGATGGGGGAGACTTGGAAACCAAGGTCTCCTGGGTAGCAGCACCAGTACAAGCCAGCTAATGTGCAGGTTTATTCCCCTCTCTAAGAATAGAAGATAATTTTGTTTTGGGGGGTCTAATATGATTAATTTGCTTTAACCAGTAGTTGTGAGGCCAGTTTGTATGTGTGTCATTTTTAAGACTATTCAGTAATATAGTAGAGTCAACTTCAATCCAAATGTTACACCAATTGGCAGTCCTAGCTAATTGCAGTGCCCACACCACTGCAATTAACTCAGCTTCAAGAGCATCTTGGGCAATCACAGGGGCATGGAAAAACATGAGACACTTAGCAAGGTGATGTCTGAAAATTCCCCCCACCCCAGAACTATCATTAAAGAAGCTTCCATCAGTATTTATTTTAATGATATGGCTAATGGGGGGTCCCATCTAACAGTTTTGACAAGGGTACCAGCTGCTGTTGGAAGAGTAATGTGAAGAACATTTTGAAACTTTTTATGTGTAATGAGCTTGGTCAGATAGGCTTTACAATTTCTAGTTACATTGGCAACAGTAGCAGTGATACCATCAAATTTGGATTGGTTTCTAGCCAGCTAGATGAACCAGATAGCACTGAGATGGACAATATGAATTCTTTGTTTCTTCCAGTCTGTCTAGAATTGTGGAATGTTTCCTATTGTAAATTAAGTCTCTCCATACATGAATTTAATTTTGACCAGACAGCCTAGGAGAAGGAGCAGCTGAAGAAAAGATGTGGTATTGATTCTTCCTGATGATGACACGGCACACATTTTGAAGGTCCCCTTATTCCTTTCAATTTCATAATATCATTAGTGAGAATTATGCTATGGAAGGTTCTCCAACACAGGAAAGACATAGATGGGGACAGATAGTTGCCCCAAATAATTTCCCCCCAAGGTACAGGAGTCCAATTGTATAATTTCCTGTAAATGGCTTTAGTAATACTTTGAAGATGATGTATTTGCCAGTTAATTTTATCAGGTTTCCCTCTGTTGAATTTGATAGTGGAGATCTGATGGGCAGATTGGTCCTGTAGAATAGCTTTAAGATGTGGGAGTGACCACTTTTGACCATCCCATAAATCAACAACTTTAATATTATGATCAACAGGGTCTCCTCTAGGGAGCAACCAGTCCTTTGGACACCAGTTATCCAACCAGAAGTTAATTTCTCCTTCCCCCAATTCCCAGATAAAAAGATCTTCAGCAGTTTATCTAATTTTGAGCAGCTTTACCCATAATTTTGAATCTCCTAGTTTCCTGACAGCAAGAGAAGGATGGGTAGTCCTGCAGTACTTGCCCTTCATAAATTTGGCCCATAGGGAGGTCTGTGCTCTGAAATGGATCCAAAGTTTACTTAAGTTTACCTCCTGAATGTGAGGGATGCCTTTGAAGCCCAGTCCACCTGCCAAAGCTGGTTTAGTTACTTTTTGCCAGGAAGTCCAATGCATTTGCTGTCTCTGACCTGACCAAAGAAATCTATTGAAAGCCCTTTCAATCTGTAGTTGTGTACTTTTTTCATAGTTGACATTTGCAAGAGGTAGGTGGGGAAGGTGATGAGTATACTCTTAAGAAGTGTGATTCTACCGCCATTTGAGAGGAAGGAGTTTGTCCAGCAATTAAGTTGGGAGTTAATCTTGGTAAGGATATCATCAAATTGAATTTGCTTAGCCCTTCCCAAAGTGAGGTAGGCCCCAAGATATTTAATGGGAGGAGTGCAGCAGGTGAAACCAGTATGTGCCTGGATCCAATGCTTAATATGTGCTGGTGTCTGTTTAGAGAAGACCAACTGACATTTGTCAAGGTTAAACATCATACCTGATTGACTTTGGAAGGAGTTTAAACATTGTTTCAGCTTTTTCACAGCAGTTTTGTGAGCACTAGAGAAGAGCATAATGTCATCTGCATAGATAAGATGAGTGATAGCAATGTTAAATCTATGGTGGTACCTGGCATAGCTCTTATTCAGAAGGGCTTTATCGATCATTCTAGAGAAATAATCCACTACCAGGATGAAGATAGTTGGTGACAAAGGATCTCCTTGTTTAGGACCTCTAGTTGCTTTAAAATTGTCCCTGGCTTGACCATTAATCAAGATGGAGTGCTCATTAGAAGCCAGCCACCTACTGATGAGATTACAGAACTGGAGATTAAACCCTCTATCAGTTAGAAAATCAATAATAAAAGCCCAATTCATAGTATCATAAGGCTTTTAGATGTCCAATTTGTAGATCAAATTACCTCCCCTATGAGCCTTCTCCAAATCCAACATCAGCTCCTGGGCAAGGAGGACATTATCAATAATGGATCTACCTTTAATAAAGGCAGATTGATTAAGGCTAATCAGACTATTTATATGAGGTTGAAGTCTCCCCACAATGATTTTACTGATAGTCTTTCTTATCACAGAGGTGAGGCAAATGGGTCTGAAATGATCCCATCTTTGCAAGATGGTGTTTTTTGGTACCAGCACAAAATTAGAAGCACAGAAATATCTGGGAAGAGGTTGACCTTTGAAAAAAATTTTAATGTCAGCAACTACATCCCCACCAATTAGGTTCCAAGTTTTTTTTATAAAAATCTGTAGTGTAGCCATCAGGCCCAGCAGTCTTTGAACTGTCCATTGAATTTAAAGCATTCCAGATTTCCTGATCAGAAGGAATATCAGTAAGGTTCAGCTCACTGGTATACTGAAAATTATCTAGGAAAAGGGACCCATCAATAGGCATTCTATGCATAGGAGAGTGGTTGAGTAAATTATCAAAATGTTTAACAACATCTTGGGCAATATCAGTAATATCCAGAAGTTTTCTGCCCTCATCAGTGTAAATGGAATGTATATTATTGCATTTTCTTCTATATTGAATATAGGCATGATAAAATTGAATGTTCCTGTCACCATTGATGAAGTGATTTAAAGAAGCTCTCCATTTGAGGTACTGTTCTAGATTTTCAGTGGCAAGCAGAAGGTTAGTTTAAGCAGAAGAAAATTGCTCCTCAGTAGTAGTGCCAGCTTGGACTTTGGCTTCCATAGTAGTAACTTCACTATCAGCCAACTGTACAGCAACTGAGAAGTCACCAAGAGAGTTCCAAATCCAATGTCTGAGAGCTTTGCTAAGTTTAGTCTGCAGAAGACTTAACTTAATTAAGGGATCGAGGTGGGCGATATTACACCAATTCTTTTGAACAATACAGTGAAACTCATCATATGTAGACCAGACATTAAGATATCTGAAAGGAGGGGGAGAATCTGAAAGTTTGGGGGATGTAATGGAAATGAGGAGGGGCTTGTGATCAGAACCAGCTAGGCTAAGATGAGTCACATAAGTGAGAAGCCAGTTTGAGATCCAACAATCATTAACCAAAATCCTGTCCAGCCTTTCCCAAATATTTTCTCTTCTCCAAGTGAAATCTGGACCCCTGAAACCAATATCAAATAGATTGGCAGCTTGGATGTTATCAATGAATGTAGTCATATTAGTAATATTAGGAGCCCTGCCCCCTAATTTTTCTGCGGTGGAACCAATGCTGTTGAAATCACCACCCACCAACCAAGGAGAAGTCAGTTGATCACCTATACTGTGTAGATAAGCCCAAAGAAGCTGTTTTTCATCTTTGCTACAACCAGCATAAACAAAGGTTACAACACCACTCTTACCATTAATTTGGAAAGAAGAATGTTTAAACTGTTTAGTGTCTATAAGGATAGACCAAGAGATCTCTCTTCTACAGAAAATCCAAATCTTGTTATTGCAGTTGGAATAATGTGTAAATCCATGCAGTTTACTGCTGATTTTTTGTGCATATTTATGGACCAGAGGTTCCAAAATAGTAATGCACCAAAAATTTTGTTTCTTGTTGAGAATTAAGAGTCTTTTTAAGGATAAGGGGTTAGCAATACCCCTGATGTTCCAGCATAGGAAATTAATCATTTATTTTGGGGGTGAGGAAAAGAGGGCTGAGATCTTGATCTAGACTCGCCCTAGTCTTTGATGTACCAGCCAACTCCCCTTCAGACAAAGGGGTCCCTAGCTTCTGCACTTCTGAATTGATTTTTTTCTTCTTTCTGGATGTTTGGGTATGCCATTTCCCTTCAAGTTCATGTTGCATATCATTGATCACTGGGGCAGATGGAACCTGTGTATCTATTAACTGATCAGATGATTGGGAGGGAGATATGATTCTAATCTCCTCAATTTCTCTTCTACACCAATTTTGGTGGTCCACATTATCACCAAAGAGGGACCTCAGTTCAGAAGGAGAAACATCAGACCCCCCAACAGCAACTGGGGAGCTAGTCTTCCTTTGGGAAGCAGATATCACATGTACAGCAGGTCTGATCTCTTATAGTGGCTGTTTAGATAGATTTATCTGTTGCATTACAGCTTAACCAGTTTCACCATCAGCTTGCAAAGGTGAGTTATCTTTAGTTATAATTGTAGTTCTTCTATTAGGAGGGTGGATTCTATTACATCTCTCAATAGTGTGTCCAAACATTTTACAGTGATTATAAAAATCTGGTTTTTGTTGCATGATAACTTCTTGCCACTATCTATCCTTAGCAGACCCAATCCATATCTTTTTTATATCAGGGAGGGATATATCCCTTTCTATTTGTATTCTGGCCATTTCAGGTTTAGCCTTGTTAATGGTTGCAACATGAAGTTTGACAGGGATTCCAATGGATCTCCCAATTTGAAAAAGGGCATTTTGGTTAAAATATCTGTAGGGGAGATTTGGGAAATTGAACCAGATTGGCACTATGGGAGGATCTTTGCTAGGATCAAAATTAGGTGTCCATTTTATTATCTTCATCGCCACTCCAGCAATGCTAACTAAATTTTTAGCAAAGAGCAATGCATAGTCATCTTCTGATGTGAAATTAATGAGCAGATGCCTACCATCCAGAAGACCAATCTTCCAGCTGCCCTTAATGTTTAGGGATTCAAAGTATTTTCTCACAAATCCACTTTTGGGTGACCTAGCATAAACTTACTAATTAAAGTAAGTTTAACTTCAACATCCAGTTCATCCAATTCCTGTTCAGTGAAAATAACTGCATGGCATCCCTCTTTCTCCTCAATGGGTCTGATAAAGGGGCAGGATATCCTACCAGCTGCTGCATCATGCAGTCTTTGGGGGAAAATAAGTTTGGAAGAGTCAGTGATGGAAGGGGCATTGCCCACCACCCCAGCATAGGTGGCTTTAGCCCACTCAATGTTGGTTGCCAATTCAATCGGGCTGGCCATGAGAGCAGCCAGACCAAAAGAAGTCAGAAACACACAAAGAAGAAACTAGGAGACACAAAAAGTTGCAGCCTCAAGCCAGAAAATAGCAGACTAGATTCCAGACTAGGGAGCAAAAAGCCAAAGTTGAAATCCAATGAAACAGTAAAGTTTGAAAAAGGAAAACTCGGGAATGATCTTTTCACCAGAAACCAAGCAGTAAACCAGTAAAACACCAAAAGAATCCCAAAGCAAGCCCACACCAACCACCTTCTTACCTGAGCCACCACCCACAGGACAGCCGCCGGAGGACTCATGCTAGAAACCCTAGCAGAGCAAGAACAGCCACCAACTCCATCTTGTCATATATATATATATATATATATATATATATATATATATATATATATATATATATATATATATATATATATATATACATCTTTTCATGTGAAGGAAAGTAATAATTTTTAACTTTAGAAGAGGATAGTGGAATTCAAAATCATTTAAGGACTTCTCTAGATATAGTAATCCTCATATATATTTAAAAAAAAGAGAAAAAAAAGGTGAGGAGAAGCTTAGGGAGACGTCCTAATAAAAATTTAGTTTCACTTAATTCTTTATAGAGTACAGAACTTAGAACAATCCTAAGCTTGGTTTTCACATTTATATTAGTATAATTTATTTTTAAAAGAGTTCCTAAGTCTAGAAAGTAAATTTCATGGAATCCAAAGTTTGAAAAATATGATATATTTCTGAATTAGATAAGAAAATAAATTCCTAAGTTTGATGATAAATATTTGAGACCCTGGGCAAGTCTGAATCACTAGAAGTTCTTCTAAGTTGAACAAACATATTTTTAGAACAATTTTAGCAATTCTAAAGGATGACCCATTAACTCTAATCTACATCAATTATTTTAATTTTTAGTGTCACTTGAGGACAAGTAACATAGGAATTCATCAACCTTAAAATTTACTATTTTATGGATAAAATGTCCTTATATTTTTAAGGATATTATGCTTTAATGAGAGGTTTTTTATGTTTTTAGTTACAGATATAAGAAGATGATTTTAAGTAGAAAAAGAAGAAAAATGGAAAAAAAAAAATAGGGCTTTATGAAGAAAACTGAAGAAAATCAGTCTGGTGCCTAGGCGCCAGAGACAGTTAGAGTGGTTAAAATTTGAATTTTGGTGGGTCCAAAGTATTCTAGAAGACCCCACATGATAGAGCACGTTTTAAATGAAGAATACAATGAGTCTAAACACATTTTGATGAAGAGATGTGTTCCTTAGAGGAAAAGGGTAGGTAATTGAACATTTGACCTGGTGCCTAGGCGCCGTAGTTATTTTCTAGAAGATTCGTTGAATGTGGTCGAATTTTGAAGAGGTTCCTTAAGCAACCCCAGATCATTTTTGAAGCTCTATAAATATAGATTATTTTTGCTGCTAAGAGGAGTCATTTTCGAGTCATTCTTACTTAACACTTAGTTTCTTTAACTTTTAAGTCAAGTTTGTCAGAGTTTAGTGAGTGTTTGTGATTCCCTGTAGTTTAAAGTTCTATAAAGAGTCAGAGAAGTCAGAGATCTTCGAAGGATTGCTTTGGTGAACATTCCAGATAAGTATTTGTAACTTAACTCTTAAGTTGTGTACTTTAGATTTAATGATTATGAATATGTTTTGTTGTGTTAATCCAATGCTTTCTGAGTAGTTTTCTTTTCTTTCTCCTTACAAAATTTAATGTAATTAAGTCAAGAGGCTTGGATTTTTGTTTAAGAACTTGTTCTTTTTCTTATTAAAAATGATGATGATATTTTACCTAAACTTCTTTTACTTTACAACTTGGCCAATTGTATTGTTAAAACTTGTGGAGAAATCTTATAGACCTGATTGTAGGCTAAGACTTCTTAACTTGTAAATATCACATTTCACTTTAGAAGATCAGAAGTTATAAAATGAAGAGGAGTGCAAATATATAGGGAGATAAGATTTGAAGGGCGTATAATTTAATGTTTTTAGAGTGACAGGCTAAATAATATCATTTTGGTTTAAAGTGAGGAAAACTGGTCACTGGTAGGTCCTATAGAGAGTGGTGTCGGCATATTTTAGGTTGAGTGTTGTATTTTTGAAAAGGGGTCGCCTACAGAAATTGTCGGCGAATTTTTTTTTAGATTTTAAATTTAATTTAAATATATATATATAATTTAGAAAGTAGTATTTGATTTTGAAAATAATTTTAAGTTTCAAAATTTTAAGATATGAAATCAAACTGATCTCACATCCCGAATAGTTTATATAAACGAGCACCGCACCACAAACTGTATATCTATCCCGGAGAATAGACACACTGCTTGATGATGGGGCTCGGTTAAATAAACTAGAAGATTTGTGACATCCGTTTGGTCTGCGAACCAATTTTATAAGCCGACAAGTTTCCCTGCTTAATATAAAGGAATTAAGCAGGGTTTATATTACCTGGGTTCTTAAAGTTCCCTATAAGGGCAAGCCCCTATAGTTAATTACATCCTAAGTGACGGGAATCACTTAAGAAAACTCTCGATAATAATCAGTGGTTTTGCTCTCAAGGATTTCAAAGTTTAAGGTTTTCAAATAATTGGATTTTGGAAATTTCAATTGGGAATGGATCAAATTTGGAACAATTTATTTTAGAATCCAAAGGAAGAGAAGTAGGAGAAGCTGAGGAACAAGAGGAATCGTGGCAACTTCCCAAACTCCTATTGTTTGGCTCAGATTTAAGAGAATCCTAAAATTATCTGATATTTCAATCTTGCCAATTTTAATTAATTAGGACTTATATTCGTATGACATGATCATACAAACAGCCTCGAAGATGTGAGGGTTTATGTCGTACCAAACAACTACCTTGGAATCCTAAGGCCGGTTAGGGCTTAATTTACATAATATGATTATGCAAATGCCTAACAAAAGGGTTGAGGATTTATGTTGCACTAAGCAAACTACCTCGAAATCCTATGGCTTGGTTGTTTAAAACTAGGAAAGGTTTTGCTGAAGTAGACTCAGGTTTTGCTGATGACGATGGCCGTGCTGCCCACCATGCTCCGAGCTCCTTGTTGTTGCAAAGGTTTAGTTTTAGAAGTCATAAATCAGGAGATGAGAGAAGTGTTTTGGTTTAGAGAGAATCTTAAAATCCAAGTGTTTTTTAATATTTTAATTAAAACAAATCTTAAAGTTGTTTAAACAGAACAAATTAAGATCCCACGGTTCCGTCATCTCGGCACCGTTATTTTCATTGAATTCACTTAGTCTAGATGAATTTGCTAAACTCAACTGAATGAGTTCCACACTTTCATTTAGACCGTGGGAAATCTTGTTAGCAACACGTGGGTTACATCATCTGAGGTATTCCTGATCATTCAACGAGACGTTTTAATCTAGATGCAATTGTAGTTTATTGTTCTGTTTGTGATTAAATTTTGAGTTATTTTATATTTTGAAATGTTGTGGCGGTGATTTTTATCTTGTAATGACTTTTAATTTAGTTTTGGTTTCAGTTCAGGGACTATCATAAAGGTTTTGGTTTTCATGCAACAGTTTTATTTAACATGCAAGAAAGGTAAAGTGCATTGCAATGAAGTAAATTGCAATAAAATAAAAGCGTACACGGAGGGTCTTCCCGTCATCCCAAGCCGCACTTAAAACACATGTTAAGGCATTTAAATATTTCAACAAGTACCTAGGTAAAGCTAAGGGAAAGGTTTTGGTTGTCTACCAAAGTCCTAATCCTATAGCTAATCCTCTCCTATGACGTCTAGGTTCTTGTGTTTTGGTTTAAGGATGACTTTATTCACCCAAGAACAATTAAATTCAGTTGTTCTTATAAACATCCTATCATATTGAGGAAGTGCTTAAGATGAGTCTTAAACATCTTTTCAATACCTCTAGGATTGTTTTAAGTCCAAGAGAATTTAACTATACAAGTGAATTAATCATCCATGAGTTTAAGTTTTGTTCTCTTGCTCAGTGAACTAGGATATTTGAATATCCTATAAGTAAAGTAACACTTCACTTGTTACCTCATTTAAGAGTTATAATAAAAAGAGCTTTAAAAGGGCAAATCAACTTATTAAGTATTTTAATGATTTAAACTTAATAATTTAATTTTAATTTTGACTTAATTATAAAAAATTAGTTTAAGTTTGGAATAATGTTCAAGTTATTTTAGATTTAATTCTTAATGATTTCATTTATGTTTGTTGTTAAATGATTTTAATTTAATCTAATTCAATTTAAATTTAATCCAATTTAATTTAATTTTAATTTAATTTAATTTGATTTAATTTTAATTTAATTTAATTTAATTTAACTTAATTTAATTTTAATTTAATTTAATTTAACTTTAATTTAATTTAGTTTTAATTTAATTTTAATTTTAATTTAATTTGATTTTAGTTTAATATTAATCTTAATTTGATTTAATTTTAGTTTAATTTTAATCTGGATTATTATTTTAATTTTTCTTTTTAATTAAGAATTAAGTATTATTGAAGTGGTTTATTTAGGGATTTTTAAATTAAAGAATAAATATCCTCTTAATAATATCCCTACTTTAATAATTCTAATTTCTATTATTTTCCCTAAATTTCAATTAATTAATTAATTAAAGTTTTATTTTAATTATTTTTGAAATAGTTAGTAGGTTTCTACCCTCAATCATTTAAGTTTCAATCATCCAAAATCAGTTTAGAATCAAATATTTTACCCTCCCCTTTTGATTAATCCTAAAATTTTAATTAAAGGTTGAAATTTTTAATTACCATTTTGCCCTTCAAGCTTAATAATCCTATAACTCACTAAATTAAGCTCAAATGAACTTGAAACTTTTATGTAACCTCACTTACATGTCAATAAAGACTTTAGAGGAGAAAATGTGATTTTTCTATTTTTAATTTATTTATGAAATTATTTTTAATGGAAAATAAGGGTTTTCAAGGAAAATTCAATAACATGACCAAGAAAATGTTTCTGTCTTTAAGAAAATTATGGGATATTCCTAATGATCAGAGGACCATTTGGACCAATTTTGGTGACTTTTGCGATTATATTTTATTTATTAGAATTATTTTGAGTTTTGGAGTATTAATTAATTTTAAACTAAAATTAAAGTTGAAAAATGGATTTTATATTTTTCTTAAATCTCTCTGACCTCAAGGAGGTCAGAGAAACAAATTTTACATTTACCTGATTTTTTCTTTGATTTATTAGAATTATTTTAGTGAAAAGATTGAAAATATATTTTTTAATATAAAAAATTACATTAAGCCTTTAAAATTTAATATCTTATCCTAGGGACTTAAGAAAAATATTTGGTTTGTTCCTAAGTAATTAGAATTCAAAATGTGACATTTTGGTAATTTTTAATATTTTTACGATTTTTATTATTTTTTAATTATTAAAAATATTAAAATATTGATAAAAATCAACTTTTTTTTAGAAAATTACAATTTTAATTTTCCTAAGTTCCTCTAATATCAGAGAAGCTCCAAAACCATTTTTGTGAATTTTTGAAAGGTATTTTGTGAGTTATGAATTTTTAAAGTTTAATTTAATCTATTTTTGCTTAAGAGGCCTTTGACCTTGAAAAATTCAGGGAATGTTCCCAAGTTCAGAGGCTTCAAAAGCTCTGTGGTCTCATGCCATGGTGAATTGCCTATGCAAATGAAGAATTAAAACAATGCAGGGAGTAAATAAATTATTAAAAATAAAATACTCAATGAAATTATTTGATTTCCTTTCCACATTATTCTCCTCTGTTCACTGAGCAAGAGGGTATTTTTATTTTATTTTTAGGATTTTTCTACACAAAGTTATGGATTTTCTAAGTTCTGGTAATTAAATAAATAAGAAAGATGCCTATTTTTCTATTTATTCGAATCGGCGCCGCGTCAACCTTAGCATCTCCGAACAGCCATGCGGCGCTTTCTGGTTCGACGCCACCATCCGACTCAGCGCTCCAGGGGCCCGCGGTTCATGTACCATCGCGCTGTCCGGCTCGATCCCGACTGTCAGCTCGATACATGCTTGATCCGACGGTTCCCAGTCATCGTCTACGACTGGTGTGAACCCGTGACCTTCCACACTAAAACCCTAAGATCTCGCTCAATACTTAACGGATTTTTGTGGTCTTGTGCTCTATGGATTCGTCTTGAAGAGACGAATACATCTATACGGTAATCATGCATTGAAATTGAGGCATTTGAAATGAAGAATGTTCAGAAACTCGGGAAGAAGAGAGAGCTTATACCTTTGCTCAGAGAAGTGAAGCTTTGATCTGAGAGTTGTCTCACGTTCGATTGGGTCCAAGCAAGCTCCAGATGAAGTCTCTTGGCATGGTGAATTGCCTAAGTACAAAAGTGACCACAGCCGATCACAAAGCTTGGAGGTCGGAGCAATCTGGGTGGCTCGGAGAGGGGGCTCTCACTGGGGAACTTCTCCTCTTGGTCTGGTGAAGGTGTAGGACTAATCAATTTGGAGATTGGCTCACTATGGTGAAGTGTCCTGGTTTTGGGCTTGAATTTCAACTCTAAAATTGAGCGCACAGAGAGGAAATGGCAGGGGGATTTCAGTGGGGATCAAGTTCTCCAGGTGTGGGGAAGAGTCTGGAATGGTTTTGGCAGAGTTTCTGTGTATTTTATTTCAGCACCTCCTCCATGGCCGAGAGAGGTGGTGTTTAAATAGGCATGGCTGGAGGGCCTCCGGGGGAGTTAGGGCTTGGGATCAGCTGGTTTGGCATGGAGAAGAACAGTACGCAATGGCCATTTGGAGTGGGGCAGCTCAGCAAGGTGGAATTCCAAAACTTGGCTCCTCCCAAGGTCTCGGCCTTGGTGTTTTTCGGCGGCCCAGGTGGCTGGCCGGCAGGCAAGGGTCACCCTCAAGTTCAGGTGGGTTAGGGCTGGGGTTTTGTGTGGCAATTGAGCTTTGCCATGTGTCAAAAGCTTGATTTAAAATGGAATGGGGGAAGGCCAATTTTGGCTTGATTTGGTCAAGTCTACCTTTTGGGCTTGGTTCACCCTTCAAGGTGGCTTTGGGTGTTTTGGGGAGTCAAAGGAATCAGCTAGTTTGGCATGGAGAAGTCCTTATCCAAATATATTTGGATTAAATTTGGGTTAAGGTGAAACATGTTTAAGGTTAATGACTTTTAGGAGGTGCTTAAAGGACCTCCTCCTTTTGCCATTTAAGGAGGGTTGACAAATTAGAGATTCTCATTGCTTGCCAATGGCTTACATGTGGCTTCATGGCTCCATATGGCTTGGGAAAAGATTTGGTCAATTTCATAAAAAAGGATTTTGTGAATTTTGGCATTTTGATGGGAATTATTATGAGGCTTGATTTGGAATTGTTTAATTGATAAATTAGGACTTTAGGAATGATTTTAAATTGAATGTGTGATGAGTGAAAGTGTCATGTGGGCTTTAGATTGATTTGGGCTTTTGAATTTAGTGGAAGTGGGCTTTTAGGAAGGTTTAAGGGAGTGGGCCTTTATGTTTAACAATGGGCTTTTAGATGAAAAATTTTGCAAAGGGTCATGCTAAATAAATGTTGAGTTTAGTTTAAGGATGTGTCTTGAATGATTTGAATTAAACTTGAGGTAGTTTGCAATTGAATTGGGTTAAATTTGGGTTCATTTGGTAAATGGGCCAATGTAGGTCAAATTGGGCTAATTTGGGCCAATGTTGGGCTAGGGTTGAAATTGATGTAAAATTAATGTTGGGAAATGTTTATGGGAGTGTTTCAAAGAGGTTTCAACTTTGGTTGGGTTTTGGTTTTGGGACTTGGGCATATTTGGGTTAGGTTTGGGTTTAGGTCAAAATTGGGCTTTTTGGTTTTGGGCTGAATTTGAGTGGGGTTTGGGTCCAAATTTTGGGCAAATTATGTTAGTGTTTTCTTTGTGGGGATGTTAGGGAAGGTTTAGAAAAGGTTTGGGGTTAAATGGAATTGAATTGGTTTGGTTTGGGCTAAGTTTGGGTCATGGGTCCAAATTGGGCTTTAAAGTCAAAAGTGAAATTGGATTCAAATGTCAATCAAATTGGACTTGGATTTGGTCTAGATTGATATTGTGGATATTGAGTTGAAGTTCAGAATTGAATTGGACCAAAATCGGGGTCAATTGGGGTGATTTGGTTTGACATTGGGTTCATTTGGGTTTAAAATGGGCTAGATTGGGGGTTTTGGTAAAAGTAGGGTAAATTGACAAAATTGGCCCATGGTGTAGTTGGACAAAATGAAATTGGGAATATTTGGGATTTTTTGGGAATTTTGTGAATTTTTGGATTTTTGGGTCAAGAGGGGTATTTTGGTAATTTGGAGGGTATTGGGGGTATTATTAGAAATTTTGGGTATTTTGGCTTGAGATAGTCAATTTGAGTGGGGGGGAAATGTTTAGGATTGATTCTGAGGACTTTTAGGTGATTTGGAGATTTTTTGGAGGATTTGGGCAATTTCAAGGGCTTTTGGTAGGTTTGATGGGTGTAGGGTCCCCGGGGTCAAAAATTGAAATTTTGGAAGAATGAAGATTGATCAACTGTGAGTGAAATGGAATCACTTTGATTGTGCCATGAAGCCATATTAAGCCCATATGAGCCATGAGAGGACTCATTGGAGGCATTCACTATGTTGTTCCTAACCCTCTTAGCCAGGGGCTTAGGGGTTGAGGTCCATCCATATGAATTACCTACATGAGTCAGGAAGTCAAGTTAGGTATAGGTGTGGTTTTAGGATTTGGATTGTGTGTGTGAGAGTGTAGAGTGTGAGTGTAGTGAGTGTGTAAGTCAACCCTCACCGGACCGAGCCACCTGAGGCGGTCCTAAGGCCAAAGAGTCCTATAGGGAACTCATCCTTTAAACCTCCACATTTGATCTCAACCCTCTAGGTGATTAGGGGTCTACAATCCAACTTGTGAGGTTTGCAGGGAGACAAGAAGTGGTTTAAATTTCTAAGGGATGGGTCCCAATTCTAGTCCTTTAAGATAGTCAAAGGAAAAGCCTAAGGCCAGATCCTAAACACTAAAGAGGGAGGAGAAGACCTCATAAAAAATGAGGTCAACAAATGGACCCCCAATAGGTGTGGTGTGCTAACCAAGCACACCGCCTGTATTGGCGTTGACTGAAGAGATCAACAAAACCAAGACAGATGTCCAAGTGACAAACTTAGGACGAAGCAGAAGAATTTCCTCTGGGGAGTATCAGGTATACTTCCAAGACTGGAGATTCCTGAACCCTCGCTGGGGAATGGAAAAGGAGATGAATTCAAAATCAAAAGATCTGGGGAATTCGATTTAGATTCCAGTTTACTTTTAAATTTCAAGTTTCAATATGTGAGTTTGGATTTCAATTTGAAGTTTGATTTAAAATCAATTTAAGGAGATTTTGAATTTGAAATTTGGATTTGATATGAGAATCGAAACCTAGGATTCAACCTCGGGATTGCGAAGAGAACTGGAATTTAGGTACCAACCTCAGAGTGACAATCAAAATTTAAGTATTGATGGAAAAAGGATGAGAATCAGAATTTAGTTACTGATCTCGAGAGGAATGAGAATTGAAATTTAAGTATCAACCTCGAAAGAGAATCAAAATTTAGGTATTGATCTCGGATGAGAGTTGGAATTTAGGTACCGATCTCGGAATGAGAACTAGAATTTAGGTAATAGTCTCGAATGAGAACTGGAATTTAGGTACCAGTCTCGGAAGAGAGTCGAAATTTAGGTATCAACCTCGAAAAGGATGAGAATCAGAATTTAGGTACTGATCTCGGAATGAGAACTAGAATTTAGGTACTAGTCTCGAATGAGAACTGGAATTTAGGTACCAGTCACAGAAGAGAGTCGAAATTTAGGTATCGACCTCGCAAAGGATGAGAATCAGAATTTAGGTACTGATCTCGGAATGAGAACTAGAATTTAGGTACTAGTCCCGAATGAGAACTGAAATTTAGGTACCAGTCTCGAAAGAGTGTCGAAATTTAGGTATCAACCTCGCAAAGGATGAGAATCAGAATTTAGGTACTGATCTCGGAATGAGAACTATAATTTAGCTACTAGTCTCGAATGAGAACTGGAATTTAGGTACCAGTCTCAGAAGAGAGTCGAAATTTAGGTATCGTTCTCGAAAGGAGAGTCGGAATTTAGGTACCGACCTCGAAGTGAGAACTGGAATTTAGGTACCAGTCTCGGAAGTTTAGAATTGAAATTTAGGTATCAATTCGGAAGAGAATCGAAATTTAGTTATCGATCTCGAAAGGAGAGTCAGAATTTAGGTACCGACCTCTAAGTGAGAACTGAAATTTAGGTACCAGTCTCGGAAGTTTAGAATTGAAATTTAGGTATCAATTCGGAAGAGAATCGAAATTTAGATATTGATCTCGAAAGGAGAGTCGGAATTTAGGTACCGACCTTGAAGTGAGAACTGGAATTTAGGTATCAGACTCAGAAGTTTAGAATTGAAATTTAGGTAACAATTCAGAAGAGAATCAAAATTTAGGTATCGATCTCGAAAGGAGAGTCGGAATTTAGGTACCGACCTCGAAGTGAGAACTGGAATTTAGGTACCAGTCTCAAAAGTTTAGAATTGAAATTTAGGTATCAATTCAGAAGAGAATCAAAATTTAGGTATCGATCTCGAAAGGAGAGTCAGAATTTAGGTACCGACCTCGAAGTGAGAACTGGAATTTAGGTACCAGTCTCGGAAGTTTAGAATTGAAATTTAAGTATCAATTCGAAAGAGAATTGAAATTTAGGTATCGATCTCGAATGAGAGTCGAAATTTAGGTACCGACCTCGAAGGAAGAGAACTGGAATTTAGGTACCAGCCTCGGAATTTAAAATTAAAATTTTGGTATCAATTCGGAAGAGAATTGAAATTTAGGTATCGATCTCGAAAAGAGAGTCGGAATTTAGGTACCGACCTCGAAGTGAGAACTGGAATTTAGGTACCAGTCTAGGAAGTTTAGAATTGAAATTTAGGTATCAATTCGGAGGAGAATCGAAATTTAGGTATCGATCTCGATAAGAGAGTCAGAATTTAGGTACCGACCTCGAACTGGAATTTAGGTACCAGCCTCAGAATTTAGAATTAAAATTTAGGTATCAATTCGAAAGAGAATCGAAATTTAGGTATCGATCTCGAAAAGAGAGTCGATATTCAGGTACCGACCTCGAAATGAGAACTGAAATTTAGGTACCAGTCTCGAAAGTTTTAATGTATGAAGAAGGACCCAGTCTCGTGCCATCAGAATTTAAGTATTGATGGAAAAAGGATGAGAATCAGAATTTAGGTACTGATCTCGAGAGGGATGAGAATTGAAATTTAAGTATCAACCTCGAAAGAGAATCGAAATTTAGGTATCGATCTCGGATGAGAGTCTGAATTTAGGTACCGATCTCGGAATGAGAAATAGAATTTAGGTACTAGTCTCGAATGAGAACTGGAATTTAGGCACCAGTCTCGGAAGAGAGTGGAAATTTAGGTATCGACCTCGAAAAGGATGAGAATCAGAATTTAGGTATTGATCTCGGAATGAGAACTAGAATTTCGCTACTAGTCTCGAATGAGAACTGGAATTTAGGTACCAGTCTCGGAAGAGATTCGAAATTTAGATATCGATCTCGCAAAGAATGAGAATCAGAATTTAGGTACTGATCTCGGAATGAGAACTAGAATTTAGGTACTAGTCTCGAATGAGAACTGGAATTTAGGTACGAGTCTCGAAAGAGAGTCAAAATTTAGGTATCGACCTCGCAAAGGATGAGAATCAGAATTTAGGTACTGATCTCGGAATGAGAACTAGAATTTAGGTACTAGTCTCGAATGAGAACTGGAATTTAGGTACCAGTCTCGGAAGAGAGTCGAAATTTAGGTATCGACCTCGTAAAGGATGAGAATCAGAATTTAGTTACTGATCTCGGAATGAGAACTAGAATTTAGGTACTAGTCTCGAATGAGAACTGGAATTTAGGTACCAGTCTCGGAAGAGAGTCGAAATTTAGGTATCATCCTCTCAAAGGATGAGAATCAGAATTTAGGTACTGATCTCAGAATGAGAACTAGAATTTAGGTACTAGTCACGAATAAGAACTGGAATTTAGGTACCAGTCTCGGAAGAGAGTCGAAATTTAGGTATCGATCTCGAAAGGAGAGTCGGAATTTAGGTACCGACCTCGAAGTGAGAACTGGAATTTATGTACCAGTCTCGGAAGTTTAGAATTGAAATTTAGGTATCAATTCGGAAGAGAATCGAAATTTAGGTAAAGATCTCGAAAGGAGACTCGGAATTTAGGTACCGACCTCTAAGTGAGAATTGGAATTTAGGTACCAGTCTCGGAAGTTTAGAATTGAAATTTTGGTATCAATTCGGAAGAGAATCAAAATTTAGGTATCGATCTCGAAAGGAGAGTCAGAATTTAGGTACCGACCTCGAAGTGAGAACTGGAATTTAGCTACCAGACTCGGAAGTTTAGAATTGAAATTTAGGTATCAATTCGGAAGAGAATCGAAATTTAGGTATCGATCTCGAAAGGAGAGTCGAAATTTAGGTACCGACCTCGAAGTGAGAACTGGAATTTAGGTACCAGTCTCGGAAGTTTAGAATTGAAATTTTGGTATCAATTCGGAAGAGAATCGAAATTTAGGTATCGATCTCGAAAGGAGAGTCGGAATTTAGGTACCGACCTTGAAGTGAGAACTGGAATTTAGGTACCAGTTTCGGAAGTTTAGAATTGAAATTTAAGTATCAATTCGAAAGAGAATTGAAATTTTGGTATCGATCTCGAATGAGTGTCGGAATTTAAGTACCGACCTCGAAGGAAGAGAACTGGAATTTAGGTACCAACCTCGGAATTTAAAATTGAAATTTAGGTATCAATTCGGAAGGGAATTGAAATTTAGGTATCGATCTCGAAAAGAGAGTCGGAATTTAGGTACTGACCTCGAAGTGAGAAATAGAATTTTGGTACCAGTCTCGGAAGTTTAGAATTGAAATTTAGGTATCAATTTGGAGGAGAATCGAAATTTAGGTATCGATCTCGAAAGGAGAGTCAGAATTTAGGTACTGACCTCGAACTGGAATTTAGGTACCAGCATGAGAATTTAGAATTGAAATTTAGGTATCAATTCGAAAGAGAATCGAAATTTAGGTATCGATCTCGAAAAGAGAGTCAGAATTTAAGTACCGACCTCGAAATGAGAACTGGAATTTAGGTACCAGTCTCGGAAGTTTTAATGTATGAAGAAGGACCCAGTCTCGTGCAATCAGAATTTAAGTATTGATGGAAAAATGATGAGAATCAGTATTTAGGTACTGATCTTGAGAGGGATGAGAATTGAAATTTAAGTATCAACCTCGAAAGAGAATCGAAATTTAGGTATCGATCTCGAATGAGAGTCGGAATTTAGGTACCGATCTCGGAATGAGAACTAGAATTTAGGTACTAGCCTCGAATGAGAACTGGAATTTAGGTACCAGTCTCGAAAGAGAGTCGAAATTTAGGTATCGACCTCGAAAAGGATGAGAATCCGATTTTAGGTATTGATCTCGGAATGAGAACTAGAATTTCGGTACTAGTCTCGAATGGGAACTGGAATTTAGGTACTAGTCTCGGAAGAGAGTCAAAATTTAGGTATCGACCTCGCAAAGGATGAGAATCAGAATTTAGGTGCTGATCTCGGAATGAGAACCAGAATTTTGGTACTAGTCTCGAATTAGAGCTGGAATTTAGGTACCAGTCTCGGAAGAGAGTCGAAATTTAGGTATCGACCTCACAAAGGATGAGAATAAGAATTTAGGTACTGATCTCGGAATGAGAACTAGAATTTAGGTACTAGTCTCGAATGAGAACTGGAATTTAGGTACCAGTCTCGGAAGAGAGTCGCAATTTAGGTATCGACCTCGCAAAGAATGAGAATAAGAATTTAGGTACTGATCTCGGAGTGAGAAATAGAATTTTGGTACTAGTCTCGATTGAGAACTGGAATTCAGGTACCAGACTCGGAAGAGAGTCGAAATTTAGGTATCAATCTCGAAAGGAGAGTCAGAATTTAGGTACCGACCTCGAAGTGAGTACTGGAATTTAGGTACCAGTCTCGGAAGTTTAGAATTGAAATTTAGGTATCAAATCGGAAGAGAATCGAAATTTAGGTATCGATCTCAAAAGGAGAGTCGGAATTTAGGTACCTACCTCGAAGTGAGAACTAGAATTTAGGTACCAGTTTCGGAAGTTTAGAATTGAAATTTAAGTATCAATTCAAAAGAGAATTGAAATTTAGGTATCGATCTCGAATGAGAGTCGAAATTTAGGTACTGACCTCGAAGGAAGAGAACTGGAATTTAGGTACTAGCCTCGGAATTTAAAATTGAAATTTAGGTATCAATTCGGAAGGGAATTGAAATTTAGGTATCGATCTCGAAAAGAGAGTCGAAATTTAGGTACCGACCTCGAAGTGAGAACTGGAATTTAGGTACCAGTCTCGAAAGTTTAGAATTGAAATTTAGGTATCAATTCGGAGGAGAATCGAAATTTATGTATCGATCTCGAAAGGAGAGTCAGAATTTAGGTACCGACCTCCAACTGGAATTTAGGTACCAGCCTTAGAATTTAGAATTGAAATTTAGCTATCAATTCGAAAGAGAATCGAAATTTAGGTATCGATCTCGAAAAGAGAGTCGGAATTTAGGTACCGACCTCGAAATGAGAACTGGAATTTAGGTACCAGTCTCGGAAGTTTTAATGTTTGAAGAAGGACCCAGTCTCGTGCCATCAGAATTTAAGTATTGATGGAAAAAGGATGAGAATCAGAATTTAGGTACTGATCCTGAGAGGGATGAGAATTGCAATTTAAGTATCAACCTCGAAAGAGAATCGAAATTTAGGTATTAATCTCGGATGAGAGTCGGAATTTAGGTACCGATCTCGGAATGAGAACTAGAATTTAGGTAATAGTCTCGAATGAGAACTTGAATTTAGGTACTAGTCTCGGAAGAGAGTCGAAATTTAGGTATCGACCTCGAAAAGGATGAGAATCAGAATTTAGGTACTAATCTCGGAATGAGAACCAGAATTTTGGTACTAGTTTCGAATTAGAGCAGGAATTTAGGTACCAGTCTCGGAAGAGAGTCGAAATTTAGGTATCGACCTCGCAAAGGATGAGAATCAGAATTTAGGTACTGATCTCGGAATGAGAACTAGAATTTAGGTACTAGTCTCGAATGAGAACTGGAATTTAGGTACCAGTCTCGGAAGAGAGTCGAAATTTAGGTATCAACCTCGCAAAGGATGAGAATCAGAATTTAGGTTCTGATCTCGGAATGAGAACTAGAATTTAGGTACTAGTCTCGAATGAGAACTGGAATTTAGGTACCAGTTTCAGAAGAGAGTCGAAATTTAGGTATCGATCTCGAAAGGAGAGTCAGAATTTAGGTACCGACCTCGAAGTGAGAACTGGAATTTAGGTACCGATCTCGGAAGTTTAGAATTGAAATTTAGGTATCAATTCGGAAGAGAATCGAAATTTAGGTATCGATCTCGAAAGGAGAGTCGGAATTTAGGTACCGACCTCTAAGTGAGAACTGGAATTTAGGTACCAGTCTTGGATGTTTAGAATTGAAATATAGGTATCAATTCGGAAGAGAATCGAAATTTATGTATCGATCTCGAAAGGAGAGTCGGAATTTAGGTACCGACCTCGAAGTGAGAACTGGAATTTAGGTACCAGACTCAGAAGTTTAGAATTGAAATTTAGGAATCAATTCGGAAGAGAATCGAAATTTAGGTATCGATCTCGAAAGGTGAGTCAGAATTTAGGTACCGACCTCGAAGTGAGAACTGGAATTTAGGTACCAGTATCGGAAGTTTAGAATTGAAAATTAGCTATCAATTCAGAAGAGAATCGAAATTTAGGTATCGATCTCGAAAGGAGAGTCGGAATTTAGGTACCGACCTCGAAGTGAGAACTGGAATTTAGGTACCAGTCTCGGAAGTTTAGAATTGAAATTTAAGTATCAATTCGAAAGAGAATTGAAATTTAGGTATCGATCTCGAATGAGAGTCGGAATTTAGGTACCGACCTCGAAGGAAAAAAACTGGAATTTAGGTACCAGCCTCGGAATTTAAAGTTGAAATTTAGGTATCAATTCGGAAGAGAATTGAAATTTAGGTATCGATCTCAAAAAGAGAGTCGAAATTTAGGTACCGACCTCGAAGTGAGAACTGGAATTTAGGTACCAGTCTCGGAAGTTTAGAATTGAAATTTAGGTATCAATTCGGAGGAGAATCGAAATTTAGGTATCGATCTCGAAAGGAGAGTCGGAATTTAGGTACCGACCTCGAACTGGAATTTAGGTACCAGCCTCATAATTTAGAATTGAAATTTTGGTATCAATTCGAAAGAGAATCAAAATTTAGGTATCGATCTAGAAAAGAGAGTCGGAATTAAGGTACCGACCTCGAAATGAGAACTGGAATTTAGGTATCAGTCTCGGAAGTTTTAATGTATAAAGAAAGACCCAGTCTCATGCCATCAGAATTTAAGTATTGATGGAAAAATGATGAGAATCAGTATTTAGGTACTGATCTCGAGAGGGATGTGAATTGAAATTTAAGTATCAACCTCGAAAGAGAATCGAAATTTAGGTATCGATCTCGGATGAGAGTCGGAATTTAGGTACCGATCTCGGAATGAGAACTAGAATTTAGGTACTAGTCTGGAATGAGAACTGGAATTTAGGTACCAGTCTCGAAAGAGAGTCGAAATTTAGGTATTGACCTCGAAAAGGATGAGAATCAGAATTTAGGTATTGATCTCGGAATGAGAACTAGAATTTCGGTACTAGTCTCGAATGAGAACTGGAATTTAGGTACCAGTCTCGGAAGAGAGTCAAAATTTAGGTATCGACCTCGCAAAAGATGAGAATCAGAATTTAGGTACTGATCTCGGAATGAGAACTAGAATTTAGGTACTAGTCTCGAATGAGAACTGGAATTTAGGTACGAGTCTCGGAAGATAGTCAAAATTTAGGTATCGACCTCGCAAAGGATGAGAATAAGAATTTAGGTACTGATCTCGGAATGAGAACTAGAAACTAGGTACTAGTCTCGATTGAGAACTGGAATTTAGGTACCAGACTCGGAAGAGAGTCGAAATTTAGGTATCAATCTCGAAAGGAGAGTCGGAATTTAGGTACTGACCTCGAAGTGAGAACTGGAATTGAGGTACCAGTCTCGGAAGTTTAGAATTGAAATTTAGGTATCAATTCGGAAGAGAATCAAAATTTAGGTATCGATCTCGAAAGGAGAGTCGGAATTTAGGTTCCGACCTCGAAGTGAGAACTGGAATTTAGGTACCAGTCTCGGAAGTTTAGAATTGAAATTTAGGTATCAATTCGGAAGAGAATCGAAATTTAGGTATCGATCTCGAAAGGAGAGTCGGAATTTAGGTACCGACCTCAAAGTGAGAACTGGAATTTAGGTACCAGTCTCGGAAGTTTAGAATTGAAATTTAAGTATCAATTCGAAAGAGAATCGAAATTTAGGTATCGATCTCGAATGAGAGTCGAATTTAGGTACCGACCTCGAAGGAAGAGAACCGGAATTTAGGTACCGGTCTCGGAATTTAAAATTGAAATTTAGGTATCAATTCGGAAGAGAATCGAAATTTAGGTATCGATCTCGAAAAGAGAGTCGAATTTAGGTACCGACCTCGAAGTGAGAACTCGGAATTTAGGTACCGGTCTCGAAGTTTAGAATTGAAATTTAGGTATCAATTCGGAGGAGAATCGAAATTTAGGTATCGATCTCGAAAGGAGAGTCAGAATTTAGGTACCGACCTCGAACTGGAATTTAGGTACCAGCCTCATAATTTAGAGTTGAAATTTAGGTATCAATTCGAAAGAGAATCGAAATTTAGGTATCGATCTCGAAAAGAGAGTCGGAATTTAGGTACCGACCTCAAAATGAAAACTGGAAATTAGGTACCAGTCTCGGAAGTTTTAATGTAAGAAGAAGAACCCAGTCTCGTGCCATCAGAACCAAACTGAACTAAGTTCGTGGCTCCGTGTCAATGAACCTAGTCAATCTCCATGCAAGATGGGAAGGAGATCACAGAAAATCAAAAGGATTTTGATGTGATGAAAAGGGTGCAGGATTTTTGAAATTTGAAGTGTGAGTTTTACGTGAGGAAGAACCATCCCAAAAGAGGGTTTCAAAGTAGTTTGAAGTAGATTTTGATCTGAGGAAGAGTTGAAGGATTTGAAAGAGACAAATTGAGATTGAAATTCCATTTGAGATTCATTTTTCATTTTGTTTGTCCTTTGATGTTCCAATTTTATTTTTTTGTTGTTTATTTGATGTTCACGTGAATTTTATTTGGTGTTCATGTGGATTTGAAGTTCATTTGAATATTTGGATTTCAAAGAACGGTTCTTATTTATTTCTCTTTTCTTTTCTGTTCTTTGTTCAAAGTTCATTTAACTCTAATGGTGTTTCCCAGTCGATTTGCACAAAAGAGGTGAAGGCAAAATGTGACATGGTCACTTTCATTCCAATCTTGTTGAAGATACATCATACAACTCGATCTGAAATATTTCTCATACAATCCTTGACTCAAAACGGACTATGTATGATCCTTGTTGATCCATCCAAAAGTATTTGTTAAAAAATCCATGTCTGAATAATGAGATACACGGTCAATAACATCACCTTCCAAGCCATCCTTGGCAGGCATGCCGCATGGATGTACAATGGAGGTGTGTTATTTTCCGTGTAACTCACGACTCGTAGGGCCGGAGACTCTCCAATTCCGGATCCGGTCGGAAGTGGTAAGGTGCCTTTCTCGTCGTCCATCCTTCTAAAAGTGACGGAGATCTGCTCCACTGGTACTCCCGGTATACAATGTTTTGCGATGTCTGCTCCATTTCCTTGTAATATCATGACGGAACCTACCGGAAGTGGTATCTCCACCAGCCTTCGGAACTTACCCGGGCCTGCTATCCGGAGGTCAGATCCGAACATGATATTGCATTAGTTGACGAATGAAACTATGCAGAAAGGTCTGACAAAGTCGTGGTGGTCTATGTGTGGAGGTATGCAGTCGCCCTTCTGATAAATGTTGATGATGCAAGCTGTCGGGTATGCGATCGTTGGCGTACCCTCCATGCTATCATTCTTTTCACCATTCTTTTAATTATCCTCAGCATTGGATCCACCGCACCGTGATGGAGTATCCCTGGTGGATTTCCTTTTCTGTCCTCTTCGAAGTTATAGCAACATCCGCATTGTATTGTGACTCTTCCTTTCCCTGGCATCCATTTTCGGGGTTCCGAATAAGTCTTTTCTCTCAGATGGCCTGGTCGACCCATCTTCTGAAGTTCTAAGATGCAATCCACAATTTGTTGTTGCTCATATTCTGAGAATACACCTGTAGGTAACTCGAGGCCTTCTAAAATGTTAATTCTTTTGCCTCTAATCCTTTCAAAGTATTTGAAAGTCTTCTTCTCAACATTTTGCATTCTTTCTAGTTCATATTCTGGGATGATCTACAAGTGACAAGGCCTAGTAACGTATTGCGGGAAGTATGGCTCAATCCCATCACGTTCTCCTGCATACCTTGGCTCCTCGGAGATTGTCTCTGTCGGGACATCCTCCGGGGTTGCTTCAGCAACAAGGTTTTTCAGATATGGTATCTTTGTCCGGCGTCGAGGCACTGATTCTATTTCTGTTCTTTGTGGCACTTTTTCGATCTGTTCTGATTTTCTCGGCGTTGACTTTCTTCTTTCTGGTTCCTGACGAACCGGTATCTTTGAAATGTGTGTATTGGCGAAGGTGGTTGTTTCCTCGTGTTGATCCGTCTGCTAGTTTAGTCAACATCTTGCGGATACGGCGATTCTTATTCCTTCTTTGGAGTAACAGTGAGAGTAGCTCTCCTTACCCCTCGAACCTCTCGCCGGCGCGGCGGCCGACGAGCTCGCCCTCTGCCGTGGCAACTACTGACTTGATTTTCTTGCTTTCCTCGGTGTTTGTCTTTCTTTTCTTGTTGCTGGATTGGTGGCTTGGGCCACCCATCTTAATCACTATCTGGCTATGAAGCTCTTCTCGGTCCACTAGGACCCAATCATTTTGTTCGTACTGTAGGCTGGCTGGTGTGAAATCAGAATCAATTTCTATCACTGCTCCATCCTTCACCCTCTTTTCATCGAGTGCGAGACTCATGCCATTTTTAAAGTTTAGGACCAACCGCCCGTTCGACATTTCCTCGTAAAGAAGACAAGGAAAGGATCAGGGGCTGTACTAAGAACAAGAACATTAAGAAAATATTTACCGCTGAAGATTCTTATTCTCTTATTTTAATTTTAATTTTTAAGGAAAGTAGGAAAAGATGAAGAAAGATCAGGAAAGAGATTTGATTTCAAAGGAAGGGTAAAACTTTATTATTATGATTTTCACATATTTTATTTTTAGCACATATTTTATTTTATCCATTTTTATGTTTTTGGGTTCGGACCCAGTCACAAAGTGATTGCTTCACCCGTGTTTCTAGGGATAAGACTCCATTTTAGGGGCCACCCTTTGAAACATCAGGTTGCATAATACTTCTTCAAATACCGTCCATTGATTGAAAGCATGGGTCGCTCTCCACGGCAATTCACCAGTTGGTAGGAACCTCCTGAGTAGACCGTCTCGACCACGAATGGCCCTTCCCATGTTGGTTCAAATTTACCACCTATCTTGCGATGTGCGAGAATAGGTCTTCTGAGAACTAAAACTAAGTTACCGACTTTGAACGTCCTGGGACGGACCAATTTGTCATGGGCCTGGATCATCTTGGCTTGATACAGTTCCAAATTCTGCTGTGCGGAAAGTCTTTTCCCTTCCAAGCTTTCCAATTCTTCCAGTCGTAGTCTGGCATTTTCTTCTGTAGTGATCTTTTCTGCAACTGCAATTCGGAGTGACGGAAGCTGAACTTCAAGGGGCAAGACGGCCTCGGACCCGTACACTAAAGCATAAGGCGTGGACTGAGTAGGAGTCCTGAAAGTCGTTCTGTAGGCCCATAAGGCTTTTAACAACTTCTCGTGCCAATTTCTCTTGTTGTCATCCAAGGTTTTCTTTAAAATCTGAACGAGAGTTTTATTAAAAGCCTCGGCCAAGCCATTCGCTCTTGGGTAATAAATTGTTGAGTATCGCCAATCGATTTCGTGTCTTCTGACAAAATTGTTGATCTTTGTACTTTTGAATGCAGACCCATTATCTGAAATGATTCTGCGCGGTACTCCGAAACGGTAGACAACTTGATTTTTGAAAAGCCGCAGCACGTGGTGTGCCTTTACTTCTCCGAGTGGAACCGTGCCGCCCATTTAGAAAAGTAGTCCGTTGCCGCAAGGATGAAGCGATGTCCTCTTGAAGAAGGCGGTTCTATCAGACCCACTATATCTGTACCCCAACACTCAAATGGCCACGATGCAATTGTCGGATGTAGCACATTTGGAGGTTGGTGTAGAACCACTCCGTGCACTTGGCACTGGTGACAGCTCTTGGCGGCTTTCATACAGTCGGTCATCATTGAGGGCCAGTAGTACGCTAGTCTTTTAATTTTCATTTTCATTTTCGGACCCAACTGATGAGTGCTACAAAGTCTTGAGTGTACCTCTTTGACAATTTCACGAGCCTCGGACCCTTTCAGGCATCTTAACCACATCTGATCAAAAGACCTTCTGTATAATGTATTGTTTATTAATGCATAAGACAGTTCTTTTCTTGATTTGATGGGCTAATGACTTATTGTCTGGTAATATACCTGTTTGCAGGTAGTCTATTAGCGGTTGACGCCAATCTTCTGTGTTTTCTGTCACTGCTGCAACTGATTCCTCTGCTTTTTCTGATTTCTGTATTATATCCATGTCGAGCCGTGATAGGACATGTCATCCTTGAACTGAAACTTCAACTGACTCTTCTTGTAAGCAGGAAAATTCTTTTGCAAGGCGAGCTAGTGCATCTGCGAGAGCATTTTCTCTTCTGGGGATCTTGTAGATTGTTACATTCGGGATTTGTTCCAACAGTTCCATGGCATACTGAAAGTATTGCTCGAGTCTTGGCTTTAAAATTTTGTATTGTCCGGCGACCTGTTGAATGATCAACTGAGAATCTCCGTAGATGTTGATATATGTTATTCCCATTTGAATGGTCGGTTCTAGTCCTGCTATGAGGGCCTCGTATTCTGCCTCGTTGTTTGTGCACGGCTCTGCTAAGTGGTAGGAGTATCTTAACATCCCCGCTCCGGTGTTATAAAGATTAGTCCGATTCACCGTTTACCGAGCACTATCGTTTGCGATTCTTTGTCTTTCTGTGCTGAGGACGCTCCGTCGAAGTATAGTTCCCAACGTTGATCATCGGTGTCTTCTAGGCTTATTATCTGCTCGTCAGGCAAATCATCGTCGAGAGGCGAATCTGCCGGTAAAGGATGTGCTGCAAGGAAGTCAGCTAGTACTTGTCCCTTTATGACACGAAGAGGAACGAAAGTTATGTCAAATTGCAATAGTATCATCGACCACCTAACAAGTCTGCCAGAAAGTGTCGGTCAGGTCATCAAATATTGCAAAGGATTAACTTTCGAAATGAGGTTGATCTTATGAGAAAGCATGTAGTGCCTGAGCTTTTGAGCGGCGAAGATCAGGGCCAGACAATGCTTCTCAATCGGAGGATACTTTGTTTCCGTCGGCAATAGACGACGGCTTAAGTAATAAAGAGCATTTTCTTTTCCCTCATCATTGACCTGGGCTAGCAGGGCTCCGAGAGAGTCGTCTAAAGCCGCGGTATAAAGTATTAACGGTCTACCCGAGACCTGGGGTCGCTAAGACAGGAGGTGTCATTAAGTATTGCTTAATGTCCTCGAAGGCCAGTTGGCATTTCTCTTCCCAAACGAATTTGGCTTCCTTTTTAACTAATGCCGAGAAGGGCTGACACCTACCTGACAAGTTTGAGATAAAGCGTCGAAGATATGCCAGCTTCCCTTGAAAGGATCGTAGCTGTTTGAAGGTTTTGGGAGGCGGCATCTCTAAGATAGCTTTAATCTTTTCCGGATCAATTTCGATTCCGCGATGTCAAACAACAAATCCTAAGAATTTCCCGGAGGTGACGCCGAAGGCGTATTTTAAGGATTCATCTTAAGGTTGTATTGCCTCGGCCGCTCGAAAACAATTCTCAAATCATACAGAGTGATCTTCCTTCGGTTTTCTTTTGATGACCACATCGTCCACGTAGCACTCGACTTGGTTGTGAATGAGATCATCGAAAATCTTTGTCATTGCTCTTTGATATGTTGCTCCTGCGTTCTTTAGTCCGAATAGGGACAAAAGTGCAATTTATTGAACTAATGATGAACGGCGTTGTCACCAGTGACGGGCCGTGATATTTTACAGAGGGTTGTAACTAAATTGGCGGAATAATGCACCGAACGACGCTCTATCCAGCACCAGACTGCACCCTATCCTGATTTCAAACTAGATTCAATGTATTTGGCCAGATTTTGGAAGGTTGCTTAAGTAAACTCTTGGGAAATCAGTTTTGGACAAATTTGAACTCTTTTGAAGCCACGTTTAGAGAGGAGAGAAGTGTTTAGAGTGTAGAAAGAGTTTAGAGAGAGTGTCTTTTCATTTAGTTTAGGAAATCTAGGTTCTGTGTTTTCTCTTCTAAGGAGTGTGAGAGGAGAGGACCCAATTTCGAAAACAGAAGGTCTCGTAGGGAGAACTGTACCCTCCACGGTAACATGCTCATTAAAAACTTGGACTTTCTTCCCCTTTAGTCTAGCGGGATTCGGGGTAGGTGCAGAGACGACTAGACCGGTGGGGGTAGAGACAACAGTCCTCTTATGAATAGTAGTACTCCTCTCAGCTGGAACCCTTTGCAGGGGAGGGAACTCTTGAGTTGACTTGAGGTTGAACTCAATCAAAGGTCTTTCAGTTTTAGGCACTTTGTCTGTAAGTGTGAAAAGGGTGTCTTGAAACCTTGCCCGAAACGGATGATTCCATTGTAAGGAAGCTCCTCCTTGTAGACAGCTAGGTCAAGTCCGTTGGTAAAGGAGAAAATCAGCTTTGGGGCAGACATTTTTCTGCAAGGTAGATTCTGATTGTCAGTCCCAAGTTATGCTTCTTCTCACCGGGACAAAAAGAAAGGAATCGAAAAGAGTCCGAACACATTTTTGTTCATGTATTTATAAAAAAGATTTATTTGTTAAAAGAGTCATTCATTAGAGGATTTGTTTATTAGGAACGGAATGTTCAAAGGTGTAGAGAAGGTAGGAATCCGATTCAGATGGAACGGAAGAGAAAGTCTTATGCAAGACTTCTCGACTCAAAGGACCGCTCCTAAACTAACACCTATTCGGGGTCCACCCCACCTCAGAAAAGAGGTAAAAGGATCTCAGAACCTCTCTGTTTAGGGGTGTCTAAACAGTGGCTCCTAAATCCGAGAGGAGTTGGCTATACTCGTTCAAGACAGAAATGAACAGGGTATTCCAAGGCAAGAATGGTAGTTTGGTCCACTAGGGGCATGGGCTCACTACCAATTTATGAAAGCAAAGCCATCTGACCAAAATGGAGAGAGGAACTATCCCCAGCGGAGTCGCCAGAAGTTGTCGGCATATTTTAGGTTGAGTGTTGTATTTTTGAAAAGGGGTCGCCTACAGAAATTGTTGGCAAATTTTTTTTTAGATTTTAAATTTAATTTAAATATATATATAATTTAGAAAGTAGTATTTGATTTTGAAAATAATTTTAAGTTTCAAAATTTTAAGATATGAAATCAAACTGATCTCACATCCCGAATAGTTTATATAAACGAGCACCGCACCACAAGTTCGTATATCTATCCCGAGAATGACACATCCGCTTAATGATGGGGCTCGGTTAAATAAACTAGAAGATTTGTGACATCCGTTTGGTATGCGAACCAATTTTATAAGCCGACAAGTTCCCTTTTTAATATAAAGGAATTAAGCGAGGTTTATATTACTCGGGTTCTTAAAGTTCCCTATAAGGGCAAGCCCCTATAGTTAATTACATCCTAAGTGACAGGAATCACTTAAGAAAACTCTCGATAATGATCAGTGATTTTGCTCTCAAGGATTTCAAAGTATAAGGTTTTCAAACAATTGGATTTTTGAAATTTTAATTGGGAATGGATTAAATTTGGAACAGTTTAATTTAGAATCCAAAGGAAGAGAAGTAGGAGAAGCTGAGGATCAAGAGGAATCTTGGCAACTTCCCAAACTATCCTATTGTTTGGCTCGGATTTAAGAGAATCCTAAAATTATCTGATATTTCAATCTTGCCAATTTTAATTAATTAGGACTTATATTTCTATGACATGATCATACAAACAGCCTCGAATATGTGAGGGTTTATGTCATACCAAACAACTACCTCGGAATCCTAAGACCGGTTAGGGCTTAATTTACATAATATGATTATGCAAATGCCTAACAAAAAGGTTGAGGATTTATGTTACACTAAGCAAACTACCTCGAAATCCTATGGCTTGGTTGTTTAAAACTAGGAAAGGTTTCTGTGAAGTAGACTCGGGTTTCATTGATGACGATGGCCGTGCTCGCCCACCATGCTCCGAGCTCCTTGTTGTTGCAGAGGTTTAGTTTTAGAAGTCATAAATCAGGAGATGAAAGAAGTTTTTTGGTTTAGAGAGAATCTTAAAATCCAAGTATTTTTTAATATTTTAATTAAAACAAATCTTAAAGTTGTTTAAACAGAACCGATTAAGATCCCACGGTTCCGTCATCCCGGCACCGTTATTTTCATCGAATTCACTTAGTCCGGATGAATTTGCTAAACTTAACCGAATGAGTTCCACACTTTCATTTAGACCGTGGGAAATCTCGTTAGCAACACGTGGGTTACATCATCGGAGGTATTCCCGATCATTCAACGAGATGTTTTAATTTAGTTGCAATTGTAGTTTTGTTGTTCGTTTGTGATTAAATTTTGAGTTGTTTTATATTTTGAAATGTTGTGGCGGTGATTTTTATCTTGTAATGACTTTTAATTTAGTTTTGGTTTCAGTTCAGGGACTATCCTAAAGGTTTTGGTTTTCATGCAACAGTTTTATTTAACATGCAAGAAAGGTAAAGTGCATTGCAATGAAGTAAATTGCAATAAAATAAAAGCGTACCTGGAGGGTCTTCCCGTCATCCCATGCTGCACTTAAAACACATGTTAAGGCATTTAAATATTTCAACAAGTACTAGGTAAAGCTAAGAGAAAGGTTTTAGTTGTCTACCAAAGTCCTAATCCTATAGTTAATCATCTCCTATGACGTCTAGGTTCTTGTGTTTTGGTTTAAGGATGACTTTCTTCACCCAAGAACAATTAAATTCAGTTGTTCTTATAAACATCCTATCATATTAAGGAAGTGCTTAAGACGAGTCTTAAACATCTTTTCAATACCTCTAGGATTGTTTTAAGTCCAAGAGAATTTAATTATACAAGTGAATTAATCATCCAGGAGTTTAAGTTTTGTTCTCTTGCTCAATGAACTAGGATATTTGAATATCCTATAAGTGAAGTAACACTTCACTTGTTACCTCATTTAAGAGTTATAATAATAAGAGCTTTAAAAGGGCAAATCAACTTATTAAGTATTTTAATGATTTAAACTTAATGATTTAATTTTTATTTTGACTTAATTATAAAAAATTAGTTTAAGTTTGGAATAGTGTTCAAGTTATTTTAGATTTAATTCTTAATGATTTCATTTAGGTTTGTTGTTAAATGATTTTAATTTAATCTAATTCACTTTAATTTTAATTCAATTTAATTTAATTTTAATTTAATTTGATTTGATTTAATTTTAATTTAATTTAATTTAATTTAACTTAATTTAATTTTAATTTAATTTAATTTAATTTTAATTTAATTTAATGTAATTTAATTTTAATTTAATTTCAATTTAATTTTAATTTAATTTAGTTTTAATTTAATTTTAATTTTAATTTAATTTGATTTTAGTTTAATTTTAATCTTAATTTAATTTAATTTTAGTTTAATTTTAATCTAGATTATTATTTTAATTTTTTTTTAATTAAGAATTAAGTATTTTGAAGTGGTTTATTTAGGGATTTTTAAATTCAAGAATAAATATCCTCTTAATAATACCCCTACTTTAATAATTCCAATTTCTATTATTCTCCCAAAATTTCAATTAATTAATTAATTAAAGTTTTATTTTAATTATTTTTGAAATGGTTAGTAGGTTTCTACCCTCAATCATTTAAGTTTCAATCATCCAAAATCAGTTTAGAATCAAATATTTTACCCTCCCCTTTTGATTAATCCTAAAATTTTTATTAAAGGTTGAAATTTTTAATTACCATTTTGCCCTTCAAGCTTAATAATCCTATAACTCACTAAATTAAGCTCAAATGAACTTGAAACTTTTATGTAACCTCACTTACATGTCAATTAAGACTTTAGAGGAGAAAATGTGATTTTTCTGTTTTTAATTTATTTATGTAATTATTTTTAATGGAAAATAGGGGTTTTCAAGGAAAATTCAATAACATGACCAAGGAAATGTTTCTGTCTTTAAGAAAATTATGAGACATTCCTAATGACCAGAGGACCATTTGGACCAATTTTGGTGATTTTTTGGATTATATTTTATTTATTAGAATTATTTTGAGTTTTGGAGTATTAATTAATTTTAAAAAATGGATTTTCTATTTTTCTTAAATCTCTCTGACCTCAAGGAGTTCAGAGAAACAAATTTTACATTTATCTGATTTTTCTTTGATTTATTAGAATTATTTTAGTGAAAAGATTGAAAAATACATTTTTTAATATTAAAAATTACATTAAGCCTTTAAAATTTAATATCTTATCCTAGGGACTTAAGAAAAATATTTGGTTTATTCCTAAGTAATTAGAATTCAAAATGTGACATTTTGGTAATTTTTAATATTTTTATGATTTTTATTATTTTTTAATTATTAAAAATATTTAAATATTGATAAAAATCAACTTTTTTAGAAAATTACAATTTTAATTTTCCTAAGTTCCTCCGATATCACAGAAGCTCCAAAACCATTTTTGTGAATTTTTGAAAGGTATTTTGTGAGTTAAGAATTTTTGAAGTTTAATTTTATCCATTTTTGCTTAAGAGGCTTAATCAACCCATTTGGTGGGGTTAATCAAGTTCAATTGGTTTCAAATTTTTATGTGAGACTCTCCTGACCCTAAAAGACAGTGGAGAATTGTTTTCAAGTTAATTTGATATGTAATTAACCCTAATTAATTAAAGTTCAATTTTGGGTATTTAGACCAACTAGAGTTATTCCAAGTGAACTAACTCAAAAACCTATTTTTCCTAGGTTCCTCTGGTCATAAGAAACATCACCAAATTTTCCTAGAATTTATTTCTCAACATGCTAATTATTGGAATTAAAATACTCAAAATAGTAACATGAAATTGAAAAATCAATAACTTCTCATAGGGATGGCCTCTGACCTTGGAAAATTCAGGGAATGTTCCCAAGTTCAGAAGCTTCAAAAGCCCTGTGGTCTCATGCCATGGTGAATTGCCTATGCAAATGGAGAATTAAAACAATGCAGGGAGTAAATAAATTATTAAAAATAAAATACTCAATGAAATTATTTGATTTCCTTTCCACATTATTCTCCTCCGTTCACTCGAGCAAGAGGGTTTTTTATTTTATTTTTAGGATTTTTCTACACAAAGTTATGGATTTTCTAAGTTCTGGTAATTAAATAAATAAGAAAAATCCCTATTTTTCTATTTATCTGAATCGGCGCCGCGTCAACCTTAACATCTCCGAACAGCCACGTGGCGCTTTCTAGTTCGATGTCGCCATCCGACTCAGCGCTCCAGGGGCCCGCAGTTCATGTACCATCGCGCTATCCGGCTCGATCCCGACCGTCCGCTCGTTACCGCTCGATCTGACGGTTCCCAGTCATCGTCTACAACTGGTGTGAACCCGTGACCGTCCACACTAAAACCCTAAGATCTCGCTCAATACTTAACAGATTTTTGTGTTCTTGTGCTCTATGGATTCGTCTTGAAGAGACGAATACATCTATACAGTGATCATGCATTAAAATTGAGGCAGTTGAAATGGAGAATGTTCAGAAGCTCGGGAAGAAGAGAGAGCTCATACCTTTGCACAGAGAAGTGAAGCTTCGATCTGAGAGTTATGTCACGTTCGATTGGGTCCAAGCAAGCTCCAGATGAAGTCCCTTGGCCTGGTGAATTGCCTAAGTACAAAAGTGACCACAGCCGATCACAAAGCTTCGAGGCTGGAGCAACTGGGTGGCCTGGTGAGGGGACTTTCACTGGGGAACTTCTCCTCTTGGTCTGGTGAAGGTGTAGGACCAATTAATTTGGAGATTGGCTTACTGTGGTGAAGTGTCCTAGTTTTGGGCTTGAATTTCAACTCTGAAATTGAGCTCACAGAGAGAAAATGGCAGGGGGATTTCAGTGGGGATCAAGTTCTCCAGGTGTGGGGAAGAGTCTGGAATGATTTTGGTAGAGTTTCTGTGTATTTTGTTTCAGCACCTCCTCCATGGCCGAGAGTGGTGGTGTTTAAATAGGCATGGCTGGAGGGCCTCCCAGGGGGAGTTAGGGCTTGGGATCAGCTGGTTTGGCATGGAGAAGAACAGCTGCAATGGCCATTTGGAGTGGGGCAGCTCAGCAAGGTGGAATTCCAAAACTTGGCTCCTCCCAAGGTCTCGGCCATGGTGTTTTCCGGCGGCCCGTGTGGTCGGCCGACGAGCAAGGGTCACCCTCAAGTTCGAGTGGGTCGTGGCCGGGGTTTTGTGTAGGCAATCGAGCTTTGCCATGTGTCAAAAGCTTGATTTAAAATGGAATGGGGGAAGGCCAATTTTGGCTTGATTTGGTCA
Organism: Papilionanthe hookeriana x Papilionanthe teres; assembly: GCA_022702705.1. NCBI lineage: Eukaryota > Viridiplantae > Streptophyta > Magnoliopsida > Asparagales > Orchidaceae > Papilionanthe > Papilionanthe hookeriana x Papilionanthe teres. Next base: position 86,486,324 of record CM040423.1, on the reverse strand, counting down.
AGTCTACCTTTTGGACTTGGTTCACCCTTCAAGGTGGCTTTGGGTGTTGTGGGGAGTCAAAGGAATCAGCTGGTTTGGCATGGAGAAGTCCTTATCCAAATATATTTGGATTAAATTTAGGTTAAGGTGAAACATGTTTAAGGTTAATGACTTTTAGGAGGTGCTTAAAGGACCTCCTCCTTTGGCCATTTAAGGAGGGTTGACAAATTAGAGATTCTCATGGCTTGCCAAAGGCTTACATGTGGCTTCATGGCTCCATATGGCTTGGGAAAAGATTTGGTCAATTTCATAAAAAAAGAATTTTGTGAATTTTGGCATTTTGATGGGAATTGTTATGAGGCTTGATTTGGAATTGTTTAATTGATAAATTAGGACTTTAGGAATGATTTTAAATTGAATGTGTGATGAGGGAAAGTGTCATGTGGGCTTTAGATTGATTTGGGCTTTTGAATTTGGTGGAAGTGGGCTTTTAGGAAGGTTTAAGGGAGTGGGCCTTTATGTTTAACAATGGGCTTTTAGATGAAAAATTTTGCAAAGGGCCATGTCAAATAAATGTTGAGTTTAGTTTAAGGATGTGTCTTGAATGATTTGAAGCAAATTTGATGTAGTTTGGAATTAAATTGGGTTGAATTTGGGTTCATTTGGTAAATGGGCCAATGTAGGTCAAATTGGGCTAATTTGGACGAATGTTGGGCTAGGGTTGAAATTGATGTAAAATTAATGTTGGGAAATGTTTATGGGAGTGTTTCAAAGAGGTTTCAACTTCGGTTGGGTTTTGGTTTTGGGACTTGAGCTTATTTGCTTTAGGTTTGGGTTTAGGTCAAAATTGGGCTTTTTGGTTTTGGGTTGAATTTGAGTGGGGTTTGGGTCCAAATTTTGGGCAAATTATGTTAGTTGTGGGGATGTTAGGGAAGGTTTTGAAAAGGTTTGGGGTTAATTGGAGTTGAATTGGTTTGGTTTGGGCTATGTTTGGGTCATGGGTCCAAATTGGGCTTTAAGGTCAAAAGTGAAATTGGATTCAAATGTCAATCAAATTGGACTTGGATTTGGTCTAGATTGATGTTGTGGATATTGAGTTGAAGTTCAGAAATTGAATTGGACCAAAATCGGGGTCAATTGGGGTGATTTGGTTTGACATTGGGTTCATTTGGGTTTAAAATGGGCTAAATTGGGAGTTTTGGTAAAAACAGGGTAAATTGACAAAATTGGCCCATGGTGTAGTTGGACAAAATGAAATTGGGGATATTTGGGATTTTTTGGGAATTTTCTGAATTTTTGGATTTTTGGGTCAAGAGGGGTATTTTGGTAATTTGGAGGGTATTGGGGGGTATTTTTAGAAATTTAGGGTATTTTTGGCTTGAGATGGTCAATTTGAGTGGGGGGAAATGTTTAGGATTGATTCTGAGGACTTTTGGGTGATTTGGAGATTTTTTTGGAGGATTTGGGCAATTTCAAGGGCTTTTGGTTGGTTTGATGGGTGTAGGGTCCCCGGGGTCAAAAATTGAAATTTTGGAAGAAAGAAGATTGATCAACTGTGAGTGAAATGGAATCACTTTGATTGAGCCATGAAGCCATATTAAGCCCATATGATCCATGAGAGGACTCATTGGAGGCATTCACTATGTTGTTCCTAACCCTCTTAGCCAGGGGCTTAGGGGTTGAGGTCCATCCATATGAATTACCTACATGAGTCGGGAGTCAAGTCGGGTATAGGTGTGGTTTTAGGATTTGGATTGTGTGTGTGAGAGTGTAGAGTGTGAGTGTAGTGAGTGTGTAAGTCAACCCTCACCAGACCAGGCCACCCAGGGCAGTCCTAAGGCCAAAGAGTCCTATAGGGAACTCATCCTTTAAACCTCCACATTTGATCTCAACCCTCTAGGTGATTAGGGGTCTACAATCCAGCTTGTGGGGTTTGCAGGGAGACAAGAAGTGGTTTAAATTTCTAAGGGATGGGTCCTAATTCAAGTCCTCTAAGATAGTCAAAGGAAAAGCCTAAGGCTAGATCCTAAACACTAAAGAGGGAGGAGAAGACCTCATCAAAAATGAGGTCAACAAGTGGCTAGAAGTGAAAGCCTAGAATCTACTCATCACTACTAATAACACATCCTGCACTAACCTTTAGACTAGCCAATGTTTTTTATGCTTGGACCAAAGGGTAAAGAATATTTATGCTCCTATTTGTCACAATACAACATTTTTAAGTTTTAAACAATTTGAATTCCTCTACTTATTACGTAAGTATTTGTAAGAAGAAAATATTTTAAATTAAGTATTTTATTTGTGTGTTTAGACATTTACTTGCATAATTGTGAAGGTTTAGTAAGTTTAATTTTACTTTTGTTTAGTGATTTAAAATTAGCACTTTATTTTATATTGTTTTCTTTTAATTTTCACTAATTTCCTGGTGGGATCGATATCTGGGGTTTTTAAAAAGAAAATCTTATATTACTTGAAACGATATGTATACTTGCGTAGTACCCCTAATGTGTTTATTATCATTATCTATAAAATATTTAAATCGTGCATAGTATCCGCTTATTTTAGAGTCAAGTTTACCTATCTTTGTAAGTTTAATTATTTGTACAACTGTGGATCGGGTCGCCATCCATGATAAATAATCTTCAAAATACCTCAGTAGATGAGGGTCGAAAGTTTGGCTTGATATCCGAATAAGTTCTGCGCTTACCACAAAGACTACGACCACAACATAGAAGAGTGCAGACACCTCAGTTTCCTCAACGAGGACTTGAACAAGACTAGAAAGCTGAAAGAATTTATAGCTATGGGAACATCCACTCTCCGATAAGGAAAAGCCCCAGCTAATAGTTCGTTTGCTGAACCCTTTCGAGTGAACACCATCCGAATCGTAGGAATAATACTGCGATACTCAGAGGATATGGGGAATCTTCCTCAATGAATGAGCCTAAAAAATGTCTGATCAAGTGAACTGTGCACCACTGCCCTCATCCCATAGAGGGAGACACGTATCCCCATTGTGTTCACTAACGAAGACCTCACGATGAAAGGTAAACTCTATAAAAATGCATTTCCCATTACATATTTAATTAAAGATTGCCAAGTGGGAAGTATACTCATCGACACCGTGTTCTTAGTGAACATTATGTTAAAAGTGGTGTTCAACAAGGTCAACCTAGAGACACAATGGATTGTAGCACCGTTTGGACCTTTTTTCATATTCTCGGGAGAAAGGATGGAAGCCTTGAGAGTGATCACATTGGTGGTCATTTGATGCGCTCCTGGTGTGTGTCATTTTTCTGTGTGTTTTATGTTAATTTAAGTCCCCTGCGACGACGCCAAAAACTTGACCCCGACTCTCAATTACTTAGTAATTTAACTTCCAAAATATGGCAATCAACTTGACCCAATTTATATTTAGTGGCTAGCATTCAAAATAGAAATGTTGTAAAGTATAGAAAATAGCTCACACATTAGAGGCAAGTGCACGTCTCATTTCAAGTAATATCGTGTTTTCTTTAAAAAATTCAATATCGATCCCACAGAGAAGTTATGTAAGAAATCCCTTAGGCTAATTCTAGACTACTACTATCAGTCCTTAGTTTGGAAGGTCGATTTAAGTGATTTTTTAACAAGTACTCCTAAAGGTAAGTCTTAAGTTTAAAACAACCAATAACTACTCTTAAATGAAAGTATTAATTCTAAAGATAACCCTTTATGGATGAATTGGTTTGGAAAATTACTATTGTTATGTAGTGAACTAGAAAATGTATATGAATGAGATATATTAAATATTGCATGTGCTAAACAGGAGAAATCCTATTATTTCTCCTCTTTACAAGTGAAAAAGAACATTGGCTAATAAAGTTTTTGGTCTCTAAATTCGTGGTTAGGCTAGGAAGATATTGGCTCTCACTTCAGAGTTTCCACATTCCTCTCGTATGAGGGCTAACACCTCGCTTTAGTTTCCAAACACCTGGACCAAATTGGGGATTTTAGTCTGTCACCCTAAAATCTCTAATTCTACGTCCAACATGGTATATTTTCCTATTTATTTGGACTCAACCCCATGGACTACATTCTCATCCATGAAATTAAATGTGATTCTTACTTAGTAGTGGAAAGCATATCCCTCTCGGTTCATATGTTTCACAATAAAGTTTAACAAATCAATTTCCCAAATAGATAAGTAAATGAAGTTCAAGTAAAAACCATCACATTTATAATCAAAACTTATTTTAACATGCATCCCCAAAATCCAAAACATAAATCCTAGTCATTGCAAAAGAAAAGTAAAATGAAAATAATGAAATAATTTTCTCATGTCGTTATTTCCTAACAAGAAGAAAGAGTAAAAAAAACTACTCACAGTGCACAAAGAAAACACAACGGAAAACTTCATTACATCAAAGCAAATCCACTAGATATGTGTTAACAAAATCATAAGATAATGAAGAACACAAAACTTATCTTTTCCCCTTGAAAGAAAGATGAAGATCTCTCCCACAAAGTCTCATGCTAATTCATGCAATGCTAGAACAATTTCTTATAGATTATCTCAAAATCCTTTCTCCAATCTCTCCAGAAAAGGTAGAATTCTAAGATCTCTAAACATTATTCCTCATTTTTCCAACGTACAAACAACTTTTTCTGTAATAAAATCATTATTTTATAATGTAGGGATGAATTTTCAAGAGTTCCCTTAAGCGCCCCTTCAAAAATCATCTAAATTCAATTGGAGGAATAACCATTTCTGGCACGATTGGCATCAGTTTTAGGCACTATTGGTGTTGTTTCTCTGGATTCTAGCACCATTGGCACCAGTTTGGGTGCTCTTGGTGCCACGCTACAACCAACTCCACTGTTTCGCGCTGTTTAGCCGTTTCAGCTCTGTTTCGCCCCCTTTCAGTTTCGTTTCGCTCCTAACTGTTATACCAACAAGATAGGCATGAAAAAAATCTTTCTTAAGAGTACGATTTTATTGAAAAAACATGTGATAAATATAAAGGAGATTATGAATGGAAAGACATATCGAAATGTGTCAGGTCAAAATTTTCTTCCGCACTCATATTGCCTCCAAATTGCATCCTTTTTGCTTCATTTTATCCAAATCTCTATTTCTTGTATTTGAAACCAAAATTATACAAAATAAGTTCCTTTAATGTGCAATATCACTAAAATGAAGCATTACATATATGTGAAAAATTAGTCATTTTTTAGGCATATCAAATCCCCCAAACGTAAACTTTACTTGTCCTCAAGTAACACTATACCTTTAAAAACCAAATTTGAGGTAGAGTTTCCTATAACTTCATCTCAAAAATATTATAGTATAACTTAGGAGAAATTATAGTAAATCAACCTAGAACTAGGGTGTAAGAATATCTCATATTCAACTTAGGAATCATGATTTTCTATTTGCTTCAAAAGTTATTGAAACTTTTTAAACTAAAGATTCAAAGAAAGTATAAAAATAGAATTTAAGCACCTTATCTATACCAATTTGACCAATATATATATTTTTTTAAATAATAATAATACTAGGATTGTTTCTATGTCTTTTCATTTAAAGAGATTCAAGTGAAAGCAATTTTTATTAGGCTTCTCCCCTTGCTTGTCCTCACATATTTTCTTTTTACTTTTCTTTTTCTCATTTTTTTTCTTTTATTTTTCTTTTCTTTTAGGATCTTTTTAATACTTACTCTTTTATTTTCCTTTTATGTGAGGATTACTATAATTAGATAGGCCTATAGTAATTTTGAATTTCACTATCCTCTTTGTAAAGTCCAAAACTCAAAGCTTTCCCTCACTTTTTAAAAGTGTTAGTATTGGTTTGAAAAAGGTATAAAAAAAAGCTCATTTCTCAATAAGTATATATCTAAGAGTCTTAGCTTTACAAATATTCAACTCATTTCTACCATAAATAGGAAAATCTTTTTCCTAATGTTTCCTACAAAATATCTTAACTCTAGAATAGTTTTTTCACATGAGATTTCAACTAAGTTATTTTTCTAACATTCTTAAAATTAAAATTATAGTAACCTAAAGGTAACACCACATACCATAAGTCATTTTAAAAGTGATATTAAATTAAATGCTGGTTATTGAAGACAAAAAAAGTTAAGTTTTAAAAATTATTCTTCCCCCCAAACATGAATTTTTAAATATTTTGCAATCAATTCCAAAAAATGTAGCAGGAAAAAAAGTAAAAGTTTTATCTATTTACTACTAATAAATCCTATCAAATTCATATATATGCATAATCAGGATAGAATAATTGCAAGAGAAAGTAAATCTAGCCTAAAACATGCTTGCAATATTATTAAACTAAAAGGAAGTATACTAACTTTAAAATTTATTTTTCTTCCTACCCCAAGCTTAATTTTTAACATATATAACATTCAGTACAAATAATATAAGAATGAAGAAAAATTAATCAGAAATTCTATTTACCACAAATTTCTATCAAATACATCTACAAGTATTCATCAGGATAAAACAATATGCAGTGAAAAGTATATCTAAACTAAACATGTCAGAATGAAATTGACTAAACAAAAGTCTAACTAGCACAGCAGGTATCAGCATTAGAATATAAAAATGTTCATCAAGTCTTAAAAAGATTATAACACAAACACAAACACACATGATAAATGAGGTCAATTCTTCCTTTAACTCACCGCATCTCACTAACTTACTTCAAATTTATAACAAAATCACTACACTAATAAATTATGTACTTTTAAATAATTTTATAGAGTATAATCCTAAAGATAAGATTATCCCTGATATATTGGATCCTGGGCACCAATATTGGGCATCACCTTATCTTCATAATGATAGTGTAAGATGATCCACAAGCTATTCATAAAAAAGGTTCGCGACTCCTATCAAATGAAAACACAGTTAGAGAATTGAAGTAACAAAATTGAGATAGAATTGTCACTGTTTAAATTCAAGATGATTCTTGTAAAATTTAAGTCCGATTGAGAACTGAATCATAGTTGACTCATCAATCCAACTACTAAAACTGAATATACAAGTCTAGCCATAATAAGAAGTTAAGGAATCACCTCCCTCATGACACACGAAGATCAAATCAAACCACTAACAATCCAAAAATCCAGCAATCAACAATTAAAATGATCAATCCAGACTAAAGAAAACATAATACAACACTAATAATCATGACTCTTTAGCATACTAAATTAAAACACACAGTTAACTAAGGTTTGTCTTCCATAAAGCGCTTGGTTTAATGTCGCCAGCTTGACAAATGATTCCTCCTGGATCAAAATTCCATTTAAGTAATCCTTGATCAATTGCTCAATCTTTTTCAGATATAGGGATTCCAACAAAATCCTCAAACTGTATTTTTTCTTTCAGTTCTTCCTTTTTAGATTAATTCATATCATTGTTCCTCAGGTTTCTTTCTAGATCCAATATTCTTCTAATAATTTTCTCAATTTATATATTAATATCATCTTTAAAATTAATAAGAAATTGATCCCTATAAAGATACTTCAAGATCTCCCAAATTTTGGATCAGATTTTCTTTAGATAATTCAGATTCTAGATCAAATTCTACTTGGTTACTCTTCTATCTCAAGTATCTTCAAATTCTTCCTCTTGGTACTGAGTAAAAGGTGGAGGTGGTCTTCTATATCTTTATAAGTTGAGGAAATAGGTTTTTCTAATTCCTTAGAAATTTCTTCCGTTGTTCTTTCAATCTCCTTATCCTCATTTCTCAACTCAAAGTTTTTTTGAAACATATCCTCGAACTCTCTTCTAAATCTTAGTTCAATAACTTTATATTGCTCATCATTCATCTCCTTAGGGTTTATCTCAGAGTCACTAGATAAAATCTCTGAGGCGTAACTGTCAATTGCATTAATAATTTGCCCGAGTTGTTTTTCTATATTCCTTATTGTGACCCCTTGATTTTGTAATTGTGCTCCTTGACTTTGTAAAAAATTACCCATATGAATAACAACCTCTTATAACCGTGACCCCTTCTCGTCATTATGTGGGTTGAAATTAAAATTATGAGGAAAAGAGAGTTCGTCATTAAAATCACCTTGACTATTCTAATTACATGTCTGATTAAATTGAATATCTTCCCAACATTGGCTTTCTCCTCCAAAATTATTATTCCAGTTAAAGTTCAAATGATTTTCCCAACTTGGGTTGTAATAATAAGAGTAAGGATTTTATATCTCATGTCCACTTTCAATCCATTTTCCAAATAAATTTTCCTTAATATTTAGGGGCCCTTGAAGATAACTTTCTACATATTAATCTAACTTTAGGCCACAAGGGTATTCTTGGGCTGGGTGTTTTCTGGGGACTGGGGTGATTGGTTGGTCAGGGTCAAGTCATCTCCAAGCTCAGGTGAGCCAGAGAGTTTGAACGGTGGAGTCAATTTGGTTCCAAGGTGGCTCCAAGGTGAAGATCCAAAGTAGATTTGGAGTTTTGGCTAAGTTTTCTAGCTTGGGTTTAAACCCCTTATCACTTGGTTAAACCATGCCCCAAAGTGCCTAAGATCCTTAAGTGGGTTTTAGTGAAGTCAAATGGCCGGTTTGGGGGTTTGGGGAAAGTTTAAATACCTCATACATATGGTAAATCCAAGTGAGTGGGAAAGGGGGAGTGGTCATCTCCCTTTGCCATTTTTGGCGAAAATTGACATGGAAGGCTCCAAGAGTCATGCCATGTCTTGAGAATGTTTCATGAGAAAGGAATTTGGATTTTATGAATTTTTAAATGCAAAATGTCAGCATGCCCAATTTGAGTAAAGTTTGATGCGTATGCATGATATGCTTGATATGATGCCATGATGTAATGATTCAAATGCCATGGGATGATGTAGGGTTAATTCCTTATCATATGGCTTAAGTTGGGCATTTAAAATTTATGCTATGGGCTTTTGAAAATGCTTAACGGTATGGGCCTCGTCAAGTTACACATGATGACTTAGATTTTTGAAATTGATTATGGAATGATCAAATTGGAATTGGTTGGAATTGGATTTAGGCATGTTGAACTTTGATTTAAATTTGAAATAGTGAAGTTCAATATGAGGAATTTGGAATTTTAAGTCAAAATTGGGGGTTTTAGTTTGAGTTGGGTTTTAGCTTGTAATTGGCTTGAATTAGGTTTGATTTTTGTTTCAATTAGGTGTGGGCATATTGATTTAGAGTTTAGAATTGAAATTAGGGAAATTTGTGATCAATTTAGTGAAAATTGCAGGTTATTTTGGAGATTTGGCAATTTAGGGGTAAAATTGGAATTATGGTCAAAATTGGTTAATTTGTTAAAATTTAGTAAATTTGAGACAATTGGATGATATGAGGAAGTTTTAAATGATTTTTAGGATTTAATTGGGTGATTTTTGCATTTTTGGGCATTTTGTGGGTATTTTGGTAATTTGCCAAATTTTGTTAGGTTTTGGTGACTTTGTGTCAATTGTTGGTTTAAAATGATTTATGTAAGGTTTTTGAATGAATTTGGAGATTTTGGTAAGTTTTGAGAATTTTGGTTAGAAATTAGGGTTTAGGGTGGAATTAGGGTTTTAGGGTATTTGACCATAGGTCTTAGCCATGCCTAACCACTTTGGGACCAAGCTTAGCTAAATGGTAACACCTCTTTATGAACCTTCACATATTGATCCTATCCATATTAATAAGAGATCAGAGGCTTGGGACCTCCCATATGAGTTTCCTAAAGAGGTAGAGGGGAATTGGTTTAGGATTTTGGAATAGGGGTGTGTGTGCAAGACCAAGCCCTAGTCACCCAGGGTTGCTCTAAGTTCAATCATTCCTATGGGAACTCATCCTTAAACCTCCACATGTTTGTCTTAATCTTCCAAGGGGCTTGAAGGCTTGTAACCATCCATATAGCATTTCAAGAAAAGCCATGAAGTGGTTTAAATTTCTTGGTGGTGGACTCCATCTCCAGTCCTCTAGTCAAGGTGAAAAATATGGCTAAATCTTAACTACTAAGAGGAAATTTAGACCTCACGAAAAATGAGGTCAACACGTCGTTCAGGAATCTCTTCTCTGGATTTTAGCACCTTTAGGGACTCTAGCACCAAAATGCTGAAATTTTCATTTTGACTCTAAATTTCTTCCTTTTTGATCCTTTTTTATTTCTTTTTATCCAAATGTCTAAAACCAATAAACCTGCAACAAAACATCAAAATATCATTCTTTAAAGTGTAATATCACCAAATTTAAGCATAAAATGTATATATAAAATTGCATATTTTTTTGGTGTATCAAAATCCCCCAAACTTAAATGTTACTTGTCCTCAAGTAACTCTCTTACTACATAAAAAATATGACTTATGGTAGAGATTTTAACTTATAGATATCTATAATTTGCTTTAATAAATATAAAGTATAACTTAAGAAAAAATTTTCAGAACTTAGGATAAAACTAAGAGTATAAGGACACTTAGTATTCTAGTTTAAGATTTCTCTATTCATTTCAAGAAGAATTGTAATTTGTCATATTAAAGACACATAGAAGGTCCATATGAAAAAGAATTTCATGACAAATTTATTAATAAGGATGCTAACACTCAAGTAAAAGTTTAGATAATGTAATAAAGTATTTTTCCTCCTGTTGATTCAAGTGAAGCCAACATTTGATTAAGCATCTCCTCAAGCTTCTCCTCACATATTTTTCCTTTCTTTTTTTTTTTTGCTTTTTGCTTTTCTTTTTTCTTTTTTATTTTAGGATCATTTTCAATCCCCTCCCTTTTTTTTTCTTTGTAAATTTTGAACTTCACTATCCTCTTCTTGAAGTTAAAAACTTCTTACCTTCCTTGAATTTATAAATTAGTCTAATTCTTTTCTTCTTATATGAAACTCTAAGATTCTTAGTACATCAAGGATACATTTTCCTTTACTCTAAATAAAAAAAACGTAGTCTTATCCTTTCATATTAAACATCTTAACTCTAGAATTGACCTTCATTATTAAAGTTTTTTAATTAAATTTACTATAATATTTAAAATAAAAATATAGTTATCTAAAGTTAACCTCTCATACCAAAGATCATGTTAAATTAATTTTAAAAATATAGCTAATTGAGGACAAATAATATTTAGTTTTCTTATTCTAAAGAAATTTTTCTTTCCGCACCCACCCCTCCAAACTTAGAATTTTATAAGTAAAGCATTCAATACAAAAAGTATAAGAGGAAAGAAAACAATAAGTACATAAAAATAAGACTAACCTGTAGAGGGTTCTGAACATGAATCTTAGTTCTGACCTATTACACGTACGAATTTATAAAGTACAGGATTTAAAGCATTAAATAAAACCTGACATATCAACAGGAATTCATAGGAAAAAGTGAATTTAAAACATAAGCAGTAAATTAAAGAAATAAACAACACTGAAATAAAAACGAAAAATTTTATCCATGCACAAACAAGTTAAATTTGCAATACATATCAAGTTCAAAACAACAACTACAATAAAATGAAACAAAATACAACTAATGGAAAAGATAGCAACCCACCAATCATCAGTCATCATCCTCTTCTTCTTCTTCTTCTTCTTCTTCTTCTTCTTCTTCTTCTTCTTCTTCTTCTTCTTCTTCATTTTGCACAAAATGTGTAAAACTGGGGCATGTAGGAAATTCTATAGTGTGTTCACCCCTTAAATATCTAACCAAAGCCTCCTCAAAAGCAATCTCATGCTGAACCTTTTTTTGTGCATATTCAACATTATGCAAATTTTTGGATTCCAATCTACCAATCATATCCAGCACTGTAATCATATCTGCCTGTTGAATCATCAATTGCTCTAAAATATTCTCCAATGAAAAATTACTAGATGTGGATGGACCTACAGCTGAGGTAGAAGGTCTATCACTACCTTCACTTCTAGTTTTGGATCTAACAAATGATTCAATTTTATGAAATGTAGGCTTCCCAATTGGTTTCAGTTGTTGTGACATTTCCTCATCCATATCAAACTCTACTCTTGATTGTTCACATTAAGTGAAAATTAAGCCAGGATAACCTAAACCACTAGTGGTTCCACCCTTAGGAATACTGATGAATAAGGGCACCAATATCAGCCTTCATTGTTGAATGCAAAAATTTTGTATTGCTCTTTCTTTTTTCACTTCGCTAAGGTGGATTGATGGAAGCAGTTTGGCAGAAATAAAATAGTGCATGCCTTAGATTGTACATTCAACATGGAAGTGGAAATATTTACCTTATGATTATTCTTGATTTTCCATACTCCCCTTCCATCAATAAGGTAGGAGATCACTTCCTCAAGTGATGATTCATAAACCACAAATGAAGAATACTCGCAATGAAACTCATTTTGGAACCGGTACAAACATTAATTCTTTCTATAATAAATTCAACATGCTTACCTTTATTATAAACATGCTCATCGGTAGTCTCCCTGAGATTGACATAGAATTCACGAATGATAAGAAAAATTGGTACAATGGTGAAGTAGCAAAAAGTTTCCCAATTCCGGGCTATAATCAACCTTTCAATAGAACCTCCCGGGTTTGAAAATGCTCGTTCCTGAATAAGCTTCCTTGTAGCAATTTGAGTATTGTAATTGATCTAAGCATTCACATTTACAAATCGCTTCGAATCAAAAGCTCCAAAGTCCTTCCTCTCCTCATTTTTGGATCCATGGTAACTTCTAAAAAATCTACATAAAATCCATATCAATTCTCAATCTCGTAAATCAAACTCGAAAAATCAATATACTTGGTAAGAAACTTCTCAACATGGATTTCCCTTAAATTTTTTCAAAAACCTTCAAATTTTTTTATTTCAATAATGAAGGAAACATCCATGGTCAAAAACAAAATTTTCTATGTTAAAGTGAAGCTCTTACCAAGAGAAGATGAAATTTAAACTTTTCTAGCCATGAAATCGCTTCAAATCTGAGCATTAGTAAGCTTTAGGTTGAGTTTCGACCTTAGTCTAGAGGAAGGAGATGATCCAAAGCAGTAAATATGGGGATTCATTGTAGATTTTTGTGGTTTTAAAGAAATCAATGTGTTCAAGAAACTGGTGCCTCTGGCACCAAATCTAGCCTCATTGGCGCCGACTCCATAGAATTCTTGATTTTCGGGTTTTTGTAAAATCTTTTGTATACCGCACCACACAAACTTCTATTTAGCCTAAATTAAGCTTAATATTTATAATTAAACAATCCTATAACAACATAAGTTCACAAACAACACAAAACATCACATTTATATATAAAATCCACCCGCTTACAAACAAACACTTTTCAAACAATAATATCATGTTCAGTGTCGAAATCACACTATAACAACCTAATACTGAAGGCTAAATATAAGCACTTAACATCAAACACATATAAAGTCGACAATGAAGATAAAATAAATCCAACACAAAAACATAACACATAGATGCTCTTCATCATTTTGATTTTGATACTTTAGAGGGTCTACACATCTTCATCACTTTCATCCTCTTGAATGTTTCCAATGGATTGGCGGTGTACGTATAAGCTATAAAAAGGATAGAATGGAAATTCTTCTGTTGAATCTTCTTCAATCCAAGCATTTTTCTTAAACATATGCACCATTCCATCTTCTATACGTCCAGTATGGACAAATTGTTCCTTTATCCTCCAATCCAAATGTTCAAATTGATCTAAAATGTTTCCAATTAAATTAAAAATATTTATATTTCTATCTCCAACTTCTTAATCCTTTTCAAAATACCATGTGAACTATCAAGAAAGCAAGGTTGAATAAGAGATGAATTTTAAGATGATTGATCCATAAGAATATTCATATTATTTTCTTCTTAAATTTCTTATGCAATTACAACAAATCTTTGAGTCCATCGGCTTTCTAGGAAGAAGCACTTATTCCCAACGTTCATAATGTACATGTGACTGGTTGCAAAGTAGAAATATGGTAGATGGATGTCCCAAACCATAAGTCAATCTGTTTATAATCAATCCTAAAACAGATTTCACAATTAAAGCACCCACGTCAACAGACCTTCCAGTTTGAATACAATAACTCAAGATGTCACTTTACTTGATCACTTTATTGATTTTCATGGTAGGGAGAAGTTTTTCTGAAATAAAGAAATACCATGCCTTTGAAGCAGGATTTAACAATGAAGAAGAAAAACTTACATTTCAATTATCTATTATCTCCCAATTTTCATCTTCATCAGTTAAGAATCGATAAACTTCATTCAGGATATCTCTTGAAGGGACAAAATTGGCATAATGGCATATCGGGATGCTTTCAATCATAAGTAAATCATTTATTCTTGAACGAGTAAATGGTACTGATGCAAACTTTTTATATTGCAAGAACTTATGAACCTTAATTTATATATTTATAATGATTTTGTAAAGTCCGAACTTCAACGCAAGTATACGTATCGTATCAAGTAATACAGGGCTCTAATGGACTGGTTATCGATCCTACAGGGAAGGCACGTTCCTTACAATAAATAGCATATTACTGAAATCCAATGCTCAAATCGTAATTAAAGTTTAAGTTTACTTCTACTAACAAGATGCAGAAAACAGTAACAATTAAGCAAACTACAATTACTTCTAATATCTTTAAAACAGAATTAACTAACACACACACACTAAGCTTGTATTTGAAAGGTTTTGATACATATGAATAGTATCTTTCCACTTGCAACGAGAATATAATATGTGAATGATGTAGAATGATTATTTATTGTATTGTGCCAAATAGGAGCATAAATGTTTCTTTACCCTCAAAAGAGTACCCCCTCTTCCATGCATGAAAAGAACATTGACATATCCTAAGTTCAGTCACTAAATCTAAGGCTAGGCTGGGAGGATACCGGCTGTCACTACAGAGCTCCCACTCACCCTTCACCTGAAGGCTAACCTTCTAGTTTAGTTACCAATCTTAGGACCAAATTGGGGATCTCAGCCTGTCACCCTAAAACCTCCAATTTGAAGTCCATCAAAACACATTTCCCTATTTATTTGCACTCAATTCCCATGAACTACACAATTCATCCACGGACATTGAATGGATTCTTCATTATTGTTGTAGGACACTAAATCCTTTCAGAGTTAATGTTCAACAACAGATTTTAACAATTCAATTGGCCAGATCGAAAAGTAAATTAAGTTTGAAATGAAAAACCATCACAATTTCTTCAATACTTTAAAAGCACTTCAAATCTACATCATCGAATAATCACATCTCTATGCAAGAAGAAAGACAAAGGAGACTACTCAAAATTCATAGAGAAGACAATATAAAACATGGATTCTATATATAAAAGAAAAGTCATACGAACTACAAAAGAAAATACAACTTATCTCTTTCTCTTCCCCAAGTAAATCCCTTGAAGTACCTTTAAATCATTTTCTCTCTTCTTTACAACACTCAATTCCCTCTTTAGAATGGAAAGGAAGAAGCAATCTCTCACTTTACTCCTTCTCCTTCACTCCTTTGAGAAGAATCCCTCTCAAATTCTCACATCTACACTCTTCTCTTCCAAGCCCTAACACTCAACACACTCACACACACTAGAACTCTCACTACCACCACTTTCTCCCCTCTCCAATTTCCTCCAAAAATAGTTACATATATGTTAGAAATGAAATCCTAAGAGTTTCCTTAAGCATCCCTTCAAAAAGTCGCTAAAACTCTTCAAATTTCAATTGCACCGACATTGGGCACCGGCGGTGATCTATAATCCCATTATTTTCTGGAGCTCTCGGGAAAATGGCCCCGGCGGAGCCCATTATGGCGCCGCCAGCTCTAGAAGCTATTTTTCTCCATTTTGCTCCTTTCGACTCTGAATTCGTTCATTTTCGCTTCTTTTCGCTCCAATCACCTAAAATTATCATACCTGTAACAAATCATGAAAAAAATCATTTCTTTAAAGTGCAATATCACAAAAAACGGGTAAAATTATATAGCAAAAATAGTATATATTTTTGGTGCATTAGGTACCCACCTACCTGAAACATAGATGACTCCCTGGTTAATCCCTTGAAGATTTGCTTAAAGTTATTTTATCACAGGGACAACACATGCAGCAGTGGTATATCATAGCAATTCCCAGCATCTCTACACAATAAAATTCTCCACTTGAGTGTTTGGTGTGTTGAATTCTTGATTCATGAATCATCTTTCTTTATTCAACCTCTTCTTCACGAGAATCTTATCATATAACTTCTGCGCATCGAAACTGATGAATTCTCTTCTATTGAAAACTCCATATCAAGAAGTTCCTAAAGAATTGGAAGCCATGAGATTCAAAAATGGTGATTTTTTTCATTTTACTGACTTAAATTAATCTAAAATACAGAATTTGGGAGTTGCAAGGAAGAAAATCCATCCAAAACTGCTAAAACCACCTTTAGAATCCTCCATAGCGTCATGGTAACTACGGCGACACTGGCACCAAATTCTAGCACCAATTCTCTGTAATCTGGCAACTTTTGCGCCAATTCTGGCGCCTTGGAGCCAAAATAGAATTCTGCATTATTTTTCTTATGGTCCAAATAACTCTTGAATCTTCCACAAAATTCAATAAATAAAGATGTTTTAGTGTATTTTCTTAATATGTAAGTCTCCCAAAAACACGGAATTTATAAAGAGATGCAAATATATATATATATATATATATATATATATATATATATATATATATATATATATATATATATATATATATATATATATATATATATATATATATATATATATATATATATATATATATATATAACATTACTTATAAAAAAGATTCAAATCAATAACAAAGATAAGATAATTATGGGTTGTCTCCCTTAAAGCACTTGGTTTAATGTCGTCAGCCCGACTTTCCCAGTCTTTACTCTAGGTGACCTAACATTAAAATCTCTTTAAAATTTGGCCTTTGACCATCAAAATATGGTTTCAGTCTGTGCCCATTTACTTTAAATGTCTTTCCAGTTTTTGGATCTTCAATATTAACAACTCAATAGGTGTAAACTTTTACAACTGTGAATGGCCCCGACCACCTAGACTTAATTTTTTGAGGGAATAATTTCAATTTTGTATTATATAGTAAAACTTCCTGTCCATGCTCAATTTCTTTTTTTATTATGTTTTAATCATGTCAATCTTTAATTTTCTCTTTATATATCCTGGCATAATCATAAGATTCATTCTTAATTTCTTTATGCTCATTCAATTGAAACAATCTTTTCTCACCAGTATCCCTTAAATTAAAATTGAACACCTTAATAGCCCAATAAGCTTTATGCTCCAACTCTACTGGTAAGTGATAATTCTTGCCAAAAATTAATCTATATGAAGACATTCCTATAGATGTTTTATAAGCTGTCTTGTAAGTCCATAATGCAATATCTAATCTAGTAGACCAATCCATTTTATTAGGGTTTACAGCTTTTTCCAAAAATCTTTAAATTTCACGATTAAATACTTATGTTATACCACTAGTCTGGGACTAATAAGAATTTAGGATCTTATGTATAATATCATATTTTTCAACCAATTTCTCAATTCTTATATTTATAAAAAGAGATCCTCCATAAGTAATGATTACTCTCGGCATTCCATTTATTGTAAAAATATTTTTGATTAAAAATTTTGAAACACTTCGAGTATCACATCGAGGTAAAGATTTTTCTTCAATCCATTTGAAAACATATTCTACTTCCATTATTATATGTAAATTTCCAAATGAAGGTAAAACGGTTCCGCAAAATCCAATCCCCAAACATAAAAAATTTGAACTTCAAAAGTAAAATTCAGGAGCATTTCATTTCTTATTGAAATATTACCTACTTGTTGACATTGATCACATGTTTTTAGATATATATTAACATCTCTAAATATAGTGGGAGAATAAAATATAGTTTGTAAAATTTTATGAGTAGTTCTATAAATTCCAAAATGACCCCCAAATTCATAATCATGATATTTCTGAATGATTTCATTAATTTCTTTATAAGTCATACATCTTCGAATAACTTTTACATTTTTTGTATAAATATGGGCCACCCAAAAAGTAAATTTTACATAATAAATAAATTTCCTCTCTTGTAGCTTTGTCAATACATATGGTAAAAAAACTCTAACATCGTAGTTCACAATATCAACATACCATGGTATTTCCCATTCTTTAACACCATATAGTTGTTCATCAAGAAAAGTTTAGTTAATTTCACTTTCAATATCAAATGTTTCTTTCTATTCCAGCCTAGATAAATGACCAATTATTTGATTATCAGATCCCTTGCTATCCACTACCACAAAATCAAATTTTAGCATCAGAAGTATCCATCTAATTAATCTTGGTTTTACATCCTTCTTTTGCATCAAATATTTTATAGCAGAGTGTTATGTATGCACAGCACATTTAGTTCTAATCAGATATGATCTAAACTTATCAAAAGCATAAAAAATTGCTAGTATTTCTTTTTCTCTAGTGTTATAATTAATTTGAGCATTATTTAATGTCTTACTAACATAATAAATAACTTTAAAATTTTTTTCATATCTCTGCCCTAAAACAGCTCCAATTGCATAATCACTTGCATCACACATTAGCTTGAATGGTTTCTCCTAATTAGGTAAAACAATTAAAGGGGTAGTGATTAATTTTTCCATTAATCGTTCAAAAGAATTAAGGCACTCTTGATTAAAATCAACTTTTGCATCTTTTTCTAAAAGTTGGCATAAAGGCTTAGTAATCTTTAAAAAATCTTTTATATACTACTTGTAAAAACTAGCATTTCCTAAAAACCTCTAACCCATCTCATAGTAGTTGATGGAGGTAGTTTAGCGATAACTTGAGTTTTTGTCGGATCAACTTCAATGTCATTTTCAGAAATTTTATGCCAAGTACAATTCCTCTTGCAACCATAAATTAATATTTTTGCCAACTAAATTTATTTTTTCACATCATTTTAGAAAATTTTCTAAGTATTTTAGACATGATTCAAATGAAGTTCAGAACACAGAAAAATCATCCATAAAAACCTCTATTCCTTTTTCAATTAAATCAGTAAAAATTGACATCATACATCTTTGAATTTTGCAGGTGAATTACATAAACCAATGGGCATTCGTCGAAAAGCAAAAGTACCATAAGGAATAGTAAGGGGTTGTCTTCTCTTGATACCTAAGAGCAATAGGAATTTGATGAAAGCCAATATATCCATCAAAAAAAAAAAAATACTTGTGCCCAACCAACCTATCCAACATTTGGTCCAAAAATGGTAAAGAAAAATGATATTTCCTAGTGGCAAAATTTAATTTTATATAATCAATGTAGATTCACTAACCAGTGACCTGTCGTGTTGGTATTAATTCATTATTCTTATTTTTTACAACAGTCCCACCTCTATTCTTAGGAACACAGTGAATTGGACTTACCCAAGCACTGTGTGAACTACGATAAATTATTCCAGCATCTAAGCATTTTAAAATTTCATTCTTAACAACTTCTTCCATTATAGGATTTAATCTCCTTTGAGGATTAGCTTTAGGTTTGTGATGTTCTTCCAATAAAATTATGTACATACAAATCGAAGGACTGATTCATCTGATATCAGCTAATGTCCATCCAAAGGCTTTCTTATATAATGTTTCCAACAACTTTTAATCTTGTGATTCAGTTAATTCTGACGATACAATTACAAGTAATGTGGATAAGTCTCCTAATAAGGCATATTTTATATGTGTAGGAAATATTTTGATTTCAAGTTTAGAAGGTTTCACAATCGAAGGAATAAAATTTCTATTATTATCCATAGTATCTAACAATTCAAATTGTTCCTGAACATGGTCCAATGTTACTCACTTCTATAGATTCATCTTAAATTATATCCTCATCTTCATGTTCCAAATGTTCTTCTTCAGTTTTCTTTTCAATTGTATCTATAAAATTATTATTACTTAAATAATTAATAACTTCCATTCTGAAACATTCATCATCTCTTCCTTTTACTCGATATCTCATTGATTTTGATATATTAAATGTAACTTCTTGATCATTGAATCTCATTGTTAACTCTCCTTTCTATACATCTATCAAAGCTCTTCTAGTGATAAGAAATGGTCTCCCTAAAATGATAGAAATTTCTTTATCTTACTCCATATCTGACACAGTAAAATCAACAAGAAAGATAAATTTGTCAACTTTTACAATACATCTTCTATAACTCCTTTAGAATAATGAATCAAATAATCAGCTAACTAAAGAGTTACAGTATTAGGGGAAATTTCTCCTAAACTCAACCTTCTAAAAATTGATAGAGGCATAAAATTAATACTGGCTCTCAAATCACATAAATCTTTTCCAAAATATCTTTTGCTAATAGCACAAGGAATAGTAAAACTTTAGGATCTTCAAGATTTACAGGAAGCTTTTTCTAAATTATTGCGTTACAATCCTCACTAAGTACAACAGTCTCATTATCTGTAAACTTCCATTTTTTTTACGTATATCCTTCTTAAACTTCACATAGCTTAACATTTGTTCCAGAGCTTCAACAAATGAAATATTTATAGTTAATTTTCTTAAAATTTCTCAGAATTTTGAAAATTGATTATCTCTATTATGGTGTTTCAATCTTTGAGGTAATGGAGGTGGTGGTCTTTCTACAGTAATTTTCATTGGTTTAATAGGATATTTTAAATCAAGATGAAAATCTTCTTTAGACTTTTCATTTTCACCCCTTCATTCTCAACTTGAGTCTCTTTTTGGACTTTTTTTCTAGTTTCCTTCTACTTCCCAGTTGAATAGCCTTAATTTACTTTTTATTCTAATCTTTTATATTAACTTCAACATTACCGGGTAAAGTTCCTACAGGTCTATTTCTAAGTGCAGTAGTCATATGTACCAACTGACTTTCCATGTTTCATATTATAGCTCATTGGCTCTGTAATTGATTTCCAATTTGCAATACTAATTCTTCCATTAACAATTTCTTCTCCTTAATTTGTGAATTGCTATTAAAACTTGGAGGATGATAAGGATTATAATTAGTATTTCCTTGGTAGATTGAATTTCTCAATGGGTTCACCAGATTGCTTTCCCATTGTGGATTTATAGCATTAGAGTTATTATTATTCCAACTTAAATTAGAGTGATTTTTCCAACGAGGATTATAATAATTTGAACAGGGATTATTGGTTCCATTATTTTTTGCATTTAAAGTTTCATATGGTGATTGAGAATCTATCATTTGTCTCAATGAATTTTCCTCAAGCACGTGTGGTGCCTGAGAATAATTCATTCCATATTGATCTATCCTCTTTGATATTATAACAATTTAAGAAGCCATAATAGATAGTATATCAGAGTCGTGAATACTAGCTGTTCTTTCTGGAGTCACCCTTTCAGAGGGCCATTAAAAATTATTAGTAGCCATCTCTTTAATTAAAGAATATGCTTCATCAAATGGTTTTGACATTAATGAACCAACAGCAGCAGCATCAATTATAGATCTTAGAAATCCAACTAATCCATTATAATAAGTTAAAATTATTAACCAATCTGTTAATGCATGGTGTGGACATTTCTTATGGAGGTCTTTAAATCATCTCTAAGCTTCATATATTGTTTCTTCTTCAAATTGGCAAAAATATGAGATATCATTTCTAAGCTTAGCAGTTTTTTATGGTGAGAAATATTTAGATAAAAATTTTTGTGATAATTCTCCTCAAGTTCTGATAGATCCATGTGTTAAAGTGTTTAACTACATCTTAGTTTTATCCTTTAATGAAAAAGGAAAAAAAGTCTAAGTCTGACGGCATCATTCGACACTCCATCATATTTAAATGCAGCACACAATTCTAGAAAACTAGCAAGATGTAAGTTAGAATTTTCATTCGGTGTTTGCTCAAACTGTTTATTTTGTACCATTTGAATCATAGCAGTATTAAGCTCAAATGAATTAGTAGCTATAACAAGATATTGAATATTAAAGTGAATTTCATCTACTATAGGATTGACATAATCTTTTGAAGGTCTTTGATGATGTACAATTTCAATTCCTTGATTATTTAAGTTGTTAGCCATTTTGTTCAAATTTTTCAGATTCTCTTTGTTGTTTTCGAATTTTTCTAATATTTCTTTCTAACTCCGAATCGTAAGGTACTAAACCTTCAGATCTTAAACTACACATGCACAAACACAATAAGTAATTAAAAAAAGCAAGCTTACTAAAATATAAAAATATATTATACTACAATTTTCTTAATATAAGCTTTTCAGTTCAAACAAAGTCTTCTAAATTATGAAGAAATTTACCATTACTCCTCGACAACGGCGCCAAAAACCTGATGCAACCATAGTATGTGCTAATTTTTATGCATTTTATATGTTGATTTAATTCCCCTAAAATAGCTAGTATACAAAATAGATATATTGAAAAATATAGATAATATGTCACACACTATGGCTTTTCTTTACGCAAGTGTACGTATTGCTCAAGTAATAAAGGGCTCGAATGGAGTCCTAAATATCGATCCCATAGGAAGGCGGAAATTCTTATCGTTATAACGTAAAACACAATATCCAAACTATAAAACTTAAGAAAGAGAAGCAAGTTGAAAGTAAGTATTATGTATGCTAATGAAATGTAGCTAAAAGAAAAAAGTTAACATATTTTCTAAACTTCAAAGTTAATTTACTAAAACTAAAAGAAAGCTTTGTGACAAAGAGTTCAAATTTAAGAAAGCATCATTCCCCTTTACAATGAGTTTATGGTTAGTGAAGTAATTAATTCATTATTTACAAATATATAAAATTTTATTGTGTTAAATAGAAGCAATTCTATTTTTTACCCTCTGTCGAGTGCATAAAGAATATTAGCTAATCTAGAATTTGGTCCCTAGATTCGTGGTTCGGCTGAGAGGATACTGGTACCCACTCCAGAGCTCTCACTTCCCCTCACTTGAGGGCTAACAATCTCGCTTTAGTTTCCAAACAACTTGACTAAATTTGGGATTTTTGTTTGTCACCCTAAAATCTCCATTTCTACGCCCATCAAAATAAATTTCTCTATTTATTTACACTCAACTCCATGAACTACATTATCATCCATAAAATTGAATGTGACTCTCACCTTTTTGTAGAAAGTATAGCACTGTCGGATCTTATGTTTCTCAACTTTTAACGTTCAATTGGCAAGATCAAAAATTAAATGAAGATCAAAATTTGAATGATCACATTTTTTTGACATTTAAAACCTTGCACAACAATATTAATTCTTCACAAAACCATACCTCATTATAGGGAGAAGGACAAAGAAGACTACTCAGAATTCATGAGGACGATACAACCAAATATGGATTTTATTTACAAAATCAAGTTTACAAAACAAGAAAGAAATGAACACAACTTATCTCACACTCCTTCTTAAGGAAATCCATTGAAGTTCCCTTGAAACACTCTCTCTTTACAATGACACTCAATTCTCTCTTAGAAGTATAATGAAGAAGAAACCTCTCACCTTTGGTCATACAATTGTGGATAAAAATCTAGCCTTAAACTTTACAAAACTCAATTTTTTTCCCCACACTTATCTCACGGCACACGCTTGACAAGACAAGACAAGAGTAGACTCCACAACCACAACACACACACAACACACATGAGTGGTGCCAGCTCCCCTATTAAAGGAATTCAAAAATCCCTCCCTTTTCCCAAAAGACACACCTATTCATACCAAGAGACAAACCCCTTAATCCAAAAGACATAACTCTTCATTCAAAAGCCTTCCTCAAGTGTCTAGATACATTGAACTACTCCATGAGACGTTTGAATTACTTGGAGCCTATTAAAACTTCTCAAAAGTAGTAAAAACCCACTAAAACATTCGTCCAAATTCGTCACTGGTGCCTCTAGCGCCTGTTCTGGTGCCTATGGCGCCGGTTTGCTGGAATGGAGTGTTCCTCTTTGTATTTGGCGCTTCTGGCGCCTCTTCACTGGATTTTGTAGCCTCTGGCACCAGAATGCTGAAATTTTGCATTTTCACTCCATATTTCTTCCTTTTTGCTCCTTTTTGCTCCTTTTTTATCCAAATTCCTAAAGTCAATAAACTTGCAACAAAACTTTAAAGTACAGTTCTTTAAAGTGGAATATCAACAAATTTAAGCATAAAATGTATACATAAAATTGCACATTTTTTTGGAGTATCATCTACTAGTAAGCAGCTTGATTTTTGGGCTATGAAGGTAGGCTGTAAAAAGGAAGAAGGGGAGGGTTTACGACCGGGGCGCGAAGGGCATAACATTTGAGATCTAACACTTGTGTGCTCCCGTGGGTCACTTGAGCTCGTTACAATTGGAACATGAGGAGCTTTTCTAGTGGGTCAGTGCTATGAATGAAGAGATCAAACAGATGCATGACCAAATGCATGAAGGCTAGCAGAATTGAGTAGACTCTAGCACGTCTGACAAAGAGTGTTGTAGATCACCGAGTCAAGTGACCTATGAGTTTTGTGGATGAGCAAGTGGGGGGAGAGGAAGATGATTATGAGTTAGATGATGTTCCCCAATGTAGAGGTTAATGTGATTTTTGATGATATGAGCATTCATTCTCTGTGTAGATGTAAACTTTCATGCATTTTGATTCGTATTTGTTAAATTATGTTTGTTATCATTATTCGTATTTATTCAAGTCATTACAGATATGTATACTAGAGCTGTTACATGTGTTCAAACTGAAGGAGGATTGACCAAATATTTTACTATTTCTGTTGGTTAAGCCCATATCTTTTTTGCTTTATTTGTGGATGGTCTTACTGGACATTCACAAGAGGATATACCTTGGTGTATGCTTTCTGCTGATGATATCCTCCTCAGGGATAAGACGAGAGAAAAAGTTCAGGAATAACTTGAATTATGGAGGTCTACATTGGAGTCTAATGGTCTTCGTTTGAGTAGAACTAAAACTAAATACATGAAATGTAATTTTAGTAATAGTAGCTCTAGTGACATAAGTGTAACTTTAGCTGATCAAATTATTAAAAGGTGTGAATGATTTAGATATCTTGGATTCATTGTTCGAATCGATGGTGATATATGTGGGGATGTTAATAATAATATTTAGGTTTGTTGGTTGAAGTGGAGGAATGCGTCTGGCCTATTGTGTGATAGAAAAGTACCGCTTTGGCTGAAAAGAAAATTTTATAAGATGGTTCTGAGACCTGCAATGCTCTATGGTGCCGAATGTTGGCCATTAAAAGAGGAGCATAATGTTAAGTTAAGTTTTGCCGAGATGAGAATAATTAGGTGGATGGGTGGCTTTACACTTAGCGACAAAATGCGAAATGAATATATCTGTAATAGGGTTGGTGTTGCACCAATGACGGACAATATTAGAGAGAGTCGCCTTAGATTGTTTGGTCACATTAACAGTCGACCACCTGATGACCCGATTAAGAGAGTGAATGTTTTAGATTCAACTTATATTAAGAAAGGCAGAGTTATACCTAGGAAGACTTGGGCTTATTGCATAAAAAATGATCTTAATTTATTAGAATTAAATGAAAATTTGACACTAAATAGGACGCATTGGAGAAAAATGATTCATGTAGTAGACCCCACTTAGTGGGATTAAGGCTTTGTTGTTGTTATTGTGTTGTATCATTATCTGTATTTGTCAGTGATATAGCTTCTCAGTTACGATGGTAATTGTTTGTGATATAGATTTGTTTTGTGCGGTTTGTGAAAATCTAGTCGTTCTTTCGTATATTTTTTAAAAATTTGCTGCAGATTTGCATCGGAATTTCTAATGCTACTTACTACTCTTTTGCCACCAATCGATACATTACAACAATAATATAACATCTTTGCAAGACTACGTTGACAAAAATAAGAACGATGATTTGAGTTTGTCATTATTTGACACAAATGTTCACGTTGAAAGTTGCATCGAGGTGGACCGCATCGAATATCGTTACCGCTAATACTTATGGATGCTAAATCCGATGCAAGTTGTTTGTGTCAGACATTTTTAACGCTAATTGCATTACCGAGCTCAATTTTGTGTGGACCGCAATAATGGCCTAAATTCGACACAAATAAAGAATAGCAGCTGAATATTCTAATATTAGTATCACATTTATCCGACACTACTTCGCCAAAATCCCGTAGTGGGTGCTATTGAATGCGTCTAATCAAATTGTAAGGCTTGAAGTGTTAGCTTTTCCCTTGGGTTAGTTTCATCGTGGGGAATGGTTTGAATTCTCGTATACTTCTCTTCCGACTGAATTGCTCCGCCTCAAGCTACTTGGCTTTCTTGCTTGATTTTGGAATTCATGCTTTTAATCAAATATTTGGGCCTCCGAGTCACCTACTGGGGGACCCTCCTTTAACAAGCTTTACCCTACTGTGCCACCAGTTCTCCTAAAGATCTTCTTGGCACTTTTTCCATATACCCATCTTTCATAAGAGACCGATCTGATGATCTCGTTAACCTTTGCCCACAAGAGTTCACTTAGAAGGGCTAAATATGCCCTTTGCCACTTCTTTCTTATTGATGATTTCATTAGCATAAATTTACATAAATTAACAGAAAATCATTTTTTGTTAATAATACATTTTAGTTACTACATTTGTGAAAAGTATAATATTTAGTGTTACTTATATAAATGTGATTTATCCTATTGAAGGTCGTGTTTGGGGGCAAGTGCAGTTATTTGAAAAAAATTGTGAAGCGCTACAAAAGTAATTGTTGTTCAAAAAATTATGATAATAATAATAATAAAAAAGTCTATCGCAGCTTATTAATAGCTACCCCAGTTAATTTTTTGAACAAATAAGAAATAGTAAACCTCTTGATGGCGACTTTCCTCCCTCTAAACTACCAATTATCCTGGACGCCTGCCAGATTTCTATTCCTCCCATTAGGGCTGTCAAAAAGGCTCGTTGTTCGCAAGTAATTCGTGTTCGGCTCATTAAGAAACTCGTTTTCAGCTTGTTCTTTAAGTTAACGAGCTGGTTTTGGCTTGAAATATTACTCATCAATTATATATATATATATATATATATATATATATATATATATATATATATATATATATATATATATATATATATATATATATATTAAGAAAAAGAAAATTGATTCAAACAAAAGTTACATACATCTGATGTTGGGAGTATCAGTCAAATCCCCAAAAAGTAAAGGCCTTAGATGCTCAAAAGGTGTAACAGAAAAAACTATGGTATTAGTAGCTGTAGCATGTTTGGCCAACCAGTTAGCAGGTTAATTACCCTCTCTGAAGATATGGGTCCATTTAAGTGTGAGGGAACCAAAGGTAGAGTGAATAGTTCTGAAACGATATACCAAGTTCCAAGGAGGAGGGGAGAGGCCTTGGAGTATGTTAATCAATTGTTGTGAGTCAGATTCAATCCATACAAAATGATAGTTCAATGCTTTAACAGTAATCAGTGCCTAGTGTGCAGCCTGAAGTTCAGATTCAAGAGCTTTTTATAAAATAATAGGTGCTTGAAAGAACCACAATAACTGTCCCAAGGAATTTCTACAAACAGCTCCAATTCCTGCAGGTGAAGTAGTGAAGCTACCATCAATATTAATTTTTATCCATGGTTGAGAAGGTAGAGACCATTTCAACAAAATAGGTTTTCTTCTAGGAGAGGAGTCCAGCAGTGGGTGTTTACATAGAAAACTAAAGCAACTTGCCACAATCTGATTGATAGTACAGGTTTTATTGTCATATTTAGCCTGACTCCTATCCATCCATACAAACCAACAGATAACTAAAGGGTTGTGAAACCCTTTCTCATCTTTCCAGTCCTCCCAGCAAGCCCCCAAGTTAAGCCAGTTGTAATTGAGATGGTTTAATTTGAATTGCAGTAACACTATATTCCATACCTGTTTGGTGACTGTGCATTTGAGAAAAAAATGAGAAACCGACTCTTCCTGAGAATGGCATAACCAACATCTAGATACAGTTCTTAAACCTTTTAGCTTCAAGATATCATCTAATGGAAGATAATTATGAAACAATCTCCAGCAGAAGTATGACATTGAGGGAGATATAAGCCTAGTCCAGATTTTTTCTCCCCAATTAGTATCAGGCCAGACATGTAAGGAACTGTGGATCATGCTGTTGAAGGAGTGTTTATTAGACTGTTTCAGTAGAATCCTGTCAGGTTTAGTTGAATCAATCGGAATGTGGATAATCTGCTATACACTTTTCTCATCCAAAACATCTCTAAGCATGTTGGCATTCCAATGATCATCCACCCAGAAATCAGATACAGTGAGTTGATGATTAAACTCAGCAGTGAAGTTTAAAGTACCATCACCAATCCAGTTATCCTAATAGAAATTCACAATCCCCTTGCCAACCTCCCAGCTAAAGTACTGGTTAGTTATTTCTCTAACCTTCAGCAAATTTTTTCAGTGTTTGGAATCCCCCAACCTTGGCAAAACAGCATTTGGGTGTGACATCCAGCAATACTTGTCTTTTAAAAGTTTAGCCCACATGGTATCTTGCCTTCTGAATTTGATCCACTGTTTACTGTAAAAAAGGTGGCTCATCTGTTGGAAGCTCCTTATGCCCAATCCCCTAGCCTTTATTGGTTTACAAACTTTGTTCCATACTACCCAATGATATTGTTTAGCCTGGCCTTCCCATAGAAATTTATTAAAAATGGTTTCAATCATTTTCTGAGTACTCTTTTTCATTCTAACCATTTGTAAATTATAGAGAGGAAATGTTGATAATATGCTCTTCAGTAAAGTTAACCTACCACCATTAGACAAAAAGGTAGTTGTCCAACGAGTTTAAGGCCGATGTGATCTTACGTACTACTTCATCATAATGGGACTCGTTTTCTCCTTCCTTTAGTTAATCGCACCCCTAAATATTTTAAAGGGAGATCTCACAGAGAGAAGCTAGTGAAATCATTCACCTACCGCTGATATTTAAACCCTTTGCCAACTAAAGACCGACACTTCCTTTCGATTTAGTTCAAGACACTGCTACCATGGCTAGGTGATCAGTTATTTGTAATGTTTTTCTGACAGCAAGCTTGCTACCATTAGTGAAAAGGATAACATCATCAGCATATGCCAAGTGACTGATAATTTGGGAAGAACCATGTTTAAAATGGAGATAGGGGTAATGAGTATGAGCAGCATTCAGAATCCTGGAAAAGCGAGTCGAATGCCAAAATGAATATGGTGAGAGAGAGTGGATCTCCTTGTTTCAAACCCCCGTTCGCTTTGAAGAAACCACAATATGCTACCATTGACAAGGACACTATAGTATGCATTAGATAGCCACCTCTGGATTAATGTACTAAAAGAAGGATGGAAACCTTGTGCCTTAAGTACAAGATCTATAAATTGCCAACTGATGGTATCATAAGCTTTTTTGAGATCCAATTTGAGAATTAAATTATGCCCCCTACATCTTTTATCAATATCCAGGTAATAATTCCTCGAGCTGACGGACAATTATCGGTAATGGTTCTACCACTGCACAAAAGCAGATTGGTTAGAGCTAATCAATTGATTGAGATGTGGTTGTAGTCTCCCCACAAGAATCTTGCTAATGATTTTAGAAAAAGTAGTAGTGAGACTAATAGGTCTGAAATCCGCCTGATGTGATTTTTGATTATCCTTAGGAATAAGAGCAATACTAGCTGCAAGCAAAATATTTTGGAAGATCAATCCCTAGGAAAAAGGATTGTACGGCTCGAATGAGATCGGTTCTCACAATTTCCCAAGCTTTTAGATAAAAGGTCTGAAGTGAAGCCATCGGGACCAGCAGATCCTATTTCCATCGCATTTTTTAAAGCCTGTAAAATTTCCTGTTCATCTGGAAGTAAAGTCAAGTTGAGCTGATTAATATAATCATGGTTTTCTGAAAAAATCTCAACAAAGAAGGAATTGGTTGATGTAGGTTGAGCAGCAAGCATATTTTGAAAATACTGGACAACACTTTGAGAAATAGTTGTTTGATCAGTGACCCAATTACCAGCAGCATCCTTTATTTTTAGTATGGCATTAATTTTCCTCCTATGTTTAATTATAGCATGGAAGTACTTTGAATTCCTGTCCCCAAAGAGATATTTATTAACAGCGGCTTTCTGTTGGAGAAAAAGTTCTTCCCTTTCCAAAGCTTGTAGAAATTGAGTGTGAGCAGTCCAGAGAGCTTGATTCTGGTTCCCTCCCATATCATTATTAGCTTCCAGCATTTGGACTTTGGTATCAGCATCCCTAACCTGTTGAAATACATTACCAAATTGGTGCTTATTCCACAGTCTTAACTTATAAGCCACATTTTTATGCAGTCTCCACAGTTTAACCAGGGGGTTACAAGTAGGGTAGTCGAGCACATTCCGGGCTCTTTTCACCTCTTCTAAGAAACTAGTGTGATCACACCACACATTGAAAAATCCGAAAGGTGAGCACCCCTTATAAGAGCTAAATGAAATCTGGATCAAAAGTGGTGAATGGTCAGAGGTGGATCTGTGTAAATGTTGTACTTGAGTAATGGGAAACATGTTAAGCCATGAATCATTTGTTAACACTCTATCAATTCTCTCTAAAAGTTTTCCTCTCTGCCATGTGAAAGGAGAACCAATGAAGCCAATATCAAATAACCCAGCTATAGTTATATTTTGAGAGAACTGCAACATAGATTGGAGATCAGGTGTTTTGCCCCCTTTTTTCTCACTTGGATCTCTAATGCAGTTAAAATCCCCACTCACAATCCAATTGGAAGGATTTTTAACACTAATCTGGCACATCTCATTCCAAAGAGAAGCCATATCCGTCTGAGTACATCCAGCATAAAAAAAAAGTGGCACTACCATGAAATTGATCCAAACCAAAATGAAGATGTAAGAATTGATAATTATTAATCTTAATAGTGCAATTCAACTCCTTCCTAGTGAAAACCCAGATTTTATTATTGCAGTTAGACTGAAAGTGAAACCCTGGAAACCTTTTAGTAATTTTAGAGATATTAGTGTGCACTATAGGTTCAAGTAAGGCAAAAATCCATAGTTTATGAGTCATGTTTAAATGTAAGATTCTATTAAGGGTGACAGGACTTGCAACACCCCTAACATTCCAACAAAGAAGATTAATTATGGTGTATAGCCTTACCAGCCCTAGTAATCCTAGGAGTCATGGCACTTGAAGTATCCATACCAATTATATTAGACTTTGATAAATCTTGAAGTTCCATAGTGTCTTTTCTCCTCCTACTACTTTTTTGTTGTGACCAAGCTCCTTCTGCTGTAGTGGCTAAGTTTTCAAGAACAATTTGGGCTGAGTCCCCAGTTATGGGTTCTGAAGGAGTAATAAAAGTAGCACCTACGTCAGAACTAACTGGTATGACTTCTTCGACAGAAGAATAAATTTCAGCATTGTTGGGGTTAACGGCGGGATCCCTAATCTCAATAGGGAGATCGACATATCGCCCGATAGCAAGACGACTCGCTCGATCAACTAGATCGGGAAGATTTGCTACCTCCCCTTCCTTATCAACATTGTTGGCGACGAGGATATTGCCCAAGCAATATCAGGGGCCATAACTTCTACATGTTCAGTGTTCAGTTCATGGATGACAGCAGGGACAGGACTTAATGGAATTACTTGAGGTATAGATGCTTGCTCATTCTTCTTTATGCCTTTATTAATCACATTATAAAGTCTTAGTTCAGGATGGAGTTTGAAGAATTGTTCCATTATGTGTCCAAAGAGATGACAGTGCTTACAGTATAGGGGTTGATACTCCATAACAATGGGTTGCCAGTACCCATTATTTGAAGTACCCAACCAAACCTCATCAATATATGGTTGAGTGATGTCTCTTTCTACTAGAAACCTAGCATTTGAAACCCTTGTAGCATTAGCAGAAGGGATGTCGAGCTTGAGTGGTCTCCCCATAGAATCAGTAATATCATAAATGATTCTATGACTATTAAATGGGAGCTTTAAATTAGGGAGGTCTGAACCAAATAGGAACAATAGGTGGTTCTTTAGTTGGATCAAAGTCCAAAGTCCATTTTAGCAGACTTCATGGGTTTCCCATCAATCATGATTACCTTCTTGGAAAAAATCTGTGCATAATCCTCCTCCAAAGCTAGCTGTAACATGATGTGCCTGTTGTCAAAAACCCCTATTTTTCAACTGCCCACAAGCTTGAAGTCGTCAACAGCATTCCTTAAAATATCCAGTTTAGGGTGTCCAAACTGAAATTTCCCTACTAATGTAAATCTGTAAGGTTCTGACAATTTTTGAAGTTCCTCCTCAGTGAAAATAAGAGCAAGCTTTTATGCTTTCCTTGTGCATTTTCTGATAAATTCACACTCAGCCTTACCCTCCATGGCATCATGAAACAACTGGGGAAAAACAAGTTTGTCACCAAGAGTAGTGCCACCTTCCTTTCTCACAATTACTTCAGCAAATGTGCCCCTCCCAATAAAGTGGGGATCAGCTCGAGTAAGATCATTGGCCATGACTCAATGTAACAGTACCACAACAAAATTCAAAAAAGAGAAAACCCGAGAAGGGAGAAAAACTCTCCCCCACACAAAACTGAAAAAGAAAAGAGAAGAAAAAACTTCCTTCTTCCTCCAGGCCACCTTCCTCCACCCTAAAACAACACAGCCGCCCACTCTGTTTACCAGCTCCATTGAAACCCTAGCAGAGCAATACCAGCCACCACCTCCATCTTTTATTATATATATATGTGTATATATATATATATATATATATATATATATATATATATATATATATATATATATATATATATATATAGATATATATTATGATGAGTAGTATTTTTAAAAAATTTAATTGACTACAAGGCTACAATGATTTATAATCAATTATAGGTGTTAATTAAGAAAATAGAATGAAAATTATTATATTAGATTCAAATGATGTTTCAATAGAAACAATAATTTTTAAATCCTGCCTCAATCCTTAACATCTTATGGGTACGTGATTAGGGTTGTCAAAATAACTCTTTGTTCGTGAACGACTCGTGTTCGACACTTGTGTTCGGCTCGATAAGAAAACGAGCCGAAAACGAACACACTTTCTGAGCTCAAAATTTAAACGAGCCGAACAGGAGCTGAGCTCGGCTCGTTTACACCCCTACCTCCCATCGAACTCGGCTTGATAGGTATTACACATTTCAAGGAAAAAAGATAAAAATTTTACCACTGTTGTTTATTTAATAACTCCTTTATTTCCTGACTCAAACAAAAAATCGAATGAATCATTTATCTTCGATTGATGTAGAAATGGCGTTTTGGATTTTACGAGATATTCTGTTTGTCTTTTTCTTGCTCTTTGATGAAACTATTTTATTGAGATAAGGATAAGGAGATGGGAAGGCTGTGGTTTTCAGGTCCACGGAGGACAACGGGGAGAGATTTTTCTTTGTTCGATTACTTCCACATTTTTCTAATCAATAATTCGTTTGAACAAATGTGCTGAGTAAATTGTACTCTTTCTATTCTCTTTTTTTGGAAAAAAAATTACATACGTCAACTTTACGTAGAGATACGTACGTAAAAAAGTATAAGGGAGGTTACACGAGAGTTACATGAGGGTTATAAGAGGGTTACAACTCTCTTGTACCTCCCGTGTAACTCCCGTGTACAAATAGATGAAATAGAAGCGCAGGTTACAAGTGAGTTACACAGGAGGTACAAGGAGGTTATAACACACTTGTAACCCTCTTGTAACTCATGTATAACTCCCGTGTACTTTTTTACGTATGCATCTCTGCGTACGATTGACGGACACAAATTTTTCTCCCTATAGGATTTTGAATTCAATTTTCTTCTTATTATATTTTTTAAAAGAATATTATACCTTATTTTATTCCATCAATTACATATAGAACACTCAAATTTCAGCTATTTACAAAACGGATACACTGTATCTGAATTTTCAAATTCTCATTCATATATCAAAATTTAACATAAAAGGAAAACTCATATTTTAGTGCATATTTGTAATCATTTTTTTGCTTTTATTTTTAAAAATATTTTTGTGTAATGCTTTTTATAGATGCTTTTATTTTTTTAGTTTTAAAAATAATATAACATGTTTCAAAATACTCAAAATAATGTTTAGGTATTTTGAGTTTTTTTTAAAAGAATAAATCAAAACTATAATTTTATAACACAACTTTTGTTTTTACATCGTCCACCATTCTACAAATATGTCTATTTAAATCTTCTCCAATATGTATATTTTTTTAAAGATATCATTGTATTCGTTCTTCTGATCATTCCAAAATTTTTCGCTTGTGCATGTATCCAAATTTCCTTTAAGTATCTGAATATCAAAAACAATCTTTAGAATTATAACTTAATCTTTGATTATATTATGTTTTACAATATTATCTTTCTAACTCTATTTATAATTATAAATACACCATCTTTAGTTCGACTCATACCTAAATACCAAAGTTTAAAACTTAAGTTATAAATATCAATAATCTTTTCTCTACCCCTTTAGCTTCTGGAATGTATAAGATACTTATCAATCTGTAAACTATAATATTTTCCATTAATCTACATGTAAGAGTACATATATTCTAATTTCATATCCTAATATTAGTTTGATTTGCTAACTTATCTGCTGGACTCCATTCATAATGTGTGAACTTTTTTTTATTTAACAATATGTTCAAGTGCCGGTATAAAGGCTTTTGCACACTTCTTATTGTATTCAGACAACACAGTGTCTATTACCTAACACAACCCTACACTTGTTGCATATAAAATGTAGGTCTTGACAATGGTAGTAGTAATAAAAATAAAACATAAAAATAGAAAAAAAAAGTGAGATCAAACGGTCCCTTAGTTTTTATCATTTTTCTAGCATTTTGATTGTGACACATGTAATTACATGAGTTTGATTTTTAAAAAATGAATCAATAGTTATTTTTATAAAGATTTAGGATTTAAGCGTTGTATGCCATTCCATTTTTTTATTTTATCCTTATCAATTAAATTATTTAATAAGATTTGTTCACAACAATTCAACCGTAATTGGTTTGGAATTTTTTAGTCATTGGATTTATTTGCTTAAAATGTATTATAGGACTATCATTCAACTTTTATATAGCATTTATCGGTGTTGAATCTCAAAACATTCTGGGGTTCACACTCAAAGGATAGAGAGTTGGTCGGATGAGAGTAAGAGGAAGTAAGAAAAAGAAAGAATAAATGACAAATAACATTAATTCTTTGCAAATAGATATTTTAGTCATTTCTTTATAAATGACCTCCCTTATTATAAGTCATAGAAAGTGTTTAACAAATGGCATGATTGTCCTCATTTAATAGGAAAGTTACAATCATTTATGAGCTATTGAACCTTTTTATATTTGTAACAGAATAAAACATATTTTGACCTTGTAATCACTGTTGGCGTCATTTCATATCTGTAACTGCTCTTGGCACTGTTCCTATTTATAAATGCTCGGCTTCATCATTTGTTAATCATTTCATCCACTAGAAGTCATTATGTTGGCTAAATGATCTCCTCTTGCCTTTTTTGAGGGGACCCACTATGAAGACTTATTTTCCTTTAGAAAGATTATTCCATCAAGCACAGAGCGCATTATCCTAATCTGACAAGCAACCTACATTCGATCGATGAGTTTATATGGAAGGAGCCCCTGTCAAACGACTATTGATCTTGTGAATGCCTTTGTGTTAGTTAAGTTTTGATTGTGTGTGGTACTCCTTAGTTTGGCTGGACTAATATTTGGTCGGCCCGAAATTCAATCGACTAGGTGATGTTAGATTTCTCAATCTTTTTTTATTTTCTTCGTGTGATCTGTTAGAGGTCCTTGAGATTCAAGCAACCACATTTTGGATATATATAATTATTTCTCCAATTCACTTACTTCTTTGAAAGTGACAACTATCATAAAAATAAGAAAATTAAATGAAACCATTGTTTACATACGTGTAATATGTGCTCTCAAAAAATTTAATTTTTGGATTTATTTGCTGCTTCTCCCTATAAATATGTCACAACTGATCCACCTTAAAATTAACAGTTTTTAGAACCCATTTTATAAGCATTTTATGTACATTTTTTATGATATTGCACTTTAAAAGAAGATATTTTACATTTTTTTGTTTCAGGTAAATAGAATGGACATTTAGAGAAAATGAGCGAAAAAAAGAGAGCAAAATTGAGCTACTTTGTGTGGCGCTATAGAGCCACCTTGGAACCATAGCGCAACCCTTCAGGAAAATCTGATGTTATAGCACCGCACCCTTGCGCTATAACTTCATTAACCAACATTCTAGATGATTCAATATATTTGGCCAAATTTTGAAGAGTTACTTGGTTATTTTCAGTGTTATTTTAAAAGAGAACAATTTGGCCGAAAATAAGAGGACTGTTAGAGACATTTAAGTGACTTTTGGAGAGTTTGTGTTTTCTTTTATTGTAGTTTTTATTATGTGTGAGTGTTTTTGAGTAATTGTTGTGTAAGAGTTTGGAGATTGCTGTAAGAAAAGTCCATAAATTTGATTAGGGAGAAGACAAAAGGTACTTTGTATTTGTGTTTAAGCTTTTATTGTAAGACTTGGATTTCAATGCAAATGAATTATTTTGTTTAATCTCCATGAATTCTGAGTAGTTCCTTTTCTTTCCCCTTGCATATGGGAATTAATATTGTGGGATGAATGTGATTTAAAGATTTATTTTTACTTTAAAAATTATGATGATATTTTCATCGATTCTTCATCGACTTTGCAAATTGGCCACTTGTGAGGTTAAAATCTATTGAGAAACATAATGACCTGGGAGGGCTATGATTTCACCCAACTTGTGAATACCACATTTCATCATTGACAGAGCCGTTGTGATCACCTAAGGGGTAGTGCAAATAAATAGGAAGATAAGTATTGATGGGTGTAAAATTGGTTGTTTCTATAGTGACATGCTAGATTTCTATCAATTTGACTTTAGGTTTAGTACCCTAACGTCGGGATTCGACCAATATGGTGGCATGGGCTGTGGGACATCTAGAGGTGAGAGGCTAGATGGTTCTAATGCGGAATCAAAATGTTGAGGAATCAGCTTTAAGTTAGCCAATGTTCTTTGCTAACACCGGGAAGGGGTAATAAATATGATTGCTTCTATTTGTCATAATACAAAAACTTATTTCTAGTCACTTGAATCCAACATAGATTAACATCTCTTTTTAAGGAGAAGGATTTTTCCATACTATTCAAACTCGTTAGTTTACTTGATTAAAATGTTACACTTCATTATCACTTTCCTTTGTAAATTTAGTAGTAATCGTTTTGCAAGCATATCAAAATTGTTCACTTATCTACTTGATATGCAATTTAGGTAGAAATTTTGCATGTGAATTTGAGGAGTTACAGTTTTCCTCATGGGATCGATACTGGAGTTTTAAAGGGAAATTCTATATTACTTGAAACAATACGTACACTTGCGTATCACCCATAGTGTGAGAATTATTATATATTTCCTATATTGTAACATTTATTCACACTAGCCGCTAAACATAATTTGGGACATATTTTTGGTAATATTTTGGATATTATAAATACACGTAATTATGGGTCAGGTTAAAAACTAGCATTTTACTTCTAGAAAAATCTTGCGCTTGGAGGATTAGGATGTTAGGTGCTAAGAAGCTAGTAAGCGAGGAAGCATTGATGAAGGCCTTCGGGCTTCCCACTTCAAAGACTTACCTTCTATAGGAGAGAAGAGGAGAAAACTGGAGAGTTCTCTCTCTGTTCCAAAGCGAAAACCAATAAAGTGGGTTGACCAACGAAGATGTTAAGAGATGAGAGGAAAATGATTTGCACCAAAGGGCTGGTTAAAGGGACCAGCTCTGAGGGGTCAAAGTTAGTGAAGCTGCTGATCCCTGAATATTTATGCTTACGTTTTATATATGAATTGATACTTCTCTTTAATGATATTATAAGATGGGATACTATGCAAGTATGCTTATCGTTATAAAATAATATAGGACTTTCTAATTAAGCCCCAAGATATCGAACCCACAATGAAAGTGTTAAATAAAGAAAATATAAACATAACTTTTTATTTTTAAATAAAGATCTTACTCAAACTAAAGATAATATTCTAGAAAAGAAAAGTTGATTCTTTTTTATAAATTTTTATAATTTGAAATGAAAGTAAACAACTATTTTAAATAAATTTTTGTAAGATAAAAACAAATGTAAATAAAATATCTTTTTATTTATTATGAATCAGTAATAAGTCATGGATTGTTTTTTGTGGAAGTATCTAAAGTGTGTTGTGCCAAATAGGAGCAATTAAATTCTTTACCCTTAGTAGAGATGCTATAAAGAACATAGGTTAATCTATTGTTTTATAAATCTTGAAGACGGGTTAGGCAGGAAAGAGACTAGCTCTCCCTCTAGAGTTTCCTCATCTCCCTTCACCTGTGGGTTAACATCTCGTATCAAAATATAAAATAAAAAATCAAATTGGAGACTTTAGCCTATACTATAAAGTCCTCTAATTCTACACCAATCAAAGTATATCTCCCTATTTATTTGCACTCAACAATATGGATTACATTCTCACCCTTATAATCTCATGTGATTCTTTCCAATTGCTGACTGACACAATTTCATACCGGTTCTTACATGTTCTCACAACATATATTATCATTTTAATTGATCATCAAGAAGTAAATGAAGTGCAAGGTTTTGAATCATCACAACTTCGTCCAACACTGATTTCTTATACTTCACACAACATCCTTTCATAAGTTTATTACTTCATCATTTTTAGGAAAAATATAAAGAAAATTACTTAGAATTCATGGAGAAAATAAAATCAAAACTTTGTTTACAAGTAGAAATCATAGTTAAAATATAAGAAGTCTTAATTAAAAACCAAATGTCATAATAAAGATAGAAACTTATCTGTAAATCCTCTCCACCAAACCCTTGAAGTTCCTTTGAAAAATTTGCTTTTCCCTACAATATCCCATTCAGGATGGCGCCCAACTCTAATGACTTCAATTCTCACTTCTAATTCTAATACAGACTATCTTAAAGTAAGTAGAAACTGTCTAGTGGAGTGGTGTGTTACTAAAATAACTCTCTTACAATAAATTACACCCTCCAACAACAATCACTTTTCAGATTTCTAAGCCCTCTTTTATAATTTTCCAACAGGTGTCTTCGTATCTCTTCAAATTGTGTCCAGATTCAAAGAATCCTCCAAGATATGCATCCATTCAAGAGTAATTTGAATTAATTTTGGCCTCAGTAGGAAGTTACCTACGTTTGTACCAAGAGATGCCTTAAACACCCCTTCAAAATGGTGCCAAAAAGTAAATAACTCCTCTTTAGTAACTGCTGCACGCAAGCGCGAGATCTCGGTGCTTAGCTGTGGTCTTCTTGTGTGTAAGCTCCAGGTCTAGGAGCATAATTGCGGGGCTCTGGCACGTAAGCGCCATCTAGGCGCTTAGCCGCCACGGATCAATTTTGCACCTTTTCTTATTTTTGCTCCAAATTTGATCATTTTTCACTCATTTCATCATATTTATTTATTTAATCGTACTTACAAGAGAAATACACAAAATACCTTCCATTAAAGTGTAATATCATCAAAAATAGATATAAAAAGGTGTATAAAAATACTATATATTTTATGTGTATCAAAATCTCCCAAACATGAAATGTTACTTGTCCTCAAGTGACACTATAATCACATAAAAATCAAACAATCAAATTATGTGGATGAGTTTCTTAAGGAGTTTCTAAAATTTTGTTCTAGAAATGTAATAGTCAAATTTAGAAAAAAAATTAGCAAATGAAACTAATTTAAAGTTTAGAGATCTCTTAGGTAAAGTTTAATGAAAAATTTGAGTTCATATCTTATTCAGAAATACTTGTAGATTGTTCAAAATATAGGGTTTATGCATTTTATTTCTTTTACTTAAAAATCTTTACTAAAATAATTATTCTAACTATATTATATATATCAGCTTCAGGATTTTCTCAGATTTTATGCTCTAAAAAGATTAGGTGTGGAACCAATTTTTGATTACACCCTTAAATCCTCAAGCTTTTGCTTCCTTCTCACAAACTATTTTTCACTTTTTTTTTCTTTTTTTTTCTTTTCTTTTTCTCATTTTTTTATAAGGCAGAGATTACTATATCTGGATCAGCTTTTAATGATTTTGAATTCCACCCTTCCTTTCCTAAAGCATAAGGTAGATACATATCTTTAACTTAGAAATATAATAAAAGTTTTGAAAATTATTTCCAATAAAAGAAATTTATGTATTAAAATTAAAATTCTAATCCTTCTATCTTTCCAAAAATATATTTTTCTTACTAAGGATAGTTATAAAATATTCATTATTTCACTAAGAAATTTTGAACTTTAAATTTTTCATGATTACTATAGATTTTAACTAAATTTTCTTACTCATTTCTATATTCAAAATTTTACTTCCCTAATATAACTTCATACACATAATTATTTTTCAATCAAAATCTAAATTTTATTTATAGCACATTTGAGAACAAATAAAATTTAAGTTTTTGAAAATTATTTTTCATTCCCTCAAACTTTAAAGTTTTATTATGATAAAACATTTAAGCACATTAAAAAGATACATGGGTAGGAATTAACAACTATAAGTATAATGTTTGTAGGAATTTTTATATCCTAAATATGCAGGTATAATAATTAAAAATAAAAAACAGGAATAAGCAAAGCTAGATCAAATTTTAGCTTCACATTTTATATAAAAAAAATTCAAAAGACTTCTAGAGTAGTGGAGGTAACAAAAGCAAATTCACACATACTTAAACAGAAATCCACAAGTAATATATATATATATATATATATATATATATATATATATATATATATATATATATATATATATATATGATAGTAAATTGAGAAAGTTAAGCATGAAATTTAAATAGTGGATTTTAATAATGTTTTAGATCTTCCTAAATAGTTTCAAGAATAAGTTCTACAGTAACAAACAAAGTACACTACAAATTCACTAACACATTTACTACCACAAAGACCCTAAACATTCACATCACATAACACTAAAAAACAACATTCAAAAATAACATGAAAACAAACTAAAGTAGCTCAACAACTATTACATCAGTCACAATTACAACAGAATAGTCCACTTAACAACCAAAAATACTAAATAAACAACTCATACAGAATAAAAAGTCTAACACACATTACATAACATAACATAACACAACACAAACAAAACATCAACCCTAATCGTCATCTTCTTCCTCATCATCATCTCCTTCATTCCAAGTACGAGTAGGCTCATATGGGGTATAATGTGGATGTGAGAGTAGCATATCACTATAATCTCTCCTAATCAATCTATCCATATAGCTGTGATAATTCTCCTCATATTCACTATGTCTCTAAAGATAAACTCCAATATGATCTACATTTCCTTCTATATCATGAACTCGATCTGTAGTATAATTTTTATTATCTTTCATTTTATTCAACAGTTTTACTTGTGAATCAGAAAATTGACCTGATAATGTCTGAGATGTAGAAGCACAAGATGTAGAAGTAGTAGAAGTAGACACTTGATGCTCTAGAGAATCATCCTCTCCAGCTAAAAAGTGAATGCTCAGCATATGTCTTCACATTTGCACCAATAAGCTTAAGAGGCTGAAGGACCTCTTTCTAATTATTAGAACTTACACTAGCCCGCTCACATAATGAATGTATAAGGGAAGCAAATCCCATACCTGTAGTGGTAGCAGCTCTGACAGACATCCAAATACATCATAAATAATCTTCCCAATATCGATCATCTTCCCCTGCTGAATACAATAATTCAAATTAGCTCTTTCTCTCATGACTTCACTTAGATGATTAGTAGGAATCAACTTAGATGATATAAAATAATGCCAGACCTTAGAGGTGACATTCAACCTTGAAGTAAGGAAGTTAACTCTTATCTCATTAGTTATTTTCCATAATCCCCTTCCATCAATCAAAGCATAAATGATTTCATCTAATTCTTCCATCGTAGGATTATAATTTGATTAGAAACAAAATGTATTCGGCGGTAGCAGATAAAATTCATTTATTACCTTAGGTGTAAAATGAACCAACTGTCCTCGTACTAGCACAAAGTTTTCTTCTGAGTCTAGGAGATTTGTATAGAACTCTCGTACAAAAAATATAACAGCTACATCTAAGAAGCAACAAAATCTGTCCCAAAGGCGTCTAACAATCATATCTTCTCACTCCATCAGACTTATCAAAACCTCACTCCTAAATCTGTTTACGTGACTGTAGAGCTTGCACGTATTGATCCTAAGCCTTCGAACTTACACACTTGTCCGAATCAAAAGTGGATCTGGCCTTGCTTCTCTCTATTTTCATATCTAAAATTTACATAAAAATTACCATAAATTTCACATTTAATTTAAAATCACTAAACTAAATTTCTAAAGGCTTAAACTATTAAATCCATGTAATTTCCAAAGCTTTTTCTTAAATTTTCACTATGAATAGTGATTTGGATTCCTCCAAAATGCACTCAAACTATATGGTGAAAATCAAAAAAAATTTATATAGGAGTAGTGCTCTAACATCAAGAAGATCCAATCTAGCAAATTCCATTTGAAATGACTCAAAAATTACAAATTTTGGTGATGCCCTAACTCCTTAGTCGTGAACTCCGAACAAAGAAGACGATAGGGGTAAAAAAATTGTGAATTTTTCAAATTTTAAAACTTGAAAATTGAATTTTGCAAACCAGAGCCTAAGCACGAAAGTTCGGTGCTTAGCCGTGAGGCACGGGCGCGTAAGCGCGGGGTCTCGGCGCTTGCCCGCGAATTAGTTGTTTTGATTTTTTTAGTTAAATACATATTTTTGCTCACTTAATCAAACCTAAATTGTTATAATAAGTTTATCATCTCCTTAAAATCTTCTTATCTCCAAAATTATGCTTTTATAAATTAAAAATAGACTCAACACAAGTTTCACACAAACACAAACTCTTTACTAAATAAAACAAATACAAATTACAAGTGAATCAAACGTCTTTAATTCAAAATCCTTGGATAAGATCTCATGTTTTCTACTCACATTTAAACACTTAAAAAAACACAAACAAATTTATAACACACAACAAAACATAAAACAGTAAACACTTACACTTAACACGACGGACTAACACTTAAAATGACATAAGAACTTAATTCCATTCTCCATTAGGTGGAACATATCCAGAAGCTCCATTATTTCCATCTAAACCATTTGGTATATAGATTTGATAGAAAGGTCGATGGTTGAAAACTCTTACTAAATCTTCTTCTATCAACTCGTTCTTCAAAAACATCGTTTTATCTGCCTCTTCAATATGATTAGTATGACTAAATTGCATCTTTAATTGTCATCCAATATGTGTTAAATGTGTGTTATTTTCATTTAAATTTGCTTCGATTGATGCAACATCAGCCTCAGTCTTTGCAATCTTCCTTGATTACTAACGGTTAGAAATCTGTTATATAACTCTTGTGAACTCTCACAAATGGACTTCTTCTTGTTTGCATCCTCTTTCTTCTTAACTTCACTCTCCCAAGAAGACATTTTTCTAATTTAAACTCTTCTTTAAGGTTCTTAGGATGGAAATTTGGAATGGGATGCATATCCTTTAATCCGACTCCTATTTATAGACTTTAGATGCTCTAAAACCGTCCTCCCATGTTCACAAACCATCAAATAACATTTCATACAATTTTCCCATGATAATGGCTTATAGAACCTCATTTTTCACGATTTTCATAACTCCGGTACCGAAGCGCCAACTGCTGGCGCTTAGCCGCCAGTGCTCAATTTAGCACAAGTCTGGTAA
Source organism: Papilionanthe hookeriana x Papilionanthe teres (assembly GCA_022702705.1). Classification (NCBI taxonomy): domain Eukaryota; kingdom Viridiplantae; phylum Streptophyta; class Magnoliopsida; order Asparagales; family Orchidaceae; genus Papilionanthe; species Papilionanthe hookeriana x Papilionanthe teres. The sequence continues at coordinate 86,442,405 of CM040423.1, read as the reverse complement.
ACGTCTGAATACTTGTTTTAACTCATCCAATTTATCAATTAAGGTCTCATTAATCTCCACTAGTATAATATAATCAAAATACTACCATATAATTCTCTCTTCAAACCAAACAAAACGCACAAAACAAACTCAAAACAAAGCACACTGATAACTATGGGTAGCCTCCCACAAAACACTTGGTTTTACGTCGTCAGCCTGACATACCCAATATTTATTTTGGGTCAAGTTTAAGTTAATCTACTGAGAAATAAGGTTTCAGTCGATGACCATTTACTTTAAATATTTTCTCAGTTGTAGGTTCTTTAATATACACATGTCCACAAGGATAAACTTTTATTACGATATATGGGCCCATCCACATGGACTTAAGTATTCCAGTAAATAATCTTGATCTGGCATTATATAGAAAAACTTGTTGTCCTAGCTCAATATTTTTATTCAGAATCCTACGATCATGCTACATCTTCATCTTTTCTTTATATATCTTAGCACTTTCATATGATTCATTCCTTACCTCTTTAAGCTCATTTAATTAATATAATCTTTTCTTATAGCATCCTTTAAATTATTATTGAACACATTAATAGCCCAATATGCTTTATGCTTAAGTTCAACTGGTAAATGACAAGCTTTCCCAAAAAATTTGCCTATATGGGGACATTCCTATAGGAGTTCTATATGTAGTCCCATAAGTCCACAAAGCCAAATCCAGTTTGATTGACCAATCCTTTTTATTTGGATTAACGGATTTTTCCAAAATTCATTTAATTTCACTATTTGATAATTCAACAAAACCACTTGTCTGAGGATGATAAGCAGTAGCAATTTTATGGATGATATGATATTTCTTTATTAATGTCTCCATAATTGCATTTCTAAAATGAGTTCCTCCATCAGTTATGATTACTCTTGGCATTCCAAATCTACAAAATATGTTCTTAAAACTTTGCAACACTTCGAGCATCATATCGAGGTAAAGCAACAGCTTCTATCCATTTACAGACAAAGTCAACTGCTAATCACATGTATAAATTTCCAAAAGATAGTATAAATTGTTTCATGAAATCTAATTCCCAAACACCAAATATTTCAACTTCCAACATATAATTGAGGGGCATCTCATTTGTTCAAGAAATATTGCCTACACGCTGACGTCGATCATAATTTTTAATACAAGCATTAACATCATTAAAAATTGTAGGCAAATAAAATCCAGATTGCAGAATTTTATATGTAGTTTTATTAACTCTAAGATGTTCCCCAAAAATCGTAATCATGACATTTTAAATAATTTCATAAGTTTCTTCTAATGGAACACATCTTCGAATAATTAGATCATTTCTTTATTTATATAAAAATGGGTCGTCCCAAAAATAAGACTTAGCTTCAGATAAAAAATTCTTCTTCTGTCAGTATGTTAAACCATAGGGTAATATGTCATTAAACAATAAAGTTTACAATGTCGGCATTCCATGGAACAGACCACTCATTAATAGTAGACAATTTTTCATCAGGAAAATGCTCATTAATTTTTTGATTAGAAAAGAGAGATTTTTCAATTTTGAGTATGGACATATGATCAGCAATTTGATTATTAGCACACTTCCTATCTATTATCTTATAGTCAAATTCTTGTAAAAGAAGAATCCATCTTATCAGTCTTGGTATTGCTTCCTTCTTTTTGATTAAATATTTAATAACAGAATAGTCAGTATGCACCACAAATTTAGTTAGAAGTTAATTTAATATGATCTGAATTTATTAAAAGGAAATACTATGGCTAATAACTTTTTCTCAATTGTGGTATAATTAATTTGTATTTGTCCTAAAATAGCTCTAATAGCATAACCACTTGCATCACACATAAATTTAAAATTTTTTTTCCAAATTAGTGAAACAATAACTGGGGCAGTGATTAATTTCTCTATTAACAGCTCAAAAGCTTTTAGGCATTCTTCATCAAAATAAAAACTTACGTTATTTTTCAATAGTCGGCATAGAGGCTTAGCAACTTTTTAAAAGTCTTTAATATAACGTCTGTAGAATCCAACATGTCCTAAAAAAAACTCCTAATTTAACTTATATTTGTTAAGAAAGGTAAATTAACAATCACTTAAATTTTTACAGGATCTACTTCCATATCTTTTTCTGAAATATGATGTCCTAAAATAATTCCTCCTACTACCATAAATTGGCATTATTGACTTAAGAACTGTGGTGCAGCAGAACCACGGTGGAATTTGGTGTTAACCTCAGTCATTAATAGAGAATGTAGTATTATTCAGCGATTAATTGATGAAACACAGTGTTTTCTGACATGGTGGAGTGGGCGGTGTTATTGTAGGAGGCTTTGTGGTAGTATTATGGTGTTAATGTGGGGATTTGTAGGGTTTACGGTCCAGTTTAGCTGGCCATGTGGTTGTGTTGTTATTAGAGGGATTTTATGGTAGTATTTTGGTGTTATTGGGGTTGAGTCTAGCCCAAATCAAACCCAAACTGAGCTTAATCCATCTTTTCACTTTAATTCAAATTATGGATACATAACACAAGACAATTAGTGGATTGGTGAGATTTTAAGGATTGTCAAGAGCGAAATTGGATTTAAAATTTTCAATTTTAGATTGAAGATTGAAATTTGATGTGAATTGGGTTGGATCTTGAATGTTGGATGGATTTGAAGTGAATTTGATGTGAATTTTTTTAAATCTTGCAGTAAGGCTTAAAAATTGGTGTGGTGTTGAACTTGATTTTGGATTGTGTGGGATTTGATGTAAATGTGGCTTTGTCAATTATGAGTCCATGGGAATTATATTTGAAAGTTGGTGAGAAAAGGTTGATAATTTGGGAAGATTGAATTGTCTTGGAGAAAACTTGGTGATGAGGGAGTGAAGTGCAAGTGAAGTGGTGACCAAGCCAACTAAGTTCATTAACAGTGTCCCTAAGGCCTAATGATCCTATGGGAACTCTCTTTGAGCCTCAACATGTTGGTACATCCCAACCAAAGGTTGTGGGCTTTGACCACTCATATAAGCCTGACAAAAAAGTTAAGAGGTGTTTAGTATTGCTAAGGGCTGGGTCCCATCACTACTCCTCTAGGATAGTCACTAGGGAAGTTCAAAGGCTAGATCCTAGGCTCTAAGAAGACGAGTTAGACCTCATTAAAAATGTGATTAAAACTTGTGTCTTACTTATGTTTACTTGTTATTTTTTTAGAGTTCAATGTCCAATTTCAAGTTATATTTAAGTTCATCTTAATTTGTTTGATTTTTTTATGAAATTTTGCTTTGGATATTAGTTTAATTTAATTTTTATATACCTTAACTTGTTTTGATTTAGTTGGTTCATTAATGAAAGTATCATTTGATTTGGGGTTTTTTTAATGAAGTTTTTTAAGTTTTTTGTTCATGAAGTGTATCTTCAAAAATTTATCATTCTTAACTTAAGACACGCCATCTCAAGGTGGAAATAGTTATTATGATTTAATGTTTGTTTATCGTTTTGACTTCTCAGTAAGAAATTTAAATTAAATTGACTAAGCGTTAAGTTTATAAATTTTATTTTCTTATTAAGGGTTAAAAAGTAATTGAGGTCATATTTATAATTTTGATTAATGGTCATTTCTGAAATTTAATGAATTTTTGCTTTTAATTTTTGCTTTTAAGAATTAATTAATTAGGAAGGATGTATTTGTAATTTTTAGGGAAGAACACATTGGTATCCTCTCTCACTCTAATTATGGATTTTATTATATCTTTATTAGTTTAAGTTGCAATAATGAGCTGCAATTAAATTTTTTGAGATCCTCAGATTTCAACATGCTTATGTCACTTTTAAAGGCATTTTTTATATTTTTTTTCCATTTTCATTCAATTTTATTATGGATGTGTTAAAGCAACTTATAAATTTTACCAATTTCTTTAAGGTCTTTTGGATAACGAGTTCATGAGTAATTCTCTAATTTGGGTTGATTCAAGTCAGCATATTTAAAAAAAAATGTGATTTTCATGATTTTAAGTAATTACAATTTTACTCTGAGAACTTATTTTAGTGTTCAAACTTAAACTTTGACTTAACCCCTTAATTTTATGTGTTAATTAGGTTCAATTATTAGGGTTTGAAAAGTTTAATTTCTTGTTTTAATTAAGCTTTGGTGACCAAGGGCTAATGTGCATTTTTTCATTTTTGCAAATATACTCACTCTTGATTTTAGGTGAATTTTTAATGTAAATGGTTGAAATTATTATTTTAATTCACAAGTTAACTTTCTTTTGTGTCATTTTTACTTGTAATTGTTTTTCTATTTTTAAAATTTTAATTTTAATTTTTATATTTATTTTTATGATTAATAATTATTTTCATAGAAATTAGGGTTTTTAATTAAGGAGGTGGTATGTGTCCTTGGACAAATCAAGGAATGTTTCCATGGATAGAGAGCACAAATCTTTAAATTTTTATTAAATTTTAATTTATATTAAATTTTTAATGATTTTTTAGCACTTTATAGTTTTTATTAATTTCTGAATTAGATATGGGTGAAATTACTTAACTCATATTTTTATTAAATTCTACTCACTTCACTAAGTTCAGAGCATTTTTTATTTTGATTTTTAATTTTTTTCATTTAATTAAATATGAATTTTTAAATGGATTTAAATTTTCCAAAAATTAATTATTTCAGGAAAATCCAAATTTCTATTTAAATCGTGACCTTAGTCGCCGCATCTGCCTCGTACCCATTGAAACTCCTAGTAGTAAACTGAATCAATGCATTTTTCACATAGAGAAACTCCTCGCAGTAAACTGAATCAATGCACTTTCCACATAGACACATGCTAGCCCACAATATGTTGCCTCACTCATTCTACGTTGAGCCATCCAACCTATTCTGAGACGTTCATTCCAAATACACGGGAATTGATGATATCAATTCATCGTTTCGATGAGAGTGAGGAATTGAGGCCATTCATGATTTTGAGCTTGATCTGGTTGATCCACCATATGAATTTGATACTATAAAATCATAAATGCACTTCCTAACTTAACAAACAAATCCAAATGGTTAAAATGCCTTGAATTGAAAATTTATTTTACAAAAGACCAAAACATAGGACCCCCACTAAGTTTTTAGCTATTACCTTTGCCCAAGAGTTTAAGCCTCAATTGCGTTTGTTAGAGAAGAACAACTTGAGCTTGTGCACCTCGTTGATCTAATTTAAGTTGAAATTGCCTATGTATATGAGTTACTAAAGCTCTTCATTGTTTGTTCAAGGGATCAGTTTGAGGCTATGGGAATTAGGGATTTGATAGAGAAATGTTTTATGGAGGGATGGTTGAATGGAGGTTTTGATGAGTTTTTGTGCAAGGGTGTGAAAGAACCTTTAATAGTTTGGTGAAATTAGTAATCAGGTGAAAATGGTATGAGAAGGATGTGGAAGTATTGTAGAGGTCTGTGGGAGCATCTGGGGGCAAGAAATTTGGAGTTTAGTTCAGTGAGTAGGGAATTTTGACATTTGGGAGAACTCTCGGGTTTGAGCCATTTAATCAACCTCCAATCGAGCTCTCTCATACCTCCCAATTTTTTAACTAAGCTCGCCAATATCGATAGAACAGCTTATTGAGCTAGATGATAATTACCTGGAAAAATTATAGATCTGAATGAATAGCACTTCAAGGCAGATGGAAGAGAACTCTGTTCAATTAAGTATGTGTTTATTTATTGTCCACCTTACTTACATGTCAAGGATCTCATCAACGATGAGTCTACTTAGGATCCACATAATAGAGCCTATAATGTATCCTTTTAATTATTTCTTAGACCCGTGTGTAGTCAGATAGGCTTGATGGTGTATATATAGGAAGTAAAGAAGGGGCTCTGACTCTTCCTCGGACTCTCTCTCTCTCTCTCTCTCTCTCTCACCAACTTTTTCTTTCTTTGATCCTAACCAAAGTTGAAGGAGAGGAACTCTGAATCCCTCAGCTTTCTTCCACCTATTTACAAGATCTCTCTCCTAGTTATATAAGTTAACATATTATATAGGATCTTGCATCTCAAAAGAATTCAACAAAATTATAATATGTATACGGTATATACTACATGTATAAAGCTATATACATATACAATAGACTCATGTAAGAAAATCAAAATGATTATTTTTCTCTAAAAAACATGAATAACATTATGAGTAATTACTTTGATAAATATTATTATTTATAAGTGATTAATTGACTATCCAATTAAGAAAATGAATAAATTATATTTTTAATCAAGAATGTTAGGAAACCAATATACCTCTATTCTTGACTTAGAAATTTTTGTTGTGTCCTGTTTTATTTATTTATTTATTTATTGATGATTTAGTAAAATAGTAGCATGAAAATTATGAAATTGTTGAAACAACCAAATGGAATGTACCTTTTTTATCGATATGAGCTTATCATAGATCTCGATGATAATATATATTATCACAATCAAATGCACGAAACTAAAATCATTTCTTATGGCAATATTCCCTATCCCTTAGTTTTTGGGACCATTTAAAAATAAGCTAATGTTTGTCTCTGATCCCACTGACGACATTCCATTGTCTCCAACGGTTACAATGTTGTTGGAGGCAAATTTTATTTTAAAAAATTAGAGGTGGGCTATTGTCACTTGTCCAATCCTATAAAATATCTTATTATTGTTGGTGCGGCCACAAACAATTGTCCACTCATTTTTTTCAAGTCAAAATGATTAATATTCATTTCTCTTTATGCAAATTTCTAAAAATAATCCTCTTTAAAGGAAAAATCATTGCATCAAGAGTTTTGATTCAGGTTAAATTTCAATCGAAATCTCTCTTTTAGAGAGAGTATTTTTTATTATTTTTTTAAATATTAAGACTATTTTAACTACCATATTTATCATGGAAAATTTAAAAACGCAAAAAGAAATACTAGTCAAAATGGATGTGTAGCTGTCCAAGATAAGCCTTAGACTATATTTGGGACCACTTTCTATTTTTCTGTTTGTTTTTTATTTAAAAAAAAAAAAAGAGAAAACAAATCTAAAAATAGTGTTTATTTAGTCTTTTTTTTTTTAATTTTGTTTTTAAAACACATGAGGGTTGTTTTTAAAACATCAAAAACACATAAATTGTGTTTTTACTATCTTAAATATATGTTTTTCGAAATATTACATGTGCGAGGCACCGCCGCTTGTCGGCCCTTGCCGGGCCCTGGCGAGGTCTGCTGCCGCCACCGCCAGCCCGCGCCATTCTCTACCCACTGCCGCCAACAGCCCGCCGCCTCTGACTCTGGCCAGCTACAGTCACCGCTTGCTGCCAACCTACTCGCCCACAAGTAATGCTTCGTGTTCGGTAGAGCAAGGAAAACATCATATAAATCGTAGGCGACGGAAACATCTTTACGGCAGCACGTGGGCTCGACAGAACTTATGAAAAATATAATTTTTCCTTCAAAAAAATAAAAAACATCCGGATAAATATGTTTTGTATTTTTTTATTATTAAAAATATATAAATTATAACATGATCAAACATATTATTTAAAAACTGAAAAAGAAAAAAAAAATAAAACAGATTAAAAAAAATAGAAAATAGAAATTGACCCCAAACAGGTTTTTAGCTTTTCCAAATTTAGATATCAATATATTTATATTTTAGAATCCACAAGCTTTTTTCTTAAATATGGTATAGTGAAAGGCTAAAAACGGACGTTCAGATTTGCAGAGGATTAACACGTGTCCTTCTTATTTTGAGGTGCAGCGGTTTGAGACATGTATTAATAATGAGCTCTTAAATGTTCATGATAATATATAGAGAAAAAATATTATCATTTTAGCATTGAATAAAAATATCACGCACACTTGAATAAATACAGTTTGTTGACATTGAATTTTTTTACATGAAAAGAAAAAGTAGATGGACGAGACCTTTATACCTAACATAAATTTAAGAAATTATTATCGTTTATGGGTTGAGTTGACCTTCTTAGCTAATGCAATTAATTGAAAATATTATAAATGAAGCATTTTCTTAAATAGAGAATACATTAATACAAATTTGTCACTAGGTGTTGGTGAACAACTAATTTGGATGTTTGCCTTACAGAAAAGGAGACCAGACGATCCAGAAGATGTTTGTATAAGTTGCCAGCAGTTGAGAAACATAAATGTCGATTTTTGGCATGTGTTAAGCGACATCAGTCTCAAACTATTTGGTGTTAAACATTAATTAGATGGCTGTTAATTTGTGCTCCCATAAGGAGGAGAGACTAATAATCAAGGAGGAATATGCGATATTACTGATAAATATTAGACATCGGAATGTATGTGTACATCAAAAATTTTCCAGCATAAACTACAATGACAACCTATGGATGGTAGAAGAGCTGGCGAGGCCCCACACGATTTATCTTGGACAACCCAAGGCTACACTCCCAGCTGGCTAGTCTCACGTACCAGGAAGGCGGTATGCCTCGGACAGATAAGCAGTGGATCACGCCTAAAGAATCCACCTAACTAGGTCCACTTGGAAGAACTTGTCGGCTTCCAACTCGGATAGCTTCAGAAAGTTAAGTAGATTCTCAAGTTTCGGGATCGTTGATGTGGATCTCAGCAAATAGCTGTCCGTCCAAGTGGCAGCCTGTCAAATAACAGCCCGGTCAGATAGCCGCTGATGCACCAAAATATGTTAGATTTTTGTTATATAATTTATACTCATTTTTGGTGATATTGCACTTTAAATGAAGGCATTCTTCATGTTTTGCTGCAGGTATGATGATTTTAGGTGATTGGAGCAAAAAGAAGCGAAAAGAACGAATTTGGAGCAAAAAGTGGCAAAATGAAGCATTCAACCTGTTGGCGCCGCCGGCACCCTATTCCAGAGAGTCCAGAATTGATATGGCAGCCCAACGTCGCCGGCGCTCAATGTCGGTGGAAGTCAAATTCAATGTATTTTGACACTTTTTGAAAAGTTTCTTAAGGAAACTCTTGGAGAATTCATTTCTAAACTATTTCAAACAGATTTGGACATCAAGAAAGAGAGACAGGAGAGGGAGAGAAGTCTTTTGAGTAAGGAGAGTGTGTTAGGGTTTGTGGAGAGTGTATAGCAAGTGTGTAGAAGTCTTGTTTTGTAAGGGATTATTCTAAAAAGAGTGTAGAAGAAGGAGGAAAGTGAGAGATTGCTTCTTCCTTACTATTCTAAAGAGAGAATTGAGTGTTTTAGTAAAGAGTGAAAAGGATTCAAAGGAACTTCAAGGGATTTGCTTGGGGAAGAAATTGAGATAAGTTGTATTTACTTTTGTGGTTTGTATGACTTTGCTTTTATATATATAATCCATGTTTTGTTCTATCTTTCTCATGAATTCTGAGTAGATTTCTTTATCTTTCTTCTTGTAATGAGATGTGGTGAAGTGTTGATGTAGATTTTATGTGCCATAAACATGTTAAGAAATTGTGATGATTTTTCACTTTGAATTGGCTAATTGAATTGTTAAAATTTGTTGTGAAACATTCAATCCGAATGGACTAAGTTTTCTACAATAATAGTGGAGAATTCATTCAATATCCATGAATGAGTTGCATAGTTCATGGGAATTGAGTGCAAATAAATAGGGAAATGTGGTTTGATGGGCGTCGATTTGGAGATTTTAGAGTGACAGGCTAAAATCTCAAATTTGATCCTAATGTTTGTTAACTAAAGCTAGGGTTAGCCATCAGGTGAAGGGAAGTGGGAGCTCTGAAGTGAGTGCAAGTATCCTCTCAACCTTACCATAGATTTAGTGACTGAACCTATGATTTGTCAATGTACTTTACATAACTTGGAAGAGGGGGTACTCTGATGAGGGTAAAGAATATAAATGCTCCTATTTGGTACAATACAAATTTTTTATCAATCTATATCAATCACTCATCATAGAATCATTGCAAGAGGAAATATATTTTTCCTTATTCGAACCTTTTAATACAAAACTTAGTGTATGTGTGTTAGTAATCCTGTTTAGAAATTTAGATAGTAATTTTAGTTAATTTACCCTTATTTATCCCTGCACTAGAAACTTAAATAGTACTTGAACTTGCATTACCAATTGAGTATTGGATTTTAAAATCTTAACTATATTTTGAAATGTTCCTACCTCCTTCGTGGGATCGATAACCAGAACTCCACTATAGCCTTGTATTACTTGAATAATATGTATACTTACATATATGAGTGACTGCCTAATTTTTAAATTAAACTTCTTGTGAAACTGAACTGAAAATATCTTTTAAATATTTACTTTAGAGGCAGTGGACCCAATCCCCGATTCAAGTTTTTGGCGTCGTTGCCGGGGAAGGTATAAAACGGTAACTGTTAAAATTGTAGTATTTGAAAACCTTTACTTTGTAGTTTACAATTGTGTGTGCTTGCATATTTTTTAGTGTGCTTTGTGTGATTTTAAATGCGTAGGATTGGATCCATAGGTTTAGTGTCTTACAATTCAGAATTATAGCGTACTATTAGAAAATTTTGAAAACAACACAAATAATATGAAAATCCTCACAGAATGACAAACAATTTAGATATCAAAGAAATGAAAATGAAAATTTACCAAGACCTTTAAGAGATTATTCTAACCCAATAGGAGATGAAATTCACTTAATTATCCAAAATCCTGATGTTGCTGCTAATTCATTTGAGCTTAAATCTGCTGTTATCCAATTGGTACAAAATAATTAATTTGGAGGAACACCTAATAAAGATTCTAATTTACTTCTCACTAGTTTTCTAGAACTGTGTGCTACTTTTAAATATGATGGAGTGTCGAATGATGCTGTCAGACTTAGAATTTTTCCTTTTTTATTAAGGGATAAAGCCAATGCGTGGTTAAATTTGTTAGCACCTGGATCTATCAGAACATGGGGAGAACTTTCACAATGATTTCTGTCAAAATATTTCCCTCCATCAATAATTGCTAAACTAAGAAATGATATTACATATTTTGGGTAGTTTGAAGGGGAATCAATATATGAAGCTTTGTGAAAGATTTAAAGATCTCCTTAGGAAGTGTCCATATCATGCCTTACCTGATTGGTTAATAATTCAAACATTTTATACATGATTAGTGGGATCTCTTAGATCGATTATAGATGTTGTTGCTGGTGGATCATTAATGTCAAAACTTTTTGATGAAGCACGTTCTTTAATAGAAGAGATGGCTAATAATAATTTTCAATGGCCCTGTGAACGGGTAAATCCTAAGAGAGTAGCTAGTATTAGAAGAGATGGCTACTAACAATTTTCAATGGCCCTATGAACGGGTAAATCCTAAGAGAGTAGCTAGTATTCATGATTTTGATGCTATAACTATGATAGTCTCTCAAATTGCTGCCCTTTCAAATAAAATAGATTAGTACGTAATGAATTATTCTCAAACACCCCCAGTGCTAGAGATAAATTCATTAGGACATATAATAGAATCTCAAGCACCCTATGAGATCTTAAATGCTATAAATAATAGACCCAATAAACCTTATTCAAATTATTATAATTCTGGTTGGAAGAATCACTCAAATTTTAACTGGAGTAATAATAACAATGCTATTGTTAAACCACAATGGGGAAAAAATTCTATAAACCCAGTAGAAAATAGGAATAACCAAGGAAACACAAACTATAGACCTTCTTATCTTACAGGTTTTAATAGTAACCCACAATTTAAGGAAAAAATTGTCTACTGTAGGATTAATTTTAAATATGGGTAGTCATTTACAAACTCTGGGTGTTGCGATTAAGAACATTAAGAATCAATTAGGATCTATTTTCACTTCGCTTAATAAAAAACCTTCAATAACTCTTCCCAATAATGTTGATATCAATCCAAAAGATCAAAACAAAGAAAAATTAAGTCTATTCAATTAAGGAGCGGAGAAGAATTAGAAAAAAGAGTGCAAAAAGAAGTTGAAACTGAGAAAGAGAAGGTGTAAATTGACAAAAAGACTAATAATCCACACTTAGAATATCTTTTTAAACCAATGAAAATTACTGTAGAAAAACCACCACCTCCATTTCCTCAAAGGCTGAAAAAATAAAAGAGGGATAACCGATTTACAAAATTTTTAGAAATCCTTAAGAAATTAACGGTAAATAATCCCTTTGTTGAAACATTAGAACATATGCCTAATAATGCGAAGTTTATGAAAGATATTCTTAAAAGGAAACGAAATTTCATAGATCAAGAGATTGTTGCACTTAGCGGAGAGTGTAGTGCAATTATTCAGAAAATGCTTCTCGAAAAACATAAAGGCCCTGGTAGTTTCACTATCCCTTGTGGTATAGGTGAGAAATTTTTTGGAAGAGCTTTATGTGATTTAGGAGATAGTATTCACCTTATGCCTTTATCAAATTTCAAAAGATTAGGAATAGGACAAATTTCACCTACTTCTATAACTCTTCAATTAGCTGATTGTTCCATTACTTATCCTAAAAGAGTTGTGGAAGATGTATTAATTATGGCGAAAAAATTTATCTTTCCTATAGATTTTATTGTATTAGATACGAAGGGAGTTAAAGAAATTCCAATTATTTTAGGAAGACCATTCCTTGCCACTAGAACAGCTATGATTGATGTTCAAAAAGGAGAATTAATTATGAGATTAATGATCAAGAGGTGACATTTAATATTCTGAAATCTATGAAATATCCCTAAACAGAAAAAGATGATGAATGCTTTCGAATGGAAATCTGTGATTACTTGTGAGATGATCATTTTAAAAAAATGTTGGAAGAGAAAATAGAATGTGAAAATTGGAATTGTGAGGATGATAAAGAAATTGAAGTTGATTTTGATGATATGAAGAATGAAGATTTAGGTTATGTTCAGGAAAGATTTGAAATGTTGGATACTATGAAAAATGATGATAAAAGTTTAATTTCATCTATCATAAAACCTCCTGAACTTAAAATGAAAATTCTTCCTAATCATTTGAAATATATGTTTTTAGGAGAATATCTACCTTATCAATTATTGTATCTTTGGATTTGAATGAATATCAAGAACAAAAACTATTGAATACTTTAAAAGGATACAAAAAGACTTTTGGTTGTACCTTAGCTGATATTAAAGGAATTAGTCCTTCGTTCTGTATGCATAGAATTTTGTTGGATGAACAACATAAACCTAGAGCTAATCCACAAAGGAGATTAAATCCAATAATGAAAGAAGTAGTCAAGAAGGAAATTTTAAAATGGCTTGATGCTAGAATTTTTATCCAATTCCAGACAGTTCTTGGGTAAGTGATACACCTAAAATATATACTATTTTTATACACATTTTTATACCTATTTTTGATGATATTGCACTTTAATGGAAGGTAATTTTGTGTTTTTTTTGCAAGTATGATTAAAATGACTGATTATGATAAAAAGGAGCCAAAGAGGATAAAATTTCGAGCAAAAATTGAAAGGTGTGCAGATTTGGCCTCTGGCGCCTATGCGTTAGATGGCTGGCGCATAGGCGTCACAGTTAAAGTGATGAATTTTAATTAATGTTGGCACAAATTGAAGGGGTTTTTGAAGCATCCTTTAGTTTAAACTTCATTAACTTCCCATCAGCCCAAAATTTCATTTAAAATTTGAATGGATGGATGCATCTCTTGGTGAATTCATTAAACTTGGACATAATTTGAAGAGACACCAAAGTACGTTCTGGTGAATTACTAAATATGAAGACTTGAAGATCAGAAGGGGGGCGCCACACCCAAGATAGGGGCGCCACACCTAAGAGAAGAATTTGGAAGAATAATGTTGGTGGGAGAAGTGAGAGAAAATCTTGAAGTTGTTTCAAGGGAAAGAGGAAGAAAGAGAGTCTTCTTCTCCCCAAATTTTCTTTACTCTTCTACTTTACTTTATCATAGTTTGTATTAGAATTTAGAAGAGTAGATCCTCAGAGTTGGGCGCTAACCCATAAGGAGTTATCTAGTGGAAAGCAAAATTTCAGAGGAATCTCCAAAGTCTTGTTAAGAGGATTTTCAGAGAAGTGTTTATCTTTATTTTTACATTTGGTTTTTAAGTAAAAATTGGTGTGTTTTCACTATGATGTCTAATTTCAAATCAAGTTGTGTTTGTATTTTTTACATGAGTTATGAGTAGTTTTCTTTATCTTTTTCCTTTTAAATGATGAAATAATTAAATTATGGAAGGAAGTTGTGTGACGTATATTAGTTTAATGTTGGAAGAAGTTGTGATGATTTATTTTCTTGCACTTAATTTACTTCTTGATTTCGCCAATTAAGATGTTAAAATTTATTGTGAGATTATGTAAGATTCAATGTGGTATTGTCTCAATCAACAATTGGAAAGAATCACATGCAATTGTGTGGATGAGAATTGCAGTCTATATAATTGAATGTAAGTAAATAGGGAGACATGTTTTAATGGGGAGTAAAATTAGAGGACTTTAGAGTGACAAACTAAAGCCCCCTAATTTGGTTTGAGGTGAAAAATTTTGTTACGAGATGTTAGACCCTAGGTGGAGGGAATAGATGGAACTCTAGAGTGAGAGCTGGTATCTTCCTTGCCTAACCGATCTACAAAATTTCAAAGCTTCAAATTAACTAATTTTCTTTATAGAACCAAGTAAGGGTAAATAATATAATTGCTCCAAATTGGCACAACATATTTAGATACTTCCACAACAAAATTCCATAATTATTACTTATTCATTAAAAGAAGAAAAAAATATTTTATTCTCATTGCTTTCATATCGATTTTAGAGTCTTGTTAATTTTAGTTACTTGCTTTACTTTTTCTTAAATAGAAAATTTCAAAAACAATTTTCAAATTATCCTTTTTAAAACATACTTTACAAAATCGATTTAAAATGTAAAAAGTTAATTTTCTTAGTTCTTTATATTTTTAGACATTTTCCTGTGGGTTTGATATCTCGGGGCTTAATCAGAAAGTTTTATATTACTTGATAAATGATACGTACACTTGCGTAGAATCCCATATTATAAAATAATTAAAATAGAACTCTTATTTTCTTTGGAATCAAGTTTTTGACGCTGTTGCAAGTGGAAGAGATATTATCATTGAAACGAAATATAAAGTGAAAAATGTGAGCATAAATATTTGGGGATCAGTAATTCCAATTCATTGTGTCCCTAAGAAAGGAGGTGTGACTGTTGATGTAAATGAACAGAATGAAATTATACCAAAAAGAAAAATTAATGGCTGGCGAATTTGTATTGATTATAAAAAATTGAAGGCCACCACTAGGAAAGATCAATTTCCTCTTCCTTTTCTAGATCAAATGTTGGATAAACTTGTCGGCTACAAGTACTATTATTTTTTGGATGGATATACATGTTATCATCAAATACTCATTGCTCCTGAGGATCAAGAAAAGTCTACATTTACTTGCCCTTATGGAACTTTTGCTTTTAGAAGAATGCCCTTTGGATTATGTAATGCACCTGCAACATTTCAAAGATGTATGATGTCTATTTTTAGTAATTTAATCGATAATGGAATTGAAGTATTTATGGATAATTTTTCTGTATTTGGAACTTCATTTGACATATGTTTAAATAATTTAGAAACATTTTGGAGCTTCGCGAGAGAACAAATTTTGCTTTAAATTGGAAAAAATGTCAATTTATGGTTGTAAGAGGAATTGTACTTGGGCATAAAATTTCTGAACTTCGTATGGAGGTTGACCCTACAAAGATTCAGATTATTAAGAATTTACCATCTCCTACTTCAATGAGAGGGGTAAGGTGTTTCTTAGGACATGTTGGATTTTAGAGGCGTTATATTAAAGATTTTTTGAAAATTAATAAGCCATTGTGCCAACTTTTAGAAAAAGATAAGAAATTTAATTTTAATGAAGAATGTTTGAATGCCTTTGAACTATTAAAAGAAAAACTAATCACTACCCCTATAATTATTTCACCTGATTGGGAGAAACAATTTGAACTTATGTGTGATGCCAGTGACTTTGCAATTGGAATTGATTAGGACAAATGTATGATAAAATGTTCAAGGTTATTTACTATGCTAGTAAAACTCTTAACGAAGCTCAGATTTATCATATCACTACGAAAAAAGAATTATTATCTATTGTGTATGCTTTTGAAAAGTTTAGACCTTATTTGATTGGAACTATATGTATAGTGCATACAGATCATTCAGTTATCAAATATTTAATGCAAATGAAGGATGCCAAACTAAGATTAATCAGATGGATACTTCTAATGTAAGAATTTAACTTTGTGATAGTTGATAGAAAAGGAACTGATAATCAAATTTCTGACCATTTGTTTAGAATGGAGTACTATAAACTATCTGAATTTGAGAAGGAAATTACAGAAACTTTTCCTGATGAACAACTGTATATCATTAAGGAAAGGAATTTGCCTTGGTATGCTGATATTGTGAATTAATAGTAAGTTATATTTTCCCACCAGATTTAACAAGGCAACAACAAAAGAAGTTTTGATATGATGCTAAATTTTACATTTGGGATGAGCCCTACCTATATAAACAGTGTAAGGATATTATTATTAGAAGATGTGTGCCATATGAAGAAATTGAACAAATTATTCAAAGTTGTCATGATTTAGAAAGTTGGAGGACATTTTGGTACTGTTAAAACTGCTTATAAGATTTTAGAATCTGGATATTATTGGCCTACTTATTTTAGGGATGTATATAGATATATAAAATCATGTGATCAATGTTAGAGAGTAGGTAATATTTTTAGAAGAAATGAAATGTCTCTAAATTTTACTTTAGAAGTTGAGATCTTTGATGTCTGGGGATTAGATTTTATGGGATCATTTACTCCTTTTTTTGGAAATTTATATATATTGGTTGTTGTTGATTATGTTTCAAAATGGATAGAAGCAATTACTTTACCAAGATGTGATGCTCACAGTGTTTCAAAAATTTTAATGAAAATATTTTTTACAATATATGAAATGCTGAGAGCGATCATAACTGATAGTGGATCTCATTTTAGAAATAATCTGATTCAGAGATTGGTTGGAAAATATAATATTATTCATAGAATTTAAAATCTGGTCGATACCTTTTAAAATATGGTTTTAATCTATGTCCATTAACTTTAAATATCTTTCTAGTGTTAGAATCCTTAATATCAACAGCTCCAAAAGAATAAACTTTTATAACAGTAAGAGGTCATATCCACCTAGACTTTAGTTTTCCAGAAAATAATTTCAATTTTGTATTATATAACAAAACTTTCTATCTAGGTTTAAATTTCATTCTTAATATCATCTGATCATGTCATAATTTCATTTTCTCCTTATAAATCTTATCATTATGATAAGATTCATTTCTAATTTGTTCAAATTCATTCAAAGACAAAATCTCTTCTCACCTTCATTCTTTAAGTTAAAATTCAGCTCTTTTATATCCCAATATGCTTTATGCTCCAATTCTACAGGTAAGTGACAAGTCTTTCCAGATTCTATTCTATAAGGAGACATTTTGATAAGGGTCTTAAAAGTATTCATATATTCTTATAGTGCAGTATCTAATCTCACAGACCAATCTAAATTATGAAGATCCACAGTTTTCTCCAAAGTTCTTTTAATTTCACGATTAGACATTTCTACTAAACCACTAGTCTAGGGATGATGGACAGTAGAGAGATTTTAATGTAAATTCATTTTGAATAACTGAATGTTTGTTGGGCTGGCGAATTTAAACCAAACACTTTGTGGGAGACAACCCATATTTCTCTTCGTTATATTTGCTTTCTTTTTTTAGTAGTTGTACTTGTAGTTAGTCATATTTGAGTCATACTCACTCATAAATATTATAAAAGATTAGAAATTATTGGATTGTATCGAAGAAATAGAATATTTTGGACCAAACTGAAGTTCGATGCATTTTTTAACACTGGCGCCGCCGGTGCCGAAGGTCTAGTGATGGTTCTCAGAGTTTTAAATAGCAATTTTTGGCAGTTTTAGGTGGGTTTTAGTCATTGTAACTTCCCAAAACGTGTTTTTAACCCCCTAAACTCTAGAAAAACGAAAGGTTTCATTCCAAATTCACACCCAATGGATTCCAACTCTGTAGAAACCCCAAGATTTATAGTTTTCGACCAATAAAAAATCCGTATATTTGAGGCGCGGTGATTATTCAACAAAGTTATGATGAAGAGGAGGATTATCAAAGAAAGAGGCTTTGTGAATTGAGGTATGGATACTCCAAATACTCGAGTAGAAGAAATTGTTGTGCGGAGGCATTGGGAAGTTTTGTGCTACACTGCTACCACTGTAGTCGTTTTTGTTGTGAATGATTTTTATGCAAATCTTCATAAAATCAACTAAGGATTCTTCTAGTGCGAGGCAGGTTTGTACCATTCAATCCTTCGAGGATTAATGGTTCTTTTATGATTGAAAACATGCCTATCTGCCATTATATGAATTTTGATGTGATGAGAGACAACATGAATGAAATTTATCGCTATTTGACGGATGAAGGTGAAGATTGGGAGATAAAAGACAACAAATTTGTAAGTTTTTCTACTGCATTTTTAAGTACGATGTTGAAGCAATGGCATAACTTCATTTTTGCAAATTTACTTCCAACCATAAAAGTTAACAAAGTGACAAAATAAAGTGAAAATTTAAATTAATTTATTTAAACTGGAAGGCTGATCAATACTGGTACTATAATTGTGAAATCTATATTGGGATTGATTGTTCATGGATCTAAATATGGGGTTGAACATCCTTCCACCATATTTCTTCTTTGCAGCCAGTCACAGGTTCCATATGAAAGTTGGGAAAAAGTGCTTCTTCCTTGGAGGCTTATAGACACAACTAATCTTTATGACTGTCAGGCAATAGGAGATGAGGACGGTATGAGCCTCATTGCAGATCAACCATCTCATAGTTCACGACCTGTTCAGCCTTACTTTTGTCAATGTTCCCAAGTGATTTTGAAGAAGATCAAAAAGTTGGAGAAAGAGGTACAAAATCCTATTAATGCTATTAATAATATCTCTGATTTATTTGATTACTTGGATTGGATAATGAAAGAACAATTTGATCACACTCTGAATTGAAGTTAGTTCGGTAAATGTGATGAAAAGGAATGTTGTGATTGCTGAGGATTTGACCGATGAATTCCCGTATTATCCCTTCTACAATCTGTTTGTGAATTGTCAATCTATGAGAGATATCAGAGGAGAAGATAGTATTGAGACTGACGATGAGTAGTGACTCTGGTTTATATTTAGTATTTGGTTTTTTTATTAAGCTTTGGTGTGCTTAGTGTTGGCTTGATTGACTTTGTAGTATGTGTTTGGACGTATTATGCTTGGATTCTCTGTTTATGTTTAGTTTTCAGCATTAGAGTATCATAGTGTGTTTGCAATGCTAAATTTCTATGGATTAATGAACTCATATGATGAATGCTTAAGTTTGTATATTTGTAATGTGGATTTTATATATTAAAGGGATGTTTTGTGTTGTTTGTGTAAATTTGATGTTAGTTAGTTACTTAATTGATGAAATAGACACTAAAAGAGGCTAATTATGTGATGGTGTAACGTTGAAATGATCAAAATTGTAAAATTTTACGGACCCAGAAATTGAACTGGCGTCGCCAGTGCCAGAATGGGCGCCATTGGTGCCCAAATATAGAGAGTTGGGTTATTTAAATTAAATAGAGTGCCACAGGCGCCCGATTACAGAAAAGACCCGAAACCTCTTAAATTAACAATTTTTGCCTTGAGGCCTTCCTATTTCGCCATTTTCATCGTCTTTTACCTCCAGGCAATGCATATTTGGAATATAGGGCTTGCTAAATCTAGGATTTCAAGCAATTTCAAGGCTTTTAAAGTGCGAATCTTGGCTTCTCTTGGTAAGAGCTTCACCCTAAACTAAAAATTTTTTATTTCAATATGGAAATTTCTCACATTACTTAGATCCAAAATTTGGAATTTTTGATGAAGTTTTGAGATTTTTCATGTGATTTAAGCTCTTATTTAGAGTTGCTTTAGGAGTCTCCGACATTATGATTTTGAAATTTATTGGATTTTTATGCAAATTTTTAGACAATTTCACATGGCTTCTAGAACAAGTAGAGGCAAGAGAAAGATGGATTTTGATGAAGAAAGATTTGATAATGTGAAAGCACAATATCGCTTCAATTCATTCCAGTATAACAAAAAGTGTATTCAAGACCGGGCTTTTGAAAATCCGGGTCAACCTATAGAGCAGTTAATTTCTGATCGAAATTGGGAACTCTTTTGTTATTTTACTGCTGATGTGATTATGGGTACTGTTAGAGAACTTTATGCAAATTTACGTTGGACGAAAATTGATTATGTGCTTGTTTATAAAAATGGTAGAGTTTACCCATGATATACCTGAAATATATAGTATTTTTATGCACATTTTTATACCTATTTTTGATGATATTGCACTTTAATGGAAGGTATTTTCTGTTTTTCTTGCAGGTATTATGTAAATGATTAATTATAATGAAAGGAACGAAAAAGGATCAAATTTGGAGCTAAATTATGAAGTTTGAGAAATTTGGCCTCTGGCACCTAAGCGCCAAAGTGCCGGCGCTTAATCGCCAAAGTTGAAAATCGAATTTTAATTAAATTTGGCGCTATTTTCATGGGGTGTTTGATCAACTTTTGGTGGTGACTTCCTTAACTTCCTTTGGGTGGCAAATTTGATTGAAAGGATGCATCTTTTGGTGGATACATTAAATCTGGACATGATTTGAGGAGACACTAAGGCACCTTTTGGAAAATTTTAAAAATGAAGCCTCATAATTTGCAAAGGGTGTTAAGGTTGTGGTTATTGTTGTTGTTGTTAGTATGTGTTGAAAGGTTGTTGAAAGTGTATTAAGAGTTAGGTTTTGGAGTTCTTCTGTTTCTATAGTTGTTAGTAGAGAGTAGAGAGTAAGAAAGGAAAAAGGGTTGGTGTGAAGCCTTCTTCTCACCAATTTTCTTTCATCCTTGTATCTAGTTTTTATGGAAGTTTAAAGTTTTTATTAGTGTCATCAGAGTTGAGTGCCAACCTCTGTAGAGTTGTATTGTGGAAAGCAAAATTTTAAAGGAACTTCTAGAGTCTTGTGAATAGGATTTTCAGATAAGTATTTATCTTTGTTTTTACACTTTGTTTTTAAGTAAAATTGTTGTGTTTTCATTATGGTTTATTCTTTTAAATCAAGTTGTTTTTGTGTTTTCTTCATGAAATCTGAGTAGTTTACTTTATCTTTTTCTTTCTTAGATGATGAAGTAATAAAATTATAGAAGTATGTTGTGGAAAGTATAAGTGTTTAATGCTGGAAGAAATTGTGATGATTCCACTCCTTGTACTTAATTTACTTCTTCATGTGGCCATTTAAGATGTTAAAATTTGTTGTGAGATTTTGAAAGATCTAATGTGGTATTGTCTCAAACGACAATTGGAAAGAATCACATGCAATTATATGGGTGAGAATTGTAGTCCATATGATTGAATGCAAATATATAGAGAGATATGCTTTATTGGGGAGTAAAATTAGAGCACATTAGAGTGACTGGCTAAAGCCCCCTAATTTGGTTTGTTATTTTAACTTTTGTTATGAGATGTTAGCCCCAAGGTGGAGGGAATAGAGGGAACTCTAGAGTGAGAGCTGGTATCTTCCCTGCCTGACCCATCTATAAAATTTCAAATTTTCAAATTAACTAATTTTCTTTATAGAACCAAGTAACGGTAAAGAATATAATTGCTCCTATTTGGCACAATACATTTAAATACTTCCACAACATAAATATCCATAATTATTACTCATTCATTGAAGAAGGAAAAAAGATATTTGACTCTTATAGCTTTTATATCATTTTTAGAGTTTTGATAATTTTAATTTCCTACTTAACTTTTTATTAAAAATATCAAAAAAAACTTTTCAAAATTAATACCTTAAAACATACTTACAAAAATCAATTGAAAAAGTAAAAAGTTATTTTTCTTATTTCTTTAAAATTTTAGACATTTCCCTGTGGGTTCGATATCTCGGGGCTTAATCAGAAAGTCCTATATTACTTGATAAACGATGCGTATACTTGTGTAGTATCCCATATTATAAATCATAAATTTCCTATCTAAATCGTAAGCATAAATATTCGGGGATCAACCCCTTAATGTATTAATACATTTTATCGGTTAAGGAAAACTCCATATAGTGAATATTAAAACTTTTGTACTGCAAAAGCTGAAATGAATGAGGTTAATGCATTTCCTACTGATGGAAAAGGGGAATGGAAAGTAAAACAAAGACAAATGATTAATTTCCCCGCTTCCAAGTTAAATGTAGCATCTAAAACTTGGCATTATTTTATCTTTGCTAGATTACTACATTCTTATCATCATAATGAATTCACTAGAGTAAGAGCAAGTCTCAATTTTTGTATTCAGACTATGAAACAAATTGATATTGGATCGATTATCTTTAAGAATATTCATACTACTGCTAGAGGAGAAACCACTGGTGGAATAGGACATCATGCTCTGATTCATGCATTATGTGCACGACCTGAAGTTAAGTTTGATAGTACTGATGAGTTAGTTCATCCACTAAGGCCTATTACCAAAATCATTATTCGTACTTATGAGTCTCATGTAGTGGGGAGAGGAGAAAGTAGGAGTGCTGATATTCCTGCTTCCAACCATGACATACCATCTACTTCGGAGGCTCCTACATTATCTGATGTTATGGAGTAGTTAAGGATTTAGAGTGCCAATATTGATAGAATCCATAGCAGGATGGATGAATTCGAGGCTCGAAGTGATGTTAATAAAGATTTTATGAGGAGAAGAGTTGAGTGTGACATTGCTTACCTTAATGCTCGGGTCAGATATATGAGGGGGAACACTGGAGTGACATGTCCTACCTGCCCCAGCTATGTTCTTTATCAACCTGATGATACAGATGAATCTGAGGATGCTGGTGATGATGACAGGTAGATTTATGATTTATGTTTTCATTTATGTGTTGTAGTACTTTTATGCGTTGTTATTTGTTCTTCTGTGATGTGTGAAGTCTGTAATTATATTTGTGTTGAAAAATGAAAATGTAATGAACTCTGTAATAGTTTGTTTAGTGATCTGGATTGAGATTGTGTTGTTATGTTCGATGTTTAATTTTTAAGTACTTAATATTTCTTCACCATGCAAATCTTTAATATTTTATATCACTGCTTCTAACTGTTTCATGCTTGCTAGCTTAATTTTTTGATGAATACCAACATAGTTTCTAAAGATTTCAAAGTCCCAACACAAAGAGGTTAGTTTCCTTTTACTCATTACCTTTTCAGATTTATATTTAATGAAAAACTTAAGTTTAGGAGAGGGTAGAATATAATCTTATATGATCGATTAATATACTTTCAAAAATTATTAGCATGCCTTTTTGTAGTTGAACCTAACTTTAGATAACAAAAATTTTGATTTCATTTAAATACTATAGTAGATTTTGATGAATCTTTTTAGTAATAAAAGCTAATTTTATAAGGTTAAGATATTTAGTATGATAGGATTGGACTATAGTTGACTATATAAAGTAAAGAAAACTGTATTTTTATAAAGTAAGGAGGTGTTTCAAGTTTCAACATTAGAAAGAGGAGAGTGAAGTTCAAAATAATTAAAGGCTATCCAGATATAGTAATCCTCACAAGAAAAAGAGAAAAAGTGAAAAGAAAAGAAAGAGAAAAAAAAAAGAAAAAATGGGAAAAGAAAAAGAAAGAAATATATGTGAGGAGAAGCTTGAGGAGATGCCTAATGAACAATTGGCTTCACTTGAATCAACCTTATAGAAAAAATTTGTTACATTCCCAAATTTATATTTAAATTATTAGCCTACTTTCTAATAGAGTTTGCATGTGCTTCTTTTTCATATAGTACTTCAAGGCACCCTTAATGTGACAAATTATAGTTCATCTTGAAATGAATAGAAAACTAGAACTCTTAGACTCAACTATTGAATGTTCTTATACATGTAGTTTTAACCTTGTCGACCATTTTAAGATTCTTTTTGTTTCTTTTCTTTTTCTTGATTGGGTATGGTGGGTTGTGAAATTTTTTTTTTTGAAAAGTTTTAAATCATAGTTTTATATAAAAAAGAATTTTGATTTAATATAATATATATACTTATGGATTTTAAAAATAATATTTTAACTTTGGTGAATACAAAATCAAATTGATTTCATATAAACATTAGTTTAGATAATCAAGCGCTTCATTACATGACATGTACCTATCCCGAAGAATAGATACATGGCTTGGGGTGAGGCTTGATCAAATAAACTTAAGAATTCATGACATCCTTTTAGTCTGCGAACCATTGTTGACCGATAATTTCCCCTATCTAATATGAAGGAAAAAGATAGAGTTTATATTAATCTGGGGTCTTTAAGTTTCCTATAAGGGCAAGCCCCTATAATTAATTACATCTTAGATAACCGAAGTCACCTAAGAAAACTCTTGATATAGATCAGGAAATATTTATATTCATGACTTCCAAAGGTAAGATTTCCAAAGAAAATTTTATAGTCAGAAATTCAATAGGTGAATGGCTTAAGTTTCATAACATTCAATTTTATCATAATCCAAAGGAGAGAAAGCTAGGGGAAGGATATAGATTCAAGGAAAATCTTAATGTCTTCACAAACTGTCCTATAGTTTTGCTTTGATTTAGGATATTTATTTGGTGTTTCATCCTATCAATTTTACTATTTAGGACATAGATTCACCTGATGCTGATCAAGTGAATGGCCTGGAAGATAAGAGAATTTATGTCATACCCGATGACAACATCAGAATCCTATGACAAGTTAAGGCTTATGTTGCACAACATGGTTATGCAAGGGCCTAAAGAAAATTTGAGGATTTATGTTGCACTAAGCAAGCTACCTAGAAGTCCTACGGCTTGTTGTTTTAATCTCTAATGAGTTTTACTGTTGAAGGTGGTCGTGTTGCCCACCATGCATGCTCCAACCTCTTTGTCGTAGCAGGTTTAGTTTAAAGAAGTGTCAATTGTGAGAGAGAAGAGAAGTGTCATGTTTTGGAAAATATTATAAATTGAGATGTCTTAATATTTTATTAGCAACACCGGTTAATATCCCACCGGTTCCATCATTATGGCACCACAATTTTCATCGGATTCACTTAGTCCAAATGAATTTACTAAACTCAATTTAATGAGTTCCATACTTTCATTTAGACCCCATTAGCAGTACGTAGGTTACCTCCTCCGAGGGATTCCCGATCATCCAACGAGATGTTTTAGTTTAGTTGCAATTATGATTTTTGTTTTGTTTGTGAAATTTTAAGTTGTTTTATATTTTGAATGTTGTGCTGCTGAATTTTATCTTATCCTGATTTTTTAAATTTTGATTTTTGGTCTCAGTTTTGTGGCTATCCTAAGGGTTTCAATTTTCATGCAGGGTGAGATTGTTATCTAGCATGCAAATTTGTAAGGAAAGAAAGTACAGTAGAGTGCAGATAAGTAAAATTGCATTAAAATAAAAACTTGTCGGGCAGGTTATCCCATCATCTCCACCTGAAACTTTAGTATTCCTGTAATAAACATTTATAATTTGCAGGAAAGTAGAACCTATGGATATGTTTATCATGAGCTTATAAAGTCCTAGGTCATAACTTGGTGGGTCCTATTCATTTATTTGAGAGATATTTTTCATTTAATAGATATAATAGGTACAGTAGTCCTACAAGGAGTCTAGAAGACTTGTGAAATGATCAAGGAGAGACCAAGATATTTCACAATACTTTTGAACTTTCTTAAGATCCTTTTAGACTTATCGTAGCTATTAAATGATTTATCTATTTTATACCCTTATGCTCAGTGAGCCAATGCTTTAGTGATCCCGAAAGGTGGGGTAATTATCACTTGGTGCTTTACTTAGGAATTATGTGGGTGAGCCTTTAGAGGCAAACTCAACTTATGGAAGAACTTACCAAATTTTGACGGGCTTATAGTGTTTCAAAAGTAGTTTAAAATTAACTATAATTTATTTTCTAATTTTTATTAGTTAATTCCTTTGATTAAGCCTAGCTCGCTACTAAGCCCTTAAAATTTTAGTGGGTATTTTTATGTCTTCAGAAAAGGAAGTTAAATAACCTTCATGATTATGATTCCTATTAGAACATTGAATTAGCATTTAGATATCAAATGAAGGGGTATTAAATTAGTGGAATATTGACTTCCAAAATCAACCCCTAATTTGAAGGCTCTCATTTAATTTGATTTTCTTCCAAATTAAAATAATAAAGGAATTTTAAATATTTGATTTTGATGTGACAAAATTGCAATGGGTTCTACCATTTATCCCCTTGATTTTCAACCATCCAACATAATAATTAAGGTCATTTATTACCCTTTTTCCATTTTTAATTAAGCCTAAATATTGATTAAGGTTAAATTTTTCCAAAATTACAATTTTACCCCTAAAGGCCTTTATCATTTCAGAATTCATTAAATTTAGCTCAAATGACTTTAAAACTTTTATGTGCCCCACTCATGGGTTAATTAAAACATTAGAGGAGAAAATGTGATTTTTCAAATTTTAATTTAATTTAAATATTTATTTTAATGCAAAAATAGGGGTTTTCAATGAAAATTCAATAACTTGTCCAAAACAAAGCATATAACTTTGAAGTTTTAATTGGAGGTACTAGAGTAGAGGACCATGTGGACCAAAGTTCATAATTTTTTAAGTTTTAATTTAATTATTAGAATTAGTTTAATTTCTGAAGTTTTAATTAATTATAAAATATTTCGAAAGTTGAAAATTTAATTTTATATTTTTCTTAAATCCCTCTGAGGATAGGGAACCCAGAGAAAAAAGTTTTATATTATTCTAATTGTTGGTTTAATTATTAGATATATTTTAGTATAAAATTAAGGAAATTCATTTTTAGCCTTTTAAAAATTAGTTTAAGCCTTTAAAAATTGATATTTTGATTTTGAAGCTTGGAAAAATTATGTGGATGGTTCGTAAATGATTAGGAAATAGAATGTGACAATTTGGTGATTTTTAATATTTTTGTGATTTTTATTTTTATTTAATTATTTCAATATTTAAAATATGATTAAAAATTGAAATTTTGTAAAAATCCCAATTTTATTTTTAGAAAAATCTTCTGATCAAAGAGAACTTCCAAAACCAATTTTACAATTTTTTGAGTTGTATTTTATTTATTAAATTTAGTTTAATGTTCAAAATTATTATTTCACCTAGAAAATTCATTTAGGTGATCAAATGAATTATAAATGCCATAAAATTTTTATGGGGAGTTCTCTGACTTTAAAGTACAGTGGAGAATTATTTTTGAGTGATTAACATATTTAATGAACTTAAATTAATTTAAATTCAGTTTTAAACAAAGTTGATGATTAGATGATTTAACCTATGAGAATTTTATCCTAGGGTCCTCTGGTCATAGGAAACCTACCATGATTTTTCTAAATTTTTATAACCACCATGCTAATTATTAGAATTAAATTATCAAAATAGATGTAAAAAGTTAGAAAATATGGATCTCCTCATAGAGGTCTTCTCTGATCTTGGAAAAAACAGTGATGGTCCCCCAAGATAGAGGCTATATCATGCTAAAATGGCAGCCATGGTGAAATGTCTATATCCACGGAGAATTAAAAGATTATAGATGGTATTTAATTAATTAAAAATCATACATTCATCAAATAAATTTCAAACCATTTTCACATTATTCTCCTCTGTTCACTAAGCTAGAAGGTATTTTTATTTTTATTTTATGATTTTTCTACACCATGATATAGATTTTTGAAGTTCAGGTGATTTAAATAAATCAGAAATTCCATATTTTTCTACTTAAGTGACGCGGCGCCACTGTTGACCTCACTTTTGGTTGAGGTCTAGTCTCTCTTTAGAATAGCCTAGGGTCTAGCCATAGGACTCTCCTGGTGACTTTCTTAGAGGACTAGTCATGGAACCCTTCCCATAGAAATTCAAAACTCTTCTTGCTTCACTAGGGGTTTTCATATGCTTAAGGCCTAACCTCCACCTTTTGGTAGGAAAAAGGCAAGCATAAGGAATCCTAGGGGAAGTCTCCTATAGGTGGTCAGACATTAGGATTTGCCCTGAGGGAGGTCTGCAGATCACCACTCATACACTTCACATTCACAACATACACATATTGCACATCCTAATTTCAACCCTGAACTCTTTGGAAACTCATGTGGATAGCCCAGCCCTAAATCTATGACTAAGTGGTAAGGACCAACACATAGAGGACCAAATGTAAGTGACCCTTGGTCATTACATCCTGCTCACCTTGAACCCACCTTCAAATTTCCAAAATTTCAATTTTTGGCCCCTTTGCCCAATAATTAACCCTCAAATACCTAAAATACCCAAAATTTCCAAAATTACCCAAATTCACCAAAATCCCCCAAAAATCATTCCAAAATATTCCTTACCACTCAAATTGACCATTCATGACCAAAAATTCCAAAATTTCCAAAAATACCCAATAATACCCTCAAAATACCCAAAATACCCTTTTTGCCCAAAAATCCAAAAATTCCAAAAAATTCTCAAAAAAAATTCCAAAAAATCCTAAAAATCCCCAATTTCATTTTGTTCAACAACACCATGGGTCAATTTTTCCAAATTAATACACTTTCAATCCAAAATCCCAACTTGGCCCATTTAACCTAATGGTGGCTAAACCAAACCCAATCTTGACCCAATTGACCCCAATTTTCATCAAATTCAATTCTAAACCAAAATTCAACATCCCCAACATCAACTTAGACCAAATTTAAGTCCATTGTGACCCACATTTGAATCTAATTCCACTTGAAATCAAAATCCCCAATTTTGCCTAAATAACCCAAAACTCCTAAAGTGACCCAATGTCAATCAATTCCTCCCAAATTTCAATTCCAAACTCTTTATAACACCTCCTTAAACTGAATTGGATCATCAATTGCCCATAATTTGAGCTCAGGTCTTACCCAAATCCATTTTGGACCAAAGAAACCCCAATTTTGACCTAAGCTGAACACATGTTTAAAATCCACCAAATTGACCCTCCAAACCTTGTCAAAACCATTTTATGTCTTCATAAAAATTCTTCTAGACAACCATATCTACATTATTTTAGAAGACCTCTGAACCCCATTCCCACTCAAACTCAAGATAACTTGACCCGAACCCAACATGGTCCAAAATAATTAAAAATCCAATCCATGCCGAAATTGAACCTCCAAATGAGCTCAAAACTACTTTGTGTCTTCATGAAAGATCTTCATTATAATCATGTGGACAATATTGATCAAAGAACTTGGGCTTCATTCGATCTCTAGCCCAATCTAAACTCAAGTTAGCCAAATGTTCTTAAAATGGACCCAAAATCCAAAACTCACCAAACTAAAATACACTCACACACACACCCACATTCTCCCCCTCTCATATCTCACGGAAAAACAAATGAAAAAAAAACAAATAACAAAAAATATTTTTTTCTTCCCTCACCCTACCCTCCACCTCACCCTCCCTCACCCTACCCGCCACCTTACCCTACTCTCCTCACCTTCACCACACCTCCTCCACACCTCCACCACACCTCCTCCACACCTCCTCCACACCTCCACCACACCTTCACCTCACCTCTCCCTCACTACCCTCTTTACTCCAAAACCGTGAGCCTTTTCCTAAAAAAATCCCCTCATCATCCCATCTTCCAGCCCTTACACACTCTTACACTCTTACACACATACTTCACCATTTCACCCCCCAAATTTCTCTCCTAGCCGTGAGCCTCTCTTCTCCTTCTCCTCCTTCTAAGCTAGCCACAATCACTCACTTCCTCTCTTAGCCAAAGTTTCCAACAAGTGCTTCTCCAAGGCAAGGTAACATCTTCCCCTTCTCTCTACTTTTACTTTTAGTTCAAAATTTCTTAAAGGGAAAAGTTCATCATCATGTTTATGTTTAACTTAAAAATCTAAATCACACATACATGCATTTTTTTTTATTCTCATTCATAGGTTTTTTTCAAAAAAAAAAAAAAAATTATGTGTTAATCCCTTTCACAAATCTTCAAGCTATTTAAACTTTCCCATGCTTAGGCTTTAGGATTTTTTTATGCAAAATTATTTAGCTATTTCCATGACTTAGCCTTAAGATGTTTTTCATGCAAGCTAATTTTGTTTTTTAAAATCTCCCCATGTATATTTTTAAAAATTATGTGTAGGTTGTTTATCCTTCATGCTATTTAAATTTTATTCATGCATAGGTTTAGGAATCCTTTTCTTTTATGCAAAGTTATGTAGCTAGTGTTAAATATTAAAATCTAAAAGAAATAAAACATGAAGGGAATGGAAATAAATAAAAAAAAAAAAGAAAAAGAAATAAACATAAGAATAAAATAAGATAAGAGGAAATGGAAAAAATTTTAAATAATGTATAATAATAAAATAACATAACTATATACATATGTAAAATAAATAAAATAAATGTAAATATATTATATGTGCTAAATAATTTTGTAAATAAATTATAATACTAAATAAATAACTACACTACATTTAAAAAACATAACTACATACTACTAAAATATAAATGAATAATATATATATATATATTAGCAAAAAAGCAAAAGATTCATTCAACCATTAAAGTTAAGTACATCTGATGAAAGGGAGTTTAAGAGAGTCCCCCAAAAGTAAAAGCCTTAAAGGCTCAAAAGGTATTACAAAAAAAATTATAGAACTATTTGAAGCAACATTTTTAGCTAACCAGTTAGCAGGCTGGTTAGCCTCTCTATAAGTGTGAGTCCATTTAAGTTGAAGAAAATCTGAATAAGTAGGGAAGGTTCTGAGAGAATAGCACAAGTTCCAAGGAGGAGTAGCACAACCTGTCATAATGTCAACCACTTGCTGAGAATCAGATTCAATCCAAACATAAGAGTGTTTTAGAGCTTTTGCAGTTGTTAAAGCCCAGAAGACAGCACCAAGTTCAGATTCCAATGCAGAAGAGGATACAATAGCTGACTGAAAATACCACAAGAGCTGACCCAAGCTGTTCCTACAGACAGCACCAATACCAGCAGAGGAAGGGTTAAAACTTTCATCAATATTGATTTTAATCCAAGGTTGGGGAGGTAGAGACCAATGCAACAGTACAAGTTTTCTTTTGGTTGTGGAAAGCAAAGCTGAATTTTTCCTGATAAAGCTGCAACACTTGATCACAGTAGACTGAGCCAAGCAATTTTTACCCTCATATTTGGCATTATTCCTGACCATCCAAAGGAACCAACAAATAATTAAGGGAATAGAGAACTCCCTAAGCTCCCTCCAATCCTCCCTGCAAGCTTCAAAATCGATGCAGTCATATCTGTGCTGTGATATTTACATCTGATAAAGCACTTCCGCCCATACCTGTTTAGTGAAAGAGCAGTGGAGAAACACATGGGAATAAGTTTCCTCCTGGGAATTACAAAGCCAACATCTGGAAGCAGTTTTAAGGCCTTTAAGTTTCAGGATATCATCAAGAGGTAGAAACTTATGGAACAATCTCCAACAGAAAAAGGACATAGAGGGGGACGGATTCTTGTTCCAAATCTTATCTCCCAAACAGATATTCGCCAACTTTGAAAGGTTTGATGGATGGTCTTATTTAAGGCAGGGGCATTGGCATATTTGATCTGAAGTTTATCAGGTCTGTTGGTATCAATGGGTATAGATAGAATCTTTAGCACAATATCCTCATCTACCATTTCACCTAGGAAATCAACATTCCACTGTCCTTGATACCGAAATCTGAAACAGTGAGATGGGGGTTACAGTGAGCAGAACAAGGAATGGGTCCATCAGGCAACCAATTATCCAGGAAGAAATTTACATTACCAGCCCCAATTTCCCAAAATAAATATTGATTAGCAGTATCCCTAACCTTCAGCAGCTTTTTCCAATGCTTGGAGTCTCCCACTTTAGCTTTAACAACATTAGCATGGAACTTCTTACAGTATTTCTCTTTAAGGAATTTGGCTCACATAGTGTCTTGTTTAATAAATTTAATCCACTGTTTACAATGGAACAAATGGCTTATCTGTTTGAAGCTTTTAAAACCCAACCCTCCAGCTTGAGTTGGTTTGCATACTTTGTTCCACACTGTCCAATGAGGCTGTTTATATTGGCCATCCCAGAGAAACTTCTTGAAGAGTGTTTCCAGCATTTTCTGTGTGCTTATTTTCATACTGACCATTTGCATGGTATAGAGAGGAAAAGTAGAAAGAATGCTCTTCAAAGAAAGTCAGTCAGCCTCCATTAGATAGGAATTTGTTTGTCCAACAAGTGATAGAAGAGAATATTTTATTTACTGCTTCATCATATTGAGATTGTCTCCTTCTTCCTTTGATCAGTTGTACCCCCAGATATTTGAGAGGAAGATCAGCAGCAGTGAACCCAGTCAGATCTTTCAACCAGCAGCTGTGTTTGTAGTTCTTCCCAGCCAAAAAATGGAACTTCATCTCATTAATTTTCAGACCAGCCACTTGGTACACATGATCCAAGATATGTAATATTTTCCTAGCAGCTTGCTTACTGCCATTTGTAAAAAGAATTGCATCATCTGCATAAGCCAAATGGTTGATCATTTGGGAAGAGCTGTGTTTATAGTGAAGGTATGGATATCTTTGGTGGGCAGCATTCAGCACTCTGAAAAAATAATCAAAAACTAGAATAAAGATTGTAGGAGATAATGGGTCTTCTTGTTTCAACCCTCTCCCAGCAGTGAAGAAACCATTACTCCTTCCATTTACCAAAATGCTATACCATGCACCAGAAAGCCACCTCTGAATAAGGTTACAAAAGGAAGGGTGAAACCCTCTAGCCTTGAGAACTTGCTCAATAAATTGCTAGCTGATGGAGTCATATGCTTTTTTAATATCCAATTTCAAGATGA
Organism: Papilionanthe hookeriana x Papilionanthe teres; assembly: GCA_022702705.1. Classification (NCBI taxonomy): domain Eukaryota; kingdom Viridiplantae; phylum Streptophyta; class Magnoliopsida; order Asparagales; family Orchidaceae; genus Papilionanthe; species Papilionanthe hookeriana x Papilionanthe teres. The sequence goes on along the minus strand of CM040423.1, from coordinate 86,409,418 downwards.
GGTTGTGTCCTCTACAGCCCTTATCAAGATCCAGTAGTAGTTCCTGAGCCAACAAACAGTTATCAGTAATATTTCTACCCTGCACAAAAGCTGATTGGTTAGCACTAATAAGTTGATTAAGATGAGGTTGAAGCCTTCCAATAATGATCTTGCTAATAATTTTGGTAAAAGTGCTGGTAAGACTTATGGGTCTAAAATCTGTCCAGTTTGATTTTTGAGTATCTTTGGGTATTAAAGTGATGCTGGTAGCTGCAAAGTATTTAGGAATATCTACACCAGAGAAAAAAGAATGGACAGCATTAATCAAATTAGTGCCCACAATATCCCAAGCTTGAATATAAAAGGTAATGGTGAAGCCATCTGGGCCAGCAGTTTTGTTTCCATCAATACTTTTTAGAGCATTAAAGATTTCAGCTTCATCAGGTAGCATAGTAAGATTGAGTTGTTGTACATAATTAACTGTTGACCTCATTTTTGATGAGGTCTTCTCTTCTTCTCTTTAGTACTTAGGACCTAGCCTTAGGTTTTTCCTTTAACTGTCCTAGAGGATTAGAATTGGGACCCACCACTTAGAAATTCAAACCACTTCTTAACTCCCTGCAAACTCCACAAACTTGATTGTAGACCCCTAATCACCTAGAGGGTTGAAATCAAATGTGGAAGTTTAAAGGATGAGTTCCTATAGGACTCTTTGGCCTTAGGACCGCCTCGGTGGCCCGGTCCGGTGAAGGGTCGGCTTACACACACACTACACCTATGCACTACACTTTCACACACCTCTTAAAACCACACCCACACCCAACTGGACCTCCCGACTCATGAAGGTGATTCACATGGATGGTCCTTAACCCCTAAGCCCTCGCGCAGAGGTTAGGAACAACATAGATGGATGCCTCAAATGAGTCCCTTCATGGCTCATGTGGGCTTGATATGCCTTCATGGCTCAACCAAAATGATTTCATTCCACTTACATTTACCTAATCTTCAATTTTGCAAATTTTCAATTTTTGACCCCTGGGACCCTACACCCGCCTAGCCTACCCAAAACCCTTGAAACCACCCAAAATTTGCAAAATCACATAAATTACTCAAAATTCCTCAAAATCAATCCTAAACATTCCCATATTACTCAAATTGATCATCCATACCCAAAAATACCAAAATTCCAAAAATACCTCCCAATACCCTCCAAATACCCTAAATGCCCCTCTTAGCCAAAAAATCCAAAAATTCAGAAAATTCCCAGAAAATTCTAAAAAATCCCAAATATTCCCAATTTCATTTTGTTCAACTACACCATGGGCTAATTTTGTCAATTTACCCCACTTTTATCAAAACCCCCAATTTGACCCATTTTAACCCAAAATGAACCCAATGTCAAACCAAACCTACCCAATTGACTCAAATTCTGGTCCAATTCAATTCTAAACTTCAATTCAACATCCCCAACACCAATCTAGACCAAATCCAAGTCCAATTTGATTGACATTTGGATCCAATTTCACTTTTGGCCTTAAAGCCCAATTTGGACCCATGACCCAAACTTAGCCCAAACTCACCCAATTCAACTCCAATTAACCCCAAATCTTTTCTAAACCTTCCTTAACATCCCCATAAGCAAAACACTAACATGATTTGACCAAAGTTTAGACCCAAACCCCACTCAAATTCAACCAAAAGCTAAAAGGCCCAATTTTGACCTAAACCTAAACCTAGCCCAAATAGACCCAAACCCCTAAATCAAAACCCAACCAAAGCCAAAACCTCTTTGAAACACTCCCATAAACATTTCACAACATTAATTTTACATCAATTTCAACCCTAGCCCAACATTGGCCCAAGTTAGCCCAATTTGACCTACATTGGCCCACTTACTAAATGAACCGAAATTCAAACCAATTCAATTCCAAATCACACCAAATTGACTCCAAACCATTCATGAAACATCCCTAAACCAATTGTAACATTTATTTGACATGGTCCTTCACAAAATTTTCACCCAAATGCCCATCCTAAAATCAAAAAGCCCACTTCCCTTAAACCTTCCTAAAAGCCCACTTCCTTCAAATTCAAAAGCCCAAATTCATCCAAAGCCCACATGACACTTCCCCTCATCATCCATTTAATCAAAATCACCCCTAAGTTTCAAAATCATCAATTAAACAATTCCAAATCAAGCCCCATAACAATTTCCATTAAAATGCCAAAATCCACAAAATCCCTTTTTATGAAATCGACCCAATCTTTTCCCAAGCCACATGGAGCCATGAAGCCACATGCAAGCCATTGGCAAGCCATGAGGATCTCTAAGTTGTCAACCCTCCTTAAATGGCAAAAGGAGGAGGTCCTTTAAGCACCTCCTAAAAGTCATTAACCTTAAGCATGTTTCACCTTAACTCAAATTTAATCCAAATATATTTGGATAAGGACTTCTTCATGCCAAACCAGCTGATCCTTTTGACTCCCCACAACACCCAAAGCCACCTTGAAGGGTGAACCAAGCCCAAAATGATGGGTTGACCCAAACCAAGCCAAAATGACCTCTTCCCCATTCCATTCCAAGCCATCCCCTTTACACATGGCAAGGCCCGATCGACTACACTAAACCCCAGCCCCGACCCACCTGGACTCGAGGGTGACCCATGCTCGCCGACCAGCCGCCCGGGTCGCCGGAAAACTCCATGGCCGAGACATGGGGAGGAGCCAAACTTTGGAATTCCACCTTGCTAAGCCGCCCCATGCCCAATGGCCACCATGGCCGTTTCCGCCTCGACCTAAGTAGGCGATCCCAACCCTCGGCCATCCCTGTGAGGCTCTCCAGCCACCTCTATTTAAACACCACCCCTCTCGGCCATGGAAGGTGCTGAAACAAACCTTAAGGAAACTCTGCCAAAATTGTTCCAGACTACTCCCCACACAAGAGAACTTGATCCCCACTGAAATCCCCCTGCCATTTCCTCTCTGTGAGCTCAATTTCGTAGTTGAAATCCAAGCCCAAAACCAGGACACTTCTCCACGGTGGATCAATCCTCAAAATGATTGGTCCTACACCTTCACCGCACCGAGGAAGAAGTCCACCAAGCAAAAGCCCCCTCTCCGAGCCACCCAGCTTGTTCCAGACTCTCCAAGCTTTGTGATCGGTTGTGGTCACTTTCATAGCTAGACAATTCACTGGGCCGAGGACTTCATCCGGAGCTTACTTGGACCCAATCGAAGGTGACACAACTCTCATATCGAAGCTTCACTTCTCCGAGCAAAGGTATGGACTCACTCTTCTTCCCGAGCTTACGAGAGATTCTCCATTTAATTTGAGTCAATTTAAGTACATGTTTACCGTATGGATGTGTTCGTCTCCTCAAGACGAATCCATAGAGCATAAGAACATGAAAATCCGTTGAGAATCGAGTGAGAAATTAGGGTTAGAAGGTTGACGATCACAGGTGCACACCAGTCGTAGACGATGACCATGAGCCGTCGGATCGAGCGTGTATCGAGTGGACGGTCTGTATTGAGCCGGACAGCGCGATGGTGCATGAACCGCGGGCCCCTAGATCGCTGAGTCGGATGGCGGCGTCGAATCAGAAGGCGCCACGCAGCGCTTCGGAGCTGCCTAGGATGAGTCAGCACCGCCGTTTTAAATAGAAAATTAGGGATTTTTCTGATTTATTTAATTCCCTGAACTTTGAAAATTCATAACTTTGTGTAGAAAAATCAGAAAAATAATATAAAAATACACTCTTGCTCAGTGAAGAGAGGAGAATAATGTGGAAAAGAAATCATTTAATTTCATCAAGTATTTTATTTTTAATGATTTATTTACTGTCTGCATTGTTTTAATTCTCCATGCATATAGGAAATTCACCATGGCATGAAACCATAGGGCTTTTGAAGCCTCTGAATTTGGGAACATTTCCTGAATTTTCCAAAGTCAGGGGCCATCTCTATGAGAAGTTATTGATTTTTCAAATTCATGTTACTATTTTGAGTATTTTAAATCCAATAATTAGCATGTTGTAAAATAAATTCTAGGAAAATTTGGTGATGTTTCTTATGACCAGAGGACCCTAGGAAAAATAGGTTTTGAATTAATCCACTTGGAATAACCCTAATTGGCTTAAACACCCTAAATAGGTCTCTAATTAATTAGAGCTAATCATACATCAAATTGACTTGAAATCAATTCTCCACTGACCTTTAGGATTAGAGGAACCCACCATAAAAATTTGAAGTTAATTGGACTTGGTTAGCCCTACTAAATGGGTTGATTAAGCCATTTAGCCAATTTAAACTTTAAAAATTCATAACTTTCAAAATGCTTTTCAAAAATTCACCAAATTGGTTTTGGAGCCTCTCTGATATTAGGGGAATTTAATAAAATTAAAATTTCAATTTTCTAAAAAAGTTGATTTCTTGCATTATTTTAATATTTTAATAATTAAAAAAATAATAAAAATCACAAAAATAATAAAATTCACCATAATGTCACATTTTAAATTTTAATCACATAGGAACAAATCCCATATTTTTCTTAAGTCTCTATGATGAGATATTAAATTTTAAAGCCCTATGGTAATTTTAAAATTAAAAAAAATGTATTTTCTAGCATTTCCACTAAAATAATTCTAATAAATCAAAGAAAAATCAAAAAATTGTAAAAATTGATTCTTTGATTTCCTTGATATCAGAGAGATTTTTGAAAAATATAAAATTCATTTTTCAAACTTTATTTTATTTTTAAATTAATTAATACCCCAAAACTTAAAATAATTATAATAAAAATAATATAATTCAAAAAATCACTAAACTTGGTCCAAGTGGTCCTCTGGTCATTAGGAATGTCCCATAATTTTCTTAAGGACAGAAACTTTTCCTTGGTCATATTATTAAATTTTCCTTGGAAATCCTTATTTTCCACCAAAATAATTACATAAATAAATTAAATACAGAAAAATCACATTTTCTCCTATAATGTCTTGATTGACATATGAGTGAAGTCACATAAAAATTTTAAATTCATTTGAGCTCAATTTAGTGAGTTATGAAATTATTAAGCTTGAAGGGCAAAATGGTAATTAAAATCTTAACCCTTAATTAAAACTTTAGGCTTAATAAAATGAAAGAATAAAATATTTGATCTTTATCTGATTAGGATGATTGAAATTTAAATAATTAAAGGGTAGGAACCTATTAAACAATTCAAAAATAATTGAAATGAACTTTAATTAAAATAATTAATTAAATTTGGGAAGAATAATAAATTTTGAATTGTTAAAATAGGGATGTTATTAGGAAGAGATTTATTCCTTAATTTAAGAATCCCTAAATTAATCATCTCAATAATATTTAATTCCTAATTAAAATGATAACTCAAACTTAAGATTTAAAATGCTAAAAGACTTAATCATTAAATTAAATTAAAGTTAAATTATTTAAATCAAACCCTTTTTAAAATAAAATATTAAATTAAAATTAAAATAAATTAAATTAAATTAAATTAAATTAAATTAAATTGAAACATATTAAATTAAATTAAATTAAAACACATTAAATTAAATTAAATTAAATCAAATTAAAATTAAAATTAAATTAAATTAAATTAAATTAAATTAAATTAAATTAAATTAAATTAAATTAAATTAAATTAAACTAAATTAAATTAAATTAAACTAAATTAAATTAAATTAAATTAAATCAAATTAAATTAAATTAAATTGAATCATATTATATTAAATTAACTTAAATTAAACTAAATTAAATTAAACCACATTGAATTAAATTAACTTAAATTAAATTAAATTAAATTAAGTATAACATCACCTAAGACATAAAGAATTCAAAAATAAATCTAAAATAACTTGAACACTATTCCAAACTTAAATCCATTAACTAAAATTAAATCATGAACCACTTAAACATCCATTTGCCCTCGAAAGTTTTTGTTGTCATAACTCCTAAACGGAGCGTTAAGCGAAGTGTTACTTCACTTATAGGATATTCAAATGTCCTAATTCATCGAGCGAGATAACAAAACTTAAACTCCCGGACGATTAATTCATTTGTATAATTAAATTCATTTGGACTTAAAATAATCCTAGAAATGTTGAAAAGATGTTTAAGACTCATCTTAAGCACTTCCTCGATACGATAGGATATTTATAAGAACAATTAAATTTAGTTGTTCTTTGATGAAGAAAATCGTCCTCAAACCAAAATACAAGAACCTAGACGTCATAGGAGATGACTAGCTATAGGATTAGGAACTTGGTAGAGAACCATAACCCTTCCCTTAGCTTTACCTAGGAATCTGCTTTAAATACTTAAATATTCTAATTATGTTTTAAGTGCAGCTCGGGATGACGGGAAGACCCTCCAGGTATGCTTTTATTTTATTACAATTTACCTTATTGCAATTTATTTAATCGCATCGCACTTACTTTTCTTGCATGATAAACAACTGTTGCATGAAAACCCACACCTCTAGGATAGTCCCTAAAACTGAAACCAAAACTAAATTAAAAGTCATTGCAAGATAAAATTCACCGCCACAACATTTCAAAATATAAAATAACTCAAAATTTAATCACAAACGAACAACAAAACTACAACTACAACTAAATTAAAACGTCTTGTTGGATGATCGGGAATACCTCGGATGATGTAACCTACGTGTTGCTAACGGGATTTCCCACGGTCTAAATGAAAGTGTGGAACTCATTCGATTGAGTTTAGCAAATTCATCCGGACTAAGTGAATCCGATAAAAATAACGATGCCGGAAGGATGGAACCGTGGGATCTTAACCGGTGTCGTTATAATCAACTTTAAGATTTGTTTAATTAAAATATTAAAAACACCTGGATTTTAAGATTTTCTCTAAACCAGAACACTTTTCTCATCTCCCGATTTATGACTTCTAAAACTAAACCACTACAACAACAAGGAGCTCGGAGTACATGGTGGGCAGCACGGCTATCGTCATCAAGAAAACCCGAGTCTACTTCACAGAAACTTTCTTAGAATTAGATAACCAAGCTATAGGACTTCGAGGTAGTTTGCTCTAGTGCAACATAAATCCTCAACTCTTCGTTAGGGATTTGCATTGCAAATTAAGCCCTAACCGGTCTTAGGACTCCGAGGTAGTCGTCCGATACGACATAAACCCTCACATCTTCGAAGCTCGTTTGTATGATTGTGTCATACGAATATAAGTCCTAATTAATTAAAATTGGCAAGATCAAAACATTAAATAAACATTAGGACTTTCCTAAATTCAAGCCAAACAATAGGATAGTCGGAAATTACCGAAGTTCGCTTCGAATCCGTGATTTCTCCTACCTTTCTTCCTTTGAATTCCCAAAATAAAATGTTCCAAATTTGATCCATTCCCTATTGAAATTCCAAAATTCAATCCATCGAAAACTTAAACTTTGAAATTCTTGAGAGCAGTAACTACCGATTATTATCGAGAGTTTTCTTAGATGATTCCCGTCACTTAAGATGTAATTAACAATAGGGGCTTGCCCTTATAGGGAATTTTAAGAACCTGGGTAATATAAACCTCGTTTAATGTTTTCATATTAAACGAGGGAATTTGTCAGCTTATAAAATTGGTTCGCGGACCAAACGGATGTCACAAACTTCTCTAGTTTATTTAATCGAGCCTCATTATCAAGCAGTGTGTCTATTCTTCGGGATAGATACACGGTTTGTAGTGCGACGCTCGTTTATATAAACTATTCGGGATGTGAGATCAGTTTGATTTCATATCTTAAAATTTTCAAATTTATTTTCAAAATCAAATACTACTCTTCAAATTATTTATTTAAATTAAATTAAAATTCGCAGACAATTTCTGTATGCGACCCCCCTTTCCAAATAAAACACCATAACTCAAAAATAAGCCGTACAATTTCTGGCGACTCCGCTGGGGACTAATTCCTCTCTCCATTATTAATCAGATAGTTCTGCTTTCAAAAATCGGTAGTGTATCCATGTCCCTAATGGATCAAACTACCCTTCTTTCCGTTGGGATACTATGTTCATTTCTACCTTGAACGAGTATAGCCAACATTCTCTCGGATTTAGGAGCCACTCGTTTGGACACCCCTAAACAGAGAGGTTCCGAGATCCTTTTACCTCATTTCGAGGTGGGGTGGACCCCAATAGGTGTTAGTTTAGGAGTGATCCTTCGAGTCGAGAAGTCTTGCATAAGACTTTCTTTTCCTTTCCAACTCGAATCAGATTCATTACCTTCTCTACACCTTTGAACATTCCGTTCTAAATAAACAAACCCTCTAATGAATGACTCTTTTAACAAATATACATGAACAAGAATGTGTTCGGACTCTTTTCGATTCCTTTCTTTTCGTCTTGATGAGAAGAAGCATAACTTGGGATCGACAATCGAATCTACCTCGCGAAATGGAAGCCCCAAAGCTGATTTTCTCCTTCACCAACGGACTGGACTTCGCTGTTTACAAGGATGAGCTGCCCGACAATGGGATCATCCGGTTTGGACAAGGATTCGAGAACACAAATGTCAAGTTCGCTGACGTTACTCTCTTCGCACTAATGGACAAAGTGCCAGAAACTGAGAAACCCATGATTGAGTTCAACCTTAAGTCAACTCAAGAATTTCCTCCCCTGCAAAGGGTTCCAGCTGAGAGGAATACCGCTGTCCAAAGGAGGACCGTTATCTCTACCCCCACTGGTCTAGTCGTCTCTGCACCTACCCCGGCTCCCGCCAAACTGAAGGGGAAGGAAGTTCAAATTTGTAACGAGCATGTTACCGTGGAGGGTACAGATTTCCGTGCGAAACCTTATGTTTTTGAAATTGGGTCCAGCTCAAGGGTTCCACCCCTAACACGGACTCAGAGAAGAAACAGAGGTAGGAAGATTGCCAAGAAGGCCGTAGGCCGCCGAAGTCGCTTTCTTGAAGAAATCCCCGAGTACACACCACTCGCCCGAATACATACCATTGCTCGAATATACACCCCTTTTGGAAGGAAGTAGGTTCCATCCCCTTTCCGCCGCAAGCTCGACGAGGAAAATGTCCGCAGGATTGCTTCTACATTACCTCGACCCGCATACTATAGCGACGACAGAAAGAAAAGGGCTAGGATTACACCATTTGCCCGACTACGGATCGTGATCGAGAAGTTAGCAAAGAAAGAGAAATGCTCGTATCGTAGATTTTAAGAAGGATAGGGCGGGTGCCGGCCAAATCCCGTCTTGGGCCGCGAGTAGAACTCGCTATCGCCGCGAAGGGCCAAATAAGAAGATGAAGGCTAGTCCACTCGTAGTTGTTTCAGGTTTACAGATCAGGGAGGATACCACCTTCCAGCATTCGGCTGACAGACCATCCGGTCCTAGGCCTTCTACCGCTAGAAGGATGGTACGGCGTCCCACTACAGTCCAATTAAGACCGAAACAACGACCATAAAAGGAAAGTCTCGTCAGGAGACTTGAGTCCAAAGAAAGTACTACCGCAGTAAAGGGGACTCATGAGAAAGAAACCCGACAATTATCACATGACAACTGCAAGGATGTACAGAAAAGACCAATAGAAGATGCTATGGAAAAGCTAAGAACTGATATTCGGCGACTAGCAAGGGAAAGAGAAGAGAAATTCGGAGATGAAGTTGACTCGTCAGAGTTCATGGATGATGAATATGCAGAAAGTAACATAGTTGAAACGCGAGCTTCGTCAGCTTCACAAGGTGCTCCTGCAGCCGCAGAAAGAGAGGAGCCGGAAGTAATGAGGAGGCAGCTTCAAGAGAAAGATGATACGATTGCGCAAATGGCAAAAAGGATGGAAGAGATGGCCGTAGCCCTAGCCACTCTCCGCAGTCAAGTTCAACCCCAAAGGGAAACACCCCCGTAAGTCATTCACATTAGTAGACGGAGGAAAGGAGATTACATCCGTCAACGGGGATGATCAATTAAAGAAGGATGCAACACAAAGTATGATTCCGGAAAAGGATATCAAGAGCTTGGTGGAACAGACAGTGCGAGAAGCCTTGGCACAATCAAAGAGCGGGACATCCATTCGGACGGTAGACCTTACCCCGAAGAATTCGACGCCGTCCAATATCCGAAAGGCTTTGTACCACCTCTCGTTCAAGACCTTTGATGGAACCGGAAACCCTCAGCGAGCATGTTGCACATTTTCGTGCCGCTTGTTGCAATGCCGGCGGAAGTGATGCTTTACTCTTCCGACAATTTGTCGACGACTCGTCGAGAATCGCCTTTGATTGGTATGCGGAATTACCGAACGGATCGGTAAAGACATTTTCGAATTAGAGAACCTCTTCATCAAGCGATTTGTCGGAGCTCGGCACCACATCACTATAGGTGATTTAGTGGTAGAAAGCGAGCCGAATGAAACCTTGGTGGACTACATACTTCGATGGAGGAACCTAAGTTTGAAGTGTGAGCCACGATTACAAGAACGAAGCATGCGATCGGCATTTTACTTAAAAGCATCCATGGCCCGATAGCACTTCTCCTCAAGGGATTTACTATTAAGACTTTCGAGAAGTTGTTAAGCAAGGCCTGAAGCTTGCAAGAGGAGGCAAAGCAACTAAGTTTCACCGATAAAACAGACAAACAGAAACCCGTGAAAACTTTTGAAAAGAAGTCCGGGATCGTCGCAGCAGTCGATAAAGGCAAGCAACCAATACAAATATCGTCAGAACGGCCGCAGCAACCTCAACAGAATTACCAGCAACCCCGACCCAGCTATTAGTCATCTCAACAGTATGAACAACCGCCTCGTCCACAACGTACGTTTAGGGAGTTCCTGAGCAGGGAGTATCCGTTCAAGAATGAGGCAGTGCCGAAAATGTTCCGCAGCCTGATGAAGACTCCAGATTTCCAACTGCCAGAGCCTAAAAGACCAGAAGAAGTCGACAAGAAAGGTGATCCCAACTTTTGCCCTTACCACCGGATGCTTGGGCAAGGATAGAAGATTGTATTACCTTCAAAAGTTGGCTCAACGACAATCTTTGGAAAGGGAATATAACGATCCCGAAAGAATACATGAAGGAACCCCAGAAAGGAGGTTCTGTCAATGTTATCTCGACGGATTTCATTGTTCCGATAGATCCCTATGCGACCGATGATGGATGGACTACCGCTTGGACAAAGTCTTCGAAGAAGGTTTTGGATCACATCCAAACCGCTTCGGTGCGAGCCTCAATTCGGAGTTCGAAAACGTCAAGTCGGCACTTATCACTTGCGATAGAAGAACCACCTCAACAAGAGACGACCGAAGAAAAGAAGAAAATTGACGAAGAAGAGAAGACCGAGGCTCCTAAAGCTAGACTAGGGGTCGCTTATCCTAGGATAGTTGTTTCCGATTCGGGGAGAAATCCCTCGAACCTCCGACTCGTATGATTATTTGCTCACTCCGGTGGGATCTTATAATGATGAGGGTTATGGCGTTGGCTACGTTTTGACTGTTTCTAACGATTACGTAACTAGCGACAATCAACCTAATCCGGACGTCGATTCCGATACAAATAACAATTCTCAAATCATACACAATCTCGACGATCACAACGACAAAGAAGACATCCACCAAGGAGGCTACGAGAGTTCAACAAGCAACGAGTCTATTTGCGAGTTTCGAGGAGCTCCAGTCACAATAGAGTTAGAGCCTTCAGACTCGAAGCTAATCTCGAAGAACTTGTCATTCCAATTCAGAAGGAGACACCAACAAACTCAATGCTAAATTCAGAAGAAATCACAGAAGTCAACTTAAGAAGTGGAAGAGTTCTACCTCCGAGAATGGGTCCAAAGGACAAAGGAAAGCAGGTGGTTGTTCAGGAAGAACCAACCCCGGCAGAAGAAGTACCCATTCGAGAAGAAAACGAGGCACATGAAAACAAAGTGGACTACAACGTGCTAGCCCATCTTAGGAAACTACCGACCAACCGAGCATCTACGACGCTCTCATCTTATCAAAGGAGATGAGAGAAGCTCGATCAAGGCCTTACTTCGATCCGGAAATTTGCTTAGCTCAAATGACCGGAGATTCTTTAGATGAGGTTTGCTCGTTAAAGGAACGACGAGGTGTTACCTTCACGGACAATGACCTACTACTTGGGACGACGAGACCACAACCGACCCTTGTACATTTCAGTTACAATTGGGAAGTTTACGCTCTCCAGAGTATTGGTGGATCCAGGAGCATCAATCAATATAATGAATCTTCGAACGCTAGCATACTTGGAAATTGATGCTCGTGAACTCGAAGCAGACAAAATGTTATTAAGAGGATTCAACCAGAAAGGAGAAAGAGCCCTCGGATCAATAACACTGCTAATGAAGACCGGTGACTTAGCAAAGACAACCGCGAAATTTCACATAATTGATTCAGAAACGTCGTTCAACGCTCTACTGGGCCGACCGTGGATACATGAAAATCGGATGGTACCATCATCTCTACATCAATGCATCAAATACTACGATGGAGGGGAACAGTGCATCAAAGGTGACTTACAACCGTTCTCCGTACATGAAATTGGAATCCATGAAGATGTAGCTTATTATGCACCTCCGAAGAAAACAATCTTCTCCAGAGATACCATAACAAATGAAGCAAAGGAAATTTGCGACGACGAAGAACCTGAAGTTCTAGTCCAACAGTCACTCACCACTCCCTTACGGCGAGATGGTGAAGGTTTCTCCACAACTCGCATCCGAGGTCGAGGCCGGGGACGAGGTCGTGGCAGAGACGTTAGGATGATTGGACAGAGGAAACCAACCATCAATGTTGATTGGGAAGATAGTTCTGAAGAAGAAAAAGAAATCAAACAAGAAGCAGCGACAATAAGTTGGAATAAGCCGCAATTCAGAATCCCTCTCGAAGATGAAAGAAACGAAGAATATAAATCGATGTACGAGAAGATTAACCACTATGTACATACTATGACCCTGACCCCGATCCATTCTAATAAGATCGAGGGTATGGAGGTCAAAGAGGTACGTAGCGGTGGTGCAAAGCCCATCAAATTCTACCGTGGTGCTCCTTCCTCCAAAACTGAGAATAATGTACAATTTGAAGATGCTACTTCATCGAATTAATGGAATTGCCTTTTCGAGTGGTACTCTCCCCGTGTTCAAAATTTAATTCGGCGTGGTTTCTTACCTCGACAATGGACAAAAGGTCGATCACAACATTTTGAAAATTTATGGAATAACTCCGGTCGTCCACCCAATTCAAAGCATGGTCTCGGATTCGGCACGATAGGATCGGTTGACGATACCGAATTTTGCTTGGTTGTCACTTGCGAGTCTAATGAAAACTGCATGGAAACTACAGAAAAACTCAAAGATTTACAAATTGGAGACGCTCCACCAGAATTCGAAGAAGAGATCAAATCTACAATAGATGAGTGAACGGAAGTTAACTTAGGTACTAGCAAAGAACCTAGACCTACCTTTGTTAGCTCCTTACTCAATAAAGAAGACTCCGAAGAAATAATCAAGTTATTAATGGAATTTAAAGACTGTTTTGCTTGGAGCTACGATGAGATGCCAGGTTTAGCTCCAGAGGTCACAGTCCATAAGCTAGGGGTGGATCCAGCTCGTTCCAGTCGGACAAGGTCCTGAAGAATGCGTCTAGAAATCGAACAACAAGTCATAGCTGAAGTTAAAAAGCTAATAGACGCTAAATTTGTCCGTGAAGAACAATACCCGACGTGGTTAGCCAATGTGGTACCGATCGGGAAGAAGAATTGTCGGATCGGAATTTGTGTGGATTTCAGAGATTTAAACAAGGCATGTCCAAAAGATGAATTTCCTCTACCGATCCCAGAATTAATGATCGACATCGCTTCAAAACATGAAATATTCTCATTCATGGATGGATCTTCGAGGATACAACCAGATAAAGATGGCTCCGGAAGATGAAAAACTTACGACATTCGTAACGCCGATCGGAGTATATTGCTACACGGTGATGCCATTCGGATCGAAGAACGCAGGAGCAACCTACCAGAGAGCGATGACAAGAATTTTTGATGATCTCATCCACAATCAAGTCGAATGCTACGTGGATGATGTGGTCATCAAAAGCAAAGTAAAGGAAAACCACCTGTATGATTTGAGAATTGTTTTCGAACGATTAAGATAATTTAACCTTAAGATGAATCCCTTAAAATGCGCCTTCGGCGTCACCTCCGGGAAATTCTTAGGATTCGTTGTCCGGCATCATGGAATTGAAATCGACTCGGAAAAGATTAAAGCTATCTTAGAAATGCCGCCTCCCAAAACCTTAAAACAACTACGATCTTTTCAAGGGAAGTCGGCATATCTTCGACGCTTTATCTCAAACTTGTCGGGTAGGTGTCGACCTTTCTCGGCACTAGTTAAAAAGGACACCAAATTTATTTGGGAAGAGAAATGCCGGAGGGCCTTCGAGGACATTAAGCAATATTTAATGACACCTCCCGTCTTAGCGACCCCGGCCTCGAGTAGACCGCGGATACTTTATACCGCAGCTTTAGATGACTCACTCGGAGCCCCGTTAGCTTGAGCCAATGATGAGGGTAAAGAAAATGCTCTTTACTATCTAAGCCGTCGTTTACTTCCGATGGAAGTAAGGTATCCCGCAATCGAAAAGCACTGTTTAGCCCTGATCTTCGCCGCTCAAAAGCTCAGGCACTACATGCTTTCTCATAAGGTCAACCTGATCTCGAAATTTAATCCATTGCAATACTTGATGACCCGTACAACGCTTTCCGGCGGACTTGCCGGATGGTCAATGATATTATTGCAATTCGATATAACTTTCGTGCCTCTTCGTGCCGTAAAGGGACAAGTCTTAGCGGACTTCCTCGCAGAGACACCCTTTGCCGGCAAAATCTCCTCTCAATGACGATTTTCCAGATGAACAAATAATGAACCTAGAAGACCCTGATGATCGACGTTGGGAATTATATTTCGACGGAGCATCTTCAGCACACAAAGACGAAGAATCGCAAGTGATAGTGCCCGGTAAGGCAGGAATCGGACTAATCTTTATAACACCGGAGCGGGGATGTTAAGATACTCCTACCACTTGACAGAACCGTGTACAAACAATGAAGCAGAATACGAAGCCCTCATAACGGAGCTGGAATTAACTATTCAAATGGGTATAACGGACATCAACATCTACGGGGATTCGCAGTTAATCATTCAACGAGATCGCGGACAGTATGGAATTTTAAAACCAAGACTCGAGCAATACTTCCAAGTATGCCATACAATCGTTGGAACAGATTCCGAATGTGACGATCTACAAAATTCCTGAAAAGAAAATGCTTTAGCGGATGCGCTAGCCCGTCTCGCAAAAGAATTTGCTCGTTTGCAAAATGAATCGGTGGAAGTGTCGGTTCACGGACGTCGGGTCCTATCACAACTCGACATAGACACAATACACAAATCGGAAAAGGAAAAAGGATCAATTGCAGCGAGTGACGGAAAACACCGAAGATTGGCGACGGCCATTAATAGACTACCCGCAAACGGGAAATCTACCGGACGATAGGTCGTTAGCCCATCAAATCAAGAAAAGAACTCGTCCTACGCATTAATAAACAATACATTATACGAAGGTCTTTTGATCGGATGTGGCTAAGATGCTCGAGCGGGTCCGAGGCTCGTGAAATTGTTAAAGAGGTGCACTCGGGACTCTGTGGCGCTCACCAGTCGGGTCCAAAGATGAAAATAAAAATTAAAAGACTAGGGTACTACTGGCCCTCGATGATGACCGACTGTATGAAAATCGCCAAGAGCTGTCACCAATGCCAAGTACACGGAGTGGTTCTACACCAACCTCCAAATGTGCTACATCCAACAATTGCGTCGTGGCCATTTGAATGTTGGGGCAAAGATATAGTGGGTCCAATAGAACCACCATTTTCAAAAGGACATCGCTTCATTCTTGCGGCTACGGATTACTTTTCCAAGTGGGCAGAGCGGTTCCACTCGGAGAAGTGAAAGCACACCACGTGCTACGCTTTTTAAGAACCAAGTTGTCTACCGTTTCGGGGTGCCGCGCGAGATCATCTCATATAATGGGTCAGCATTCGAAGCACGCAAATCAACAATTTTGTCGTGAGACACGGAATCGACCGGCGGTATTCAACAATTTACTACCCAAGAGCAAACGGCCCGGTCGAGGCTTTTAATAAAACTCTCGTTCAAATTTTAAAGAAGACTTTGGACGATAATAAGAGAAATTGGCACGAGAAATTGTTAGAAGCCTTATGGGCCTACCGGACAACCTTCAGAACTCCTACTCAAGCTACACCTTACGCTCTGGTGTATGGGTCCGAGGCAGTGTTACCCTTAGAGGTCCATCTTCCTTCACTCAAAATTGCAGTTACAAACAAAATCACGACAGAAGAGAATGTCAAATTACGACTAGAGGAATTAAAAAGCCTAGAAGGGAAAAGACTTGCAGCGCAGCAGAATTTAGAACTATACCAAGCTAAGATGGTTCAAGCCCATGACGTACTAGTCCGCCCAAGAACCTTCAAAGTTGGTGACTTAGTTCTCGTTCTCAAGAGACCTATCCTCGCACACCGCAAGATAGGAGGAAAATTCGAACCCACTTGGGAAGGATCTGTTTGTGGTTGAGGCAGTTTACTCAGGAGGCTCCTACCAGCTAGTGAATTGCCAAGGAGAACGACATATGCTTCCGATCAATGGACGATACTTGAAGAAGTATTACGCTACCTGATGTTTCGAAGGAATGAATTTTTCATTCCTAGAAGCACGGGTGAGGTAATTACTTATGACTCGGGTCCGAACCCAAAATAATAAAAATGTACTAAAATAAATAAAATCATGATAATAAAGTTTTCCTTGTTTCCTCTTCCATGTCAAAATCTCTTTCCTGATCTTATCCCACTTCATTCCTGTTAAATTGAAAAATACAAAAGTAATAAAAAAACTGTCTTTAACAAACATTTTCTTAATGTTCATGTTCTTAGTACAGCCCCTGATCCTTTTCCTTGTCTTTAGAAATGGCGTAAGCCTTGTACTCGATGAAAAGAGGGTGAAAGATGGAGCGATAATAGAGATTGACTCAGACTTCGCACCAGCGAGCTCGCAATACGAGGAAAGTGACCGGGTCCCGACTGACCGAGAGGAACCGCCCAGTCGGACGATAATGAAAGTGGGTGGCCCAAGCCACCAATCCGAGCAGCAAGAAAAGAAAAACAAACACCGAAGAGGACAAGAGAATCAAGTCTGTAGTCGCTACAGCAGAGGGCAGGCTTGTCAGCGCCGCGCCCACAGAAACTCAGGAAATACGAAGAGTTACTCTCACAGCAACTCAATGAAGAAACAAAAATCGCCGTATCCGCAAGATGTTAACTAAATTAGCAGCGGACCAGCGCGACGAGGCGATTGCTATGCACGCGTACATATACTTCAAGGACACCGGCTCACCGGGGACTCGAAGAAAGGAGACCGACTCCGAGGATAACAAAAGAGACCGGGGAAATCTCAAGAAGAACGAAGAAAGAAGGCTACTACGCCACCGGATAAAGTCATCGATAATGCATGACCTTGTTGCGAAGCAACCCCGGAGGATGTCCCGATGGACATCATCCCCGAGGAGCCGAGGTATGCAGGAGAACGTGAAGGGATTGAGCCATATATCCCACAGTATGTCACCAGGCCTCGCCATTTGCAAATTATCCCAGAATACGAGCTAGAAAGAATACAGAATGTCGAGAAGAAAACTTTTGAATACTTCGAGAGAATCAGAGGCAGGAGGATCAACATACTAGAAGGCCTCGAGCTACATACGTACGTGTTCTCGAATACGAACAACAACAAATCGTGGATCGCATCCGGGATTTGAAAAAGATGGGCCGAGCGAGGTCGCTTAAGAGAAAACACTTACTCGGAACCCCGGAGATGGATGCCGGGGAAGGGAGAATTACAATACAATGTGGATGTCTGCTACAACTTCGCGGAAGACAGGAAGGAAACCCACCGGGATACTCCGTCATGGCCAGGTGGATCCAATGCCATTAGTCATTAAAAGGATGGTAAAAAGAATGATAGCATGGAGGTTACTGCCAGCAGATTGCATACCCAACATTTGCATCATTAATATTTACAAGAAGGGTGACTGCATACCCCCGCACATAGATCACCACGACTTTGTCAGACCTTTCTGCACAGTTTCTTTTCCGAACGAGTGTAATATCATGTTCGGATCCGACCTCCGGATAGCGAGGCCCGAGTGAGTTCCGAGGGCCGATAAAGATACCATTACCGGTAGGTTCCGTCATGATACTAAAAGGCAACGGAGCGGATGTCGATAAACATTGCATACCGGAGTACCAAGAAAGCGGATCTCGCTTACCTTCGAAGGATGGACGACAGGAAAGCACCTTACCACTTCCAGCCAGACCCAGAGCTAGAAAGCCTCCGACCTTATGAGTTGTGAGTTGCATGGAAAATATCACACCTCCAACGTACATCCATACGGCATCCTTGCCAAGGATGGCTTGGAAGGTGATGTTATTGACCGTGCACCTCACTATTCAGACATGGATTTTTGACAAATGCCTTTTTGGATAGATCGACAAAGATCATACATAGTCCTTTTTGAGTCTATATGGATTGTATGAGATGTATTCCAGATCGAGTTGTATGATGTATCTTCAGCATGATGGGAATGAAAGTGACCATGTCACATTTTTGGCCTTCACCTCTTTTGTGCAAGTTGACTGGGAAACGCCATTAAAGTTAAATGAACTTCGAACAAAGAACAGAAAAGAAACAAAAAGAATAAAAGAAAACTTTCCTTAAAAATCTAAAAAAAAATAATAAACTCCAAATTCACGATAAAATAAAATTCGAATCGTTAAAAGACAAACAAAATGAACACAAATTTTAAATCAAAATTTCAAATTCAACTTTCCAAATCTCAAATCAAACCTCAATCAAATTCAAACTCAACCTTCCAAATCTGAAATCCAATCCATTCTACTCTCTCCCTTGTCTGAATGGAAGCGGTTGATTCCATTAACACGGATCGAATCTGATGGCGAGGAATTATATCCAGTCCAAACCAGCAACTTTCGATCAACTCTTTTGAATGGGATATGTAGCATCTACATATTCCCTCCTAATCTATTTCATTCCATGAAAATCTTTTACAACTTTCATGAAATTCTCGAAACACCAAAATTCCACACTTTTCAAATCGACACTACAAATCCTTGCAAAATCAAAATTCAAAATTTAAACCTTTGGGGTCGAGGATTTTACATCCGAGACTGCATTGCTTTAGGATTCTTTCCCTATTGCAATGAAATACATCAAAATTTAAACCTTTGGGGTTGAGGATTTTACATCCGAGACTGCATTGCTTTAGGATTCTTTCCCTATTGCAATGAAATACATCAAAATTAAACTTTTGGGGTTGAGGATTTTTACATCCGAGACTGCATTGCTTTAGGATTCTTTCCCTATTGCAATGAAAAACATCAAATTTAAACCTTTGGGGTTGACGATTTTACATCTGAGACTGCATTGCTTTAGGATTCTTTCCCTATTGCAATGAAATACATCAAATTTAAACCTTTGGAGTTGAGGATTTTACATCCGAGACTGCATTGCTTTAGGATTCTTTCCCTATCGCAATGAAATACATCAAAATTAAACCTTTGGGGTTGAGGATTTTACATCCGAGATCGCATTGCTTTAGGATTCTTTCCCTATCGCAATGAAATACATCAAAATTAAACCTTTGGGGTTGAGGATTTTTTACATCCGAGACTGCATTGCTTTAGGATTCTTTCCCTATTGCAATGAAATACATCAAATTTAAACCTTTGGGGTTGAGGATATTTTACATTCGAGACTGCATTGCTTTAGGATTCTTTCCCTATTGCAATGAAATACATCAAATTTAAACCTTTGGGGTTGAGGATTTTACATCCGAGACTGCATTGCTTTAGGATTCTTTCCCTATCGCAATGAAATACATCAAAAATCAAACTCTTGGGGTCGAGGATTTTACATCCGAGACTGCATTGCTTTAGGACTCTTTCCCTATCGCAATGAAATACATCAAAATCAAACTCTTGAGGTTAAGGATTTTACATCCAATACCACATTGCTCTGAGATCTCTCCTCATTGTAATGATTCAATCCAATCAATTCAATTTTCTTTTGAGGTTAAGGATGTTACATCTAAAACCACAAAATTTCAATTTTCATTTCAAATCAAATCCCTTCAAAATTAATCTTAACAAAATTTCAATCTAAATGAAAACTCAAAATCTAAACTTACACATCAAAACTTAAACTCGAAACAACTAAAATCTAAATCGAATTTCCCCGCGATCATGTGATTTGGGATTCACCTCCTTTTCCTTTCCCAGCGAGAGTTCGGGAATCTCCGGTCTCGGAGATATACTCGACACTCCCCGGCGGAAACTCTTCTACTTTGTCCTAAGTTTGTCACTTGGACATCCGTGTTGGTTTTGTTGATCGCTCGGTCAACGCCAATACGCGCGGTGTGCTTGGTTAGCACACCACACCTATTGGGGGTCCATTTGTTGACCTCATTTTCGATGAGGTCTTCTCTTCTTCTCTTTAGTACTTAGGACTCAGCCTTAGGTTTTTCCTTTAAGCTGTCCTAGAGGATTAGAATTGGGACCCACCACTTAGAAATTCAAACCACTTCTTAACTCCCTGCAAACTCCACAAACTTGATTGTAGACCCCTAATCACCTAGAGGGTTGAAATCAAAGGTGGAAGTTTAAAGGATGAGTTCCTATAGGACTCTTTGGCCTTAGGACTGCCCTGGGTGGCCTGGTCTGGTGAAGGATTGGCTTACACACACACTACACCTATGCACTACACTTTCACACACCTCTTAAAACCACACCCACACCCAATCGGACCTCCCGACTCATGAAGGTGATTCACATGGATGGTCCTTAACCCCTAAGCCCTCGCGCAGAGGGTTAGGAACAACATAGTGGATACCTCAAATGAGTCCCTTCATGGCTCATGTGGGCTTGATATGCCTTCATGGCTCAACCAAAATGATTTCATTCCACTTACATTTACCTAATCTTCAATTTTGTAAATTTTCAATTTTTGACCCCTGGGACCCTACACCCGCCTAGCCTACCCAAAACCCTTGAAACCACCCAAAATTTGCAAAATCACCTAAATTACTCAAAATTCCTCAAAATCAATCCTAAACATTCCCATATTACTCAAATTGATCATCCATACCCAAAAATACCAAAATTCCAAAAATACCTCCCAATACCCTCCAAATACCCAAAATGCCCCTCTTAGCCAAAAAATCCAAAAATTCAGAAAATTCCCAGAAAATTTCAGAAAATCCCAAATATTCCCAATTTCATTTTGTTTAACTACACCATGGGCCAATTTTGTCAATTTACCCCACTTTTATCAAAACCCCCAATTTGCCCATTTTAACCCAAAATGAACCCAATGTCAAACCAAACCTACCCAATTGACTCAAATTCTGGTCCAATTCAATTCTAAACTTCAATTCAACATCCCCAACACCAATCTAGACCAAATCCAAGTCCAATTTGATTGACATTTGGATCCAATTTCACTTTTGGCCTTAAAGCCCAATTTGGACCCATGACCCAAACTTAGCCCAAACTCACCCAATTCAACTCCAATTAACCCCAAATCTTTTCTAAACCTTCCTTAACATCCCCATAAACAAAACACTAACATGATTTGCCCAAATTTTAGACCCAAACCCCACTCAAATTCAACCAAAAGCTAAAAGGCCCAATTTTGACCTAAACCTAAACCTAGCCCAAATAGACCCAAACCCCAAAATCAAAACCCAACCAAAGCCAAAACCTCTTTGAAACACTCCCATAAACATTTCCCAACATTAATTTTACATCAATTTCAACCCTAGCCCAACATTGGCCCAAGTTAGCCTAATTTGACCTACATTGGCCCACTTACCAAATGAACCCAAATTCAAACCAATTCAATTCCAAATCACACCAAATTGACTCCAAACCATTCATGAAACATCTCTAAACCAATTGTAACATTTATTTGACATGGTCATTCACAAAATTTTCACCCAAATGCCCATCCTAAAATCAAAAAGCCCACTTCCCTTAAACCTTCCTAAAAGCCCACTTCCTTCAAATTCAAAAGCCCAAATTCATCCAAAGCCCACATGACACTTCCCCTCATCATCCATTTAATCAAAATCACCCCTAAGTTTCAAAATCATCAATTAAACAATTCCAAATCAAGCCCCATAACAATTTCCATTAAAATGCCAAAATCCACAAAATCCCTTTTTATGAAATTGACCCAATCTTTTCCCAAGCCACATGGAGCCATGAAGCCACATGCAAGCCATCGGCAAGCCATGAGGATCTCTAAGTTGTCAACCCTCCTTAAATGGCAAAAGGAGGAGGTCCTTTAAGCACCTCCTAAAAGTCATTAACCTTAAGCATGTTTCACCTTAACCCAAATTTAATCCAAATATATTTGGATAAGGACTTCTTCATGCCAAACCAACTCGATCCTTTTGACTCCCCACAACACCCAAAGCCACCTTGAAGGGTGAACCAAGCCCAAAATGATGGGTTGACCCAAACCAAGCCAAAATGACCTCTTCCCCATTCCATTCCAAGCCATCCCCTTTACACATGGCAAGGCCCGATCGACTACACTAAACCCCACCCCCGACCCACCTGGACCTCGAGGGTGACCCATGCCTGCCGGCCAGCCGCCCGGGTCGCCGGAAAACTCCATGGCCGAGACACGGGGAGGAGCCAAACTTTGGAATTCCACCTCGTCGAGCCGCCCCATGCCCAATGGCCACCATGGTCGTTCGCCCTCGACCTAAGCAGCTGATCCCAACCCTCGGCCATCCCCGCGAGGCTCTCCAGCCCACCTCTATTTAAACACCACCCCTCTCGGCCATGGAAGGTGCTGAAACAAACCTTAAGGAAACTCGCCAAAATTGTTCCGGACTACTCCCCACACATAGAGAACTTGATCCCCACCGAAATCCCCCGCCATTTCCTCTCGCGAGCTCAATTTCGCAGTTGAAATCCAAGCCCAAAACCAGGACACTTCTCCACAGTGGATCAATCCTCAAATTGATTGGTCCTACACCTTCACCGCGATCAAGGAAGAAGTCCACCAGCAAAAGCCCCCTCTCCAGAGCCACCCGAGCTTGTTCCAGCCTCCAAGCTTTGTGATCGGCCGTGGTCACTTTCATAGCTAGACAATTCACTGATGCCAAGGGACTTCATCCGGAGCTTACTTGGACCCAATCGAAGGTGACACAACTCTCGGATCGAAGCTTCACTTCTCTGAGCAAAGGTATGGACTCACTCTTCTTCCCGAGCTTACAGAGATTCTCCATTTAATTTGAGTCAATTTAAGTACATGTTTACCGTATGGATGTGTTCTTCTCCTCAAGACGAATCCATAGAGCATAAGAACACGAAAATCCGTTGAGAATCGAGAGAGAAATTAGGGTTAGAAGGTTGACGGTCACGAGTGCACACCGGCCGTAGACGATGACCATGAGCCGTCGGATCGAGCGTGTATCGAGTGGACGGTCCGGATCGAGCCGGACGGCGCGATGGTGCATGAACCGCGGGCCCCCGGATCGCCGAGTCGGATGGCGGCGTCGAATCGAAGGCGCCACGCAGCCGCTTCGGAGCCGCCTAGGATGAGTCGCGCGCCGTTTTAAATAGAAAATTAGTGATTTTTCTGATTTATTTAATTCCCTGAACTATGAAAATTCATAACTTTGTGTAGAAAAATCAGAAAAATAAAATAAAAATACCCTCTTGCTCAGTGAAGAGAGGAGAATAATGTGGAAAAGAACTCATTTAATTTCATCAAGTATTTTATTTTTAATGATTTATTTACTCGTCCGCATTTTTTTAATTCTCCATGCATATAGGAAATTCACCATGGCATGAGACCATAGGGCTTTTGAAGCCTCCGAATTTGGGAACATTCCCTGAATTTTCCAAAGTCGAGGCCATCCCTATGAGAAGTTATTGATTTTTCAAATTCATGTTATTGTTTTGAGTATTTTAAATCCAATAATTAGCATGTTGTAAAATAAATTCTA
Organism: Papilionanthe hookeriana x Papilionanthe teres; assembly: GCA_022702705.1. Taxonomy (NCBI): domain Eukaryota; kingdom Viridiplantae; phylum Streptophyta; class Magnoliopsida; order Asparagales; family Orchidaceae; genus Papilionanthe; species Papilionanthe hookeriana x Papilionanthe teres. The sequence continues at coordinate 86,385,271 of CM040423.1, read as the reverse complement.
GGAAAATTTGGTGATGTTTCTTATGACTAGAGGACCCTAGGAAAAATAGGTTTTGAATTAATCCACTTGGAATAACCCTAATTGGCTTAAACACCCTAAATAGGTCTCTAATTAATTAGAGCTAATCATACATCAAATTGAGTTGAAATAAATTTTCCACTGACCTTTAGGATCAGAGGAACCCACCATAAAAATTTGAAGTTAATTGGACTTGGTTAGCCCTACTAAATGGGTTGATTAAGCCATTTAGCCAATTTAAACTTTAAAAATTCATAACTTTCAAAATGCTTTTAAAAAATTCACCAAATTGGTTTTGGAGCCTCTCTGATATTAGGGGAATTTAAGAAAATTAAAATTTTAATTTTCTAAAAAAGTTGATTTTTTGCATTATTTTAATATTTTAATAATTAAAAAAATAATAAAATTCACAAAATTAATAAAATTCACCATAATGTCATTTTAAATTTTAATCACTTAGGAACAAATCCCATATTTTTCTTAAGTCTCTATGATGAGATATTAAATTTTAAAGCCCTAAGGAATTTTAAAATTAAAAAAAATGTATTTTTTAGCATTTCCACTAAAATAATTCTAATAAATCAAAGAAAAATTAGAAAATTGTAAAAATTGATTCTCTGATTTCCTTGATATCAGAGAGATTTTTGAAAAATATAAAATTCATTTTTCAAACTTTATTTTATTTTTAAATTAATTAATACCCCAAAACTCAAAATAATTATAATAAAAATAATATAATTCAAAAAATCACCAAACTTGGTCCAAGTGGTCCTCTGGTCATTAGGAATGTCCCATAATTTTCTTAAGGACAGAAACTTTTCCTTGGTCATATTATTAAATTTTTCTTGGAAATCCTTATTTTCCACCAAAATAATTACATAAATAAATTAAATACAGAAAAATCACATTTTCTCCTCTAATGTCTTGATTGACATATGAGTGAAGTCACATAAAAATTTCATTTGAGCTCAATTTAGTGAGTTATGAAATTATTAAGCTTGAAGGGCAAAATGGTAATTAAAATCTTAACCCTTAATTAAAACTTTAGGCTTAATAAAATGAAAGAGTAAAATATTTGATCTTAATCTGATTAGGATGATTGAAATTTAAATAATTAAAGGGTAGGAACCTATTAAACAATTCAAAAATAATTGAAATGAACTTTAATTAAAATAATTAATTAAATTTGGGAAGAATAATAAATTTTGAATTGTTAAAATAGGGATGTTATTAGGAAGAGATTTATTCCTTAATTTAAGAATCCCTAAATTAATCATCTCAATAATATTTAATTCCTAATTAAAATGATAACTCAAACTTAAGATTTAAAATGCTAAAAGACTTAATCATTAAATTAAATTAAAGTTAAATTATTTAAATCAAACCCTTTTTAAAATAAAATATTAAATTAAAATTAAAAAAATAAATTAAATTAAATTAAATTAAATTGAAACATATTAAATTAAATTAAATTAAAACACATTAAATTAAATTAAATTAAATCAAATTAAAATTTAAATTAAATTAAATTAAATTAAATTAAATTAAATTAAATTAAATTAAATTAAATTAAATTAAATCAAACTAAATTAAATTAAATTAAATTAAATCAAATTAAATTAAATTAAATTGAATCATATTATATTAAATTAACTTAAATTAAACTAAATTAAATTAAACCACATTGAATTAAATTAACTTAAATTAAATTAAATTAAATTAAGTATAACATCACCTAAGACATAAAGAATTCAAAAATAAATCTAAAACAACTTGAACACTATTCCAAACTTAAATCCATTAACTAAAATTAAATCATGAACCACTTGAACATCCATTTGCCCTCGAAAGTTTTTGTTGTCATAACTCCTAAACGGAGCGTTAAGTGAAGTGTTACTTCACTTATGAGATATTCAAATGTCCTAGTTCACTGAGCGAGATAACAAAACTTAAACTCCCGGACGATTAATTCATTTGTATAATTAAATTCATTTGGACTTAAAATAATCCTAGAAATGTTGAAAAGATTTTTAAGACTCGTCATAAGCACTTCCTCGATACGATAGGATATTTATAAGAACAATTAAATTTAGTTGTTCTTTGATGAAGAAAATCGTCCTCAAACCAAAATACAAGAACCTAGACATCATAGGAGATGACTAGCTATAGGATTAGGAACTTGGTAGAGAACCATAACCCTTCCCTTAGCTTTACCTAGGAATCTGCTTTAAATACTTAAATATTCTAATTATGTTTTAAGTGCAGCTCGGGATGACGGGAAGACCCTCCGGGTATGCTTTTATTTTATTGCAATTTACCTTATTGCAATTTATTTAATCGCATCGCACTTACTTTTCTTGCATGATAAACAACTGTTGCATGAAAACCCACACCTCTAGGATAGTCCCTAAAACCGAAACCAAAACTAAATTACAAGTCATTGCAAGATAAAATTCACCACCACAACATTTCAAAATATAAAATAACTCAAAATTTAATCACAAACAGAATAACAAAACTACAACTACAACTAAATTAAAACGTCTTGTTGGATGATCGGGAATACCTCGGATGATGTAACCTACGTGTTGCTAACGGGATTTCCCACGGTCTAAATGAAAGTGTGGAACTCATTCGATTGAGTTTAGCAAATTCATCCGGACTAAGTGAATCCGATAAAAATAACGATGTCGGAAGGATGGAACCGTGGGATCTTAACCGGTGTTGTTATAATCAACTTTAAGATTTATTTAATTAAAATATTAAAAACACCTGGATTTTAAGATTTTCTCTAAACCAGAACACTTTTCTCATCTCCTGATTTATGACTTCTAAAACTAAACCACTACAACAACAAGGAGCTCGGAGCATGGTGGGCAGCACGGCCATCGTCATCAGCAAAACCTGAGTCTACTTCAGCAAAACTTTCTTAGAATTAGATAACCAAGCTATAGGACTTCGAGGTAGTTTGCCTAGTGCAACATAAATCCTCAACTCTTCGTTAGGCATTTGCATTGCAAATTAAGCCCTAACCGGTCTTAGGACTCCGAGGTAGTCGTCCGATACGACATAAACCCTCACATCTTCGAGGTTGTTTGTATGATTGTGTCATACGAATATAAGTCCCAATTAATTAAAATTGGCAAGATCAAAACATTAAATAAACATTAGGACTTTCCTAAATTCAAGCCAAACAATAGGATAGTCGGGAAATTACCGAAGTTCGCTTCGAATCTGTGATTTCTCCTACCTTTCTTCCTTTGAATTCCCAAAATAAAATGTTCCAAATTTGATCCATTCCCTATTGAAATTCCAAAATTCAATCCATTGAAAACTTAAACTTTGAAATTCTTGAGAGCAGAACTACTGATTATTATCGAGAGTTTTCTTAGGTGATTCCCGTCACTTAAGATGTAATTAACTATAGGGGCTTGCCCTTATAGGGAATTTTAAGAACCTGAGTAATATAAACCATGTTTAATGTTTTCATATTAAACGGGGAATTTGTCGACTTATAAAATTGGTTCGCGGACCAAACGGATGTCACAAACTTCTCTAGTTTATTTAATCGAGCCTCATTATCAAGCGAGGTGTCTATTCTTCGGGATAGATACACGGTTTGTGGTGCGACGGTCGTTTATATAAACTATTCGGGATGTGAGATCAGTTTGATTTCATATCTTAAAATTTTCAAATTTATTTTCAAAATCAAATACTACTCTTCAAATTATTTATTTAAATTAAATTAAAATTCGCCAACAATTTCTGTAGGCGACCCCCCTTTCCAAATAAAACACCATAACTCAAAAATAAGCCGTACATTAACATCATCTCTAAACACCTCAGGATTAAAATAATTAGTTGAGGTTGAGCAGCAAGTTGTGAATAAAAATATCTTACAACACTTTGGGAGATTAAATGAGGGTCAGAAATCCAACTGCCATCAGTCTCTTTACTTCTAAGGATAGCATTAATCTGTCTTCTATGTTTCATGACAGCATTGAAGAACTTTGTGTTTCTGTCACCATATAAGTGTTTATTGACAGCAGCTTTTTGTTTCAAAAGAAGTTCTTCCCTTTCTAGAGCATTTAGCAGATGGTTTCGTGCATTAATCAAATCCTGTGTATGGCCCCAACCTTGATCTTGTAATGCTTCCAGAGCTTGAACCTTGTCATCAGCCTCTTTCACTTGCTGAAAAACATTGCCAAAGCACTGTTTATTCCACAATCTTAAGTGAAAGGCCACAACTTTCTGTAATTTCCAAAGTTTAATCATATGGTTGGAGCAAAAACTGGATGGAGTAATCCAAGCAGATTTGACAACCTCCAGAAAAGTAGGATGCATAGTCCAGACATTTAAAAATCTGAAGGTAGAAGGACCCCAGTTGGGACAGAAGGAGATTTGAATTAACAGTGGGGAATGATCAGATTTTGTTCAATGAAGATTTTGGATTTGTGTAATAGGAAATGTATTCATCCAGCTTTCATTAGCCAGCATTCTGTCTAACCTTTCCAAAAGAATACCTCTCTGCCAAGTGAAGGGTGAACCAAAGAATCCCAAATCAAATAAACCTGCTCTAGTTATATTTTGGGAGAAAGTGAGCACAGAATGGAGATCAGGGGTTCTACCCCCCAACTTTTTACTGGGATCCCTGATGTAATTGAAATCTCCTCCCACCAACCAATTAGTATTGATGCCATTGCTGATATTGATCAACTCAGACCATAAAGAAATTCTATCATTGATGGTACATCTAGCATAAACAAAAGTGCAAAAACCACTAAACCGATCCAAACCAAATTGCAAATGCAAGAATTGGTAATTATCAATGACAATTTTACAATTCAATTCCTTCCTACTGAATACCCAAATTTTGTTATTGCAGTTAGAGAGAAACTGAAAACCTGGAAATTTTTTTGTGAAATTCTGGATATTCTTCTTAACCATAGGTTCCAACACAGCAAATAACCACAACTTATGAGTCCTGTTAAGGTTTAAGAGTCTATTAAGGGTGCCAGGACTAGCCACACCCCTAACATTCCAGCATAAAAGATTAATCATGGTGAAGAGCTTTACCAGCCCTAGTGAGCCTAGGGGCTGCAGAGCTATCCAAACCAATAATGTTTGATGGAGATAAATTTTGTAATTCTTGAGTATCTCTTCTTCTTCTGTTGCTTTTCTGTTGAGACCATACCTCTTCCACCTTATCTGCTATACCTGCTAAAATAGATTGAGTAGAATTCTCATTGAGAGGATCATGAGGAGTAATAAAGGTGTTACCAGCTTCAGAACTGAAAGGTAAAGCCTCCCCCTCAGAGGGGCCACTATTATGTATGCTATGGGGTATTGTTAACTCATCATCATCATCAGAAGGCTCTCTTATGTCAATTGCCTGGGAATGAAAAGGTTCAGATTGTAATGCTGGTGGGTTAGAAACAGTAACAGGAGTAGGAATTGGTAAATGATGCTCAACAGCCACCTTGTTTTGAACAAATTCAGAAATATTTAGGCCCTGTAGGGGTTCCAACTGGTCGATCATTGTACCCCTGGTGGACTCGGACTCGTAAATGGGCTTGTGAAGATTTATGGGTGACTTGATCCGTCGTATTCTTACCTTCGACATTATAAGGCCTAAGTTCAGGGTGGATTCCGAAACATTGGTCCATAGTATGTCCAAAGATGTGGCAGTGTTTACAATAAAGGGGTTGATACTCCATCACTATAGGCTGCCAGTACCCATTGTTAGCAGTACCCAGCCAGACTCCATCAAGGTAAGGTTGTATGATATCTCTTTCCACAAGGAATCTAGCCTTAGAGATTCTAGTTACATTGGCAGAGGGTATATCTAACTTTAAGGGCCTTCCCATTGAGTCTGCAATGTCATATATGATTTTATGATTATTGAAAGGTAGCTTGAGGTTAGGAAGGCTGAACCAAACTGGGACAATTGGTGGCTCCTTAGAAGGATCAAAATCCAATGTCCATTTAAGTAATTTCATTGGCTTGCCATCAATCATAATAACCTTCTTAGAGAAAATCTGGGCATAGTCCTCTTCCAAAGAGAGCTGCAGCATGATGTGTCGGCTATCAAACACTCCAATTTTCCAACTCCCCAAAAGTTTGACGTCATCCACAGCCTTCCTTAGAATATCAAGTTTAGGGTGTCCAAACTAAAATTTGCCTACCAAAGTGAATTTGTATGGCTCAGAAAGTTTAGCCATTTCCTCCTCAGTGAAGATCAAAGCAAGTTTACCTGCTTTTTTGGTGCAGCACCTGATAAACTCACAGTCGGCTTTGCCTTCAATGGAATCATGATATAGCTGGGGAAAAACCAGTTTGTCTCCCAAAGTGGTGCCCCCCTCCTTCCTTACAATGACTTCAGCAAAAGTAACCCTTCCCACAAAGTTTGGGTCAGCCTTGATAAGATCAGTAGCCATTTCCCAATGTAACAGTAATCCACACCCAAATTCGAAAAAGGAAAAACCCAGGAAGAACCAAAATACTTCCCAGGCCAAAAAAGGACAGAAAAACAGAAGAAGATGGAAGGGAAAAACTCAGTCAGCTACCAAACCTGCCTCAAAATCCACCTAGAGACAACAGCCGCCAGCAAATCCCTCACCCTTTCCATGGAAACCCTAGCAGAGCTTCATCAGCCGCCATGGCTTCTTCATATATATATATATATATATATATATATATATATATATATATATATATATATATATATATGTGTGTGTGTGTGTGTGTGTGTGTGTGTGTGTGTGTGTGTGTGTGTGTGTGTGTGTGTGAATAATAACAATATGTAAATAATAAAAAGTAATGTGATAAGAATAAAATAAATGATTATAAACCTAAAAGATAATAAAAATATAAGAAAAGGATATTAATAATAAAATAATAATTGTAAATATAAAAAATAAGTAAATAAAAATGTCATTCTTTTTAAAAAATAATATAAATAAATAATAATTCTAATAGCTTTAAATAAAGGATAATAGTTTAAAATAAATGAAAGGATAATTTAAGAGAGAGAATACTAAAAAAGCTTTATAAATAGATAAATAATAATAAAAATAAGCAAATAAAAATATCATGCCTCTTTAAAATAATCTAAATGTAAACATATATATGTAAATAATAATTTTAAAAAATAATAACTTAATATGAATGATCATAACTTTAAATATGGAAAATATTAATTTAAGAGAGAGAAAATGAAAAGTCTTATAAATAAATAAATAACAATAAAAATGATAATAATAAATAATGTAAATTAATAATATAAAGAAACAATGATAAATCAATAATATTTAAGTAATAAAAATGTATATATAATTAATTAAAATAAAAAAACTTATAAGGGATAATAAAAATAAATAATACATATATATATAAAAATTGAAAATAATTTAAATAATATAAATGAATAATGAATTAAATTTAAAAAATTAAATATTAATTAAATTAAATAAATTAAATTAAATAATAATTAAATTAAATAAATTACATTAAATAATAATTAATTAAGTAAAAAAAATTAAATAAATAATAGTTTAAATTAAATTAAATTAATAAAATAAATTAATTAAATTAAATAAATCAAAATTATATTAAATTAAATGATAATGTAAATAAATAAATAATTTAAAATTAAATTAAATTAATTAAATAAATTAAATTAAGTTAAATAAATTAATGAAAATCGAATATTAAATTAAAATTAAATGATAATGTAAATAATAAATTAAATTAAATTAAACAAATCAAATCATATTAAATTAAATTAAATTAAATAATAATATAAATAAAAATTTAATTAAATTAATTAAATAAACAAATTAAATAAATTAAATTCATAATGTAAATAAATAATAAATTAAATTAAAAGTAAATAAATTAAATTAAATTAAAGTAAATAATAATGTAAATAAATAGTAATTTAAATTAAATTAAATAAAATAAAAAAATTAAATTAAATTTTATTAAATTAAACAATAATACTTTACATTAAATTAAATAAATAGATTAAATTAAATTAATAATAATTGTAAATAATAGTAAATTAAATTACATTAAATTAATTAAATTAAATAACAAAATAAATTAAAATAAAATTAAAGATAATAATTGAATTATATAAATATTAAGTTAAAGTAAAATAAAATAAATAAATTAAATAAATAATAATTAATTAAATAAAACAAATAAATAACAACTAATTAGTTAAATAAAAAAAACAAATAAATGATGATAAAGTAAATAAATCATAATGAATTAAATAAAGATAATAAATTAAATAAACCATAAAGATAATAATAATTTTAATTACACATAAAAGATAATAATTTTAAATAACATAACAACACATAATAAAAATAACAATATTAAAACACATAAATAATAAATAACAATAATAACATAAAATAATAATACCTAACAACATAAACAATAATAACATAATAAAATGATAATATATAAATAACACAACCATCACAAATCACAACAACAACAACAATCCCGACCACAATACGATACCAACACGATAACAATCAAACCTAGGATAGGCCCCCTGAGGCATGACCTATTTTCCCGTTTATAAAGACCCCTAGGAAATCACAACTTGGTATAGAAAACATAACAAGAATACCCTTATGCTTAGTGAATGGATGGAGTAACCCAAATTTTTACCCGATGTCCACATAACCTTCCCAATTCATATTCCAAACTCAAAATCCCTAGTTTCAAATCCCCGCACAAACCAAAACCAAAACCCAAACCAAAGCCAAAACCAAAACCAAAACCAAATCTAAAACATAAACTCAAACAAATCTTCACAGCACTCCCACAAGTCCAAATCAAACTACAAGTTACCACCAAATACAAACCCAAACCCATCTGCCCCAACCTACTTCGAACAACTGTGTTCATTAAGCATAAGGGTATAGGTAGGGTGAATTGTTAAGCAACATAATAAGTCTAAATGAGCCCGAGACTTTTCATCAGGTTATGAGAGGGAAGCATGGACCTGCATCCTTGTTTGACTGTTTGGATACCTCTGAGGTCTATTAAACTTAATATGTCTGCTTAACGAAACCATCCTCAATTAAATTAACAAAGTTCATTGAAACACAACATAGGAATTCACACAGACATCATAGGACTTGGTAGACAACCAGGATCTTAACATAGACATCATAGGATTGAGTAGTTACTGCTTGTTAGTCCTACTTCTTCCTGTTTTCTGGCATGCTTTAATTTTTGCAAAATTATAAACACATATATGCAATGCAATACTAAAGTCTCAGCTGAGAATGACGAGAAGACCCTCCAGGTACACTTTTACTTTATTGCAATTTACCTTATTACAATTTATTTACCTGTACTGCGCTTTACTTTTTTTGCATGATAAATAAGATTGTTGCATGAAAACTGAAACCTTTAGGATAGCCACAAAACTGAAACCCAAAACTAAATTAAAAGTCATACAAGATAAAATTCACCGCCACAAAATTTCAAAATATAAGACAACTCAAAATTTAATCACAAACAGAACAACAAAAATTACAATTTTAACTAAATTAAAACGTCTCGTTGGATGATCGGTAATCCCTCGGATGATGTAACCCACGTGTTGCTAACGAGATTTCCCACGGTCTAAATGAAAGTGTGGAACTCATTCAGTCGAGTTTAGCAAATTCATCTGGACTAAGTGAATTCGATGAAAATAACGGTGCCGGGATGACGGAACCGTGGGATCTTAATCAGTTCTGTTTAATCAACTTTAAGATTTGTTTTAATTAAAACATTAAGAAACAATTGGATTTTAAGATTTCTCTAAACCAAAACACTTCTCTCATCTCTTGATTTGTGATTTCTAAAACTAAACCTCTGCAACAATAAGGAGCTCGAGGCAATAAACCGAAGGGCAACACGATCAAGGATGCAGAAGGACATGTTCAAAAGAGCAAACAGCGGATCTTCAACAGCAACTCTTTTTTCTTATAAATAAACAACTAGCCATAGGATTTTGAGGTAGTTTGCCTAGTGCAACATAAATCCTCAACTTTTTGTTTGGCATTTGCATAATTGTCTTATGCAAATTAAGCCCTAACCGGTCTTAGGACTCCGAGTTAGTCGTTCGGTACGACATAAACCCTCACATCTTCAAGGTTGTTCGTATGATTGTGTCATACAAATATAAGTCTTAATTAATTAAAACAGGCAAGATGAAACATTAAATGAACTCCCAAATTGAAGCCAAACAATAGGATAGTTTGGGAAGTTGCCAATATTTTTCTTGGATCCTCAGCTTCTCCTACTTCTCTTCTATTGGACTCTTAAAATAAATTGTTCCAAACTCGATCCATTCCTTATTGAAATTCCAAAATTCAATCCTTTAAAAACCTTAAACTTCGAAATTCTTGAGAGCAAAACCACTTATCATTATCGAGAGTTTTCTTAAATGATTCCCGTCATTTTGGATGTAATTAACTATAGGGGCTTGCCCTTATAGGGAACTTTAAGAACCCAGGTAATATAAACCCTGCTTAATTCCTTTATATTAAGCAGGGGAATCTGTCGTCTTATAAAATTGGTTTGCAGACCAAACGGATGTCACAAATCTTTTAGTTTATTTAATCAAGCCCCATTGTCAAGCAGTGTGACTATTCCTCGGGATAGATACAGAGTTTGTGGTGCGGTGCTCGTTTATATAAACTATTTGGGATGTGAGATCAGTTTGATTTCATATCTTAAAATTTTCAAACTTAAAATTATTTTCAAAAATCAAATGCTACTTTCTAAATTATATATATATACTTAAATTAAATTTAAAAATCTAAAAATATGTCTTCAGCTTCTGGCGACTCCGCTGGGGAATAGTTCCTCTCTCCATTTTGATCAGATGGTTTTGCTTTCATAAATCGGTAGTAAATCCATGTCCCTAGTGGATCAAACTACCATTATTCCGTTGACATATCTTGTTCATTCCTATCTTGAACAGGTATGATCAACTTTCCTTGGATTTTGGAGCCACTGTTTAGACACCCCTAAACGGAGAGGTTCGAAATCCTCCTTTTATTACCTCCCTAAAGAGGTGGGGTCGGACCCCAATAGGTGTGTTGGTGGATTGATTCCACTTGGGCAATGTGCGTTGTGAATTCAGCCCAGGACTGGGTCCTGAATTTCACTTTTGCTCTGTGTCTCTCATGTTTGATTTGTTGTCGGCAAATCAAAACCAAACTTCTACTTACGTACCTTTCACTCAAATTTTGAAATTAAACGAACAATGTTAACAAATATAAAAGCCAAAAAACAAAAATAAAATAAGGTGAAAACACCAAGCAAAATAAGATAATTGCCCAGTTTGCAGTACAAGTGTGGTAGCTTGAGTACTTCCGTTGAAACTACAAGGCACGGATGTTACTGACTTCCAGAAATTCTTTAAATGCTAGGAACGATGTCTTCGCCAAAGTTAATCTTTTCTTTCGCCTCCGGAGTAGAGTTCACCGTCAATAGGGATGAGCTACCTGATTTGGCAATCATTAAGTTTGGACAATGGTTCAATGATATTGAAGCTAAGTTCAGGGACGTGGCTATTGAAATGATGAAGCCTGAAATGAGCAAGTTCGTTAAGCCTATTGTAATGTTCAACCTGAAGTCTGTTGAGGAACTCCCCATACCAAAGAAGGAATGGATTGAAAAGAACTCTGTTGTCATTACAAGCGTTGGGACGTCTCCTAAGGCTATTTCTGCTCCTACTGTCGGATTCACTACCGCTGTACCAGTCTCTCCACTAACTAAAGGAAATGATATTCTACATGAGGAAGAGTCAGTCGATGCTTGTGTTTTACTGTCTTCTAAATTCAAGATTGAGTTTGATTCAAAGTACGTACAAATGACAAAGGCACAGGAAAGGAAGCGCAATCAGGGAATTTTGAAAGTCAAGCAGCCGCGACAACAACCGCATCGGTCTGGAGAACAGTTGTTCCAGTTGAGACTATACCAGATAGATGGGAGACAGGGTCTGACAATGAATCAATGATTAAATAAGGTATGCCCGTTCAAAGAGGAGTCAATGTCGCGGATATTCCATTACTTGATAAAGAGGCCAGAATTCAGACTACCGGAGCCAAAGAAGCCAGAGGAGGCCGACAAGAAAGATCATCCCCGATACTGCCCATACCACCGGTTGCTCGGTCACACCATAGAAAACTGCTTCAGCTTCAAAGATTGGCTTGAGAAGAATTTCAGGAGCGGAAACTTAACAATCCCGAATGAGTATTTAAAAGAACCTGAAAAATGTTCTATAAATATGATTTCGTGTGATTCGATTAACTTCTGCACGACGACACCGCAGCTCGAGGAAATAAGTGATGTTTCTCAAAAACTTGCAACTGACCTTAAAGCGATCAAAGGAAAGTCAATTGAGTCCGCTTTGGAAAAGCTCCGAGCTGACATTGCACGATTGCCTAAAGGTCAGAAAGAAGACTTTGAAGAGGAAGATTACAACTTAACAGATTACACGGAAGGTGAATTCATCGAAATCAACATCATCGAGATCCAAGCCATGTTAACTGCGAGCGACACTCCTCTTTGTGAGGAGAACGCCGCGGATGAGTGGCAGAGGGCCGTTCAACAAAGAGATGAACATATCAGCCGTCTGGAGAAGAAAATTGAAGAAATGATGACTGTTATGGCTATAATGCAAGGACATTCGTACTCACAGCAGGTGGCATCCCCAGAGATGAACCAGCCGGAGATTGTCCATATTACCGATGAAAGAAGGGAGGTTGCTTCTGCAAACTGAGATGAGCCGCCAAAGAAAGATTCAACTCAGAATATGGTGCCAGAAAAAGACATTAAACGAATGGTTGAACAACAGGTGAGAGAAACCCTGGATCAATCAAAAAAGGGACATCAATTTCGAAAGGTAGGCCCTACCCGGAGGAGTTTGATACCATCCAATACCCCAAGTGTTTCGTACCACCTTTGTTAAGGACTTTTGATGGGACTGGAAACCTTCGGCAGCACGTTGCACACTTTCGAGCAAGTTGCTGTAATGCGGGGGGTAGTGATGCGCTACTGCTCCGACAGTTTGTGAGCAGCCTTTCAAGAATCGCCTTCGACTGGTACACAGACTTATCGAACGGTTCAGTGAAGACTTTTGCAGAAATGGAGAATCATTTTGTCAAGCGTTTTGCCGGGGTTCAACACCACGTCACCATAGGCAGTCTTGTGGAAGAGAAGCAGAAGCCAGATGAAACTTTGGTGGAGTACATTTTACGGTGGAGAAACTTAAGCATGAAGTGCGAGCCCCAATTGCAGGAGCAACATGCGATTGAGGTCTTACTCAAGAACATCCATGGACCGATAGCTTTCATGCTTAAAGGACTCACCATCAAGTTGTTTGAGAAACTGCTTAGTAAAGCCACAAGCCTACAAGAGGAGGTCAAACAAACTGAATTCATTGAGAAAGAGGACAGGATGGAGCCAACAAAGATATCTGAAAGGAGATCAGAGACAGTGGCAACGATCGACAAGGGAAAACAGCCGAAACAGACCGATCAGTTACCTCAATACAGTCAGCAGCACCAGCCGCCTCAGTACGGTCAGTTTTCGTAGCAGTACAGTCAATCGCTTCCTCAGTTCAGTCAGCCGCCTAAGTGGTATGTTCCACACCCACGGCAGTATATTCAGCATGTCCAACAGTACGGTCAGCGGTACAATCAGCAACACAGTCAACAGTTATCCCAGCAGAGGCCACTCCGGACGGATGGAAGGCAAGGTCGGTCTATGACCGATTTGTTGAACAAAGTATATCCCTTCAATGATGAAGCAGTAGCACAAATATTCCAAAATTTTATTAAGAAGCCCGAGTTCAGATTACGTGAGGCAAAGAAGCCGGCAGAGGTTAACAACAAGAATCATCCAAACTATTGCCCATATCACAGAATGCTTGGGCACACCATTGAAGGCTGTATCAGTTTCAAAGAATGTTTGGAGAAGAACTTTAATAATGGAAGCGTAACAATCCCCGATGAATATTTAAAAAGAACTTGAAGAGGTTCTATCAATATGATTTTGGTGATTTGTTTGCTTCGATTGATTCCTACGCAGCTGACAACGGACGGGACACTTTTTGATTACTATTGTACTACTTTTGTTGCTCAGCATGATCAATATTAAGCTGTACCATCTCTTCTATTGCAATGAATGAAAGGAGTTTGTTTTAGTCCAGAATTGCTCAAAAGTAGGAAAGCTCAAAATTGGATAGTTTGCTAAGACTTCGACTTTAGGAAAGAATGAAATTAATGCCCTAATGACTGGGTCCTTCACTTTAAGGAATCTGGACTGGGTCCTAATTTGATTTCAAAATGAAATAGTGTGGTTGAAATACGAGTAATTGACTCGGGATATCACGGGCCTTTTAATTTCCTGCCATGTGATTGGGTCCGGACTTTTGGAAAAGTTATAATATCCCAGGATTCACGTTAAGGAACATTTCAGAATTATTAATTAGGGGAGTTTCGACATTCAAAATCTTTAAAAGAAATATGCCCTGCCGGATACAGTAATTCTCAGAAAACAAAAGGAGCAATAAAAAAAATGTTCCTGAGGAGAAGCTTGAGGTGGGCACAAAATCAAAAATTGGTGTCTCAATCAAGACATTCAAAATCTTTAAAATATGCTCCACCAGATATAGTAATCCTCAATAAAAAAAGGAGAGCGAAAAGCTCAATAAAAAAAAAGAAAAAAATGAAAGAAAAAGAAAAAGAATGCTCCCTGAGAAGAAGCTTGAGGCAAGCATATAATAAAAAATTAGTGTCTTAATCCTCCCCTGATTAATAAACCTTGAAAGGCAACCTTAAGAAGTTTCCTCCGATATTATGCTTTGAAAAGAGTCAAGTGATTTCATGCCTTTTGGTCGGTTATTAATTGGCTTAGAAATATTTTTGAACGGTGAAAATTATTTTACTCACATGAACATAAATTTTGAATTCTGCTTAGGCCTGAGAAGAAAGAATTAAAGAAAGGGTCACGTTGTTAGCAATTAATGGAAATTCAACCCCGAAGTCTTATCCTTCAGTGTCCAGCAATTACAACTTCAATGTCAATTCGAAGAACGTCAGAGAAACTTCTCGAAGACAACTTCAACAATTTTTACAGTATCTGCAACAAATCAAATGATGACTGCTACAAGCGAAGCTACAAAGTTTTATCCTCTTCAGCAATGACATCTTTAGAGATAACACACCTTTATAGGTACTTGAAAGAATGTCATTCTGATAGCACCTTAAAGAGTGAGTTATTTTCTAGCGCTGGTCCTTAGTCAGTAAACAATACCTCAAGAAGTACTGTACATCGCAACGTTTCAAAGACAGAGTCTTGTTCTATGAAGCACTGATGCCGCACTTGTCTAAAACTGGGTGCAAATCCTAAAACAAATACAACTGAATAAAACTCAGCATCAAACAAAACAAAAGTCAACATTTGAACAAAACAAAAGAACTCTTCACCTTATAATTTTTTTAAAAAAAAAAAAAATCTCTGCACAGACATTTCAATAAAATTAAGCACTGCATGAACTTCTACAAACATTCTCTGCACTTTACAATATGTTTTCACAATCTTTGCATTCATAAATCTCAGCAACATGTTCGATCTCCGCATTCATAAACTTCGCATTCCCAAATATCAACGAAATCTTTTTGATTCTCTGCATAAATACATCTGAGCAAAATTCTTCACGGACTATGCATCTGTAAAATCTCAGCAATTCTCAGCACTCAGCATTCTCAGCATTCTCAGCAATTCTCGAGCAATTCTCGAGCATATTCTCGAGCAATTCTCGAGCATATTCTCGGCATATTCTCAGCATTCTCAACATTCTCAGCAATCACAGCATTCGGGATAGGCTTCCACCGTACTCCCATCTCAGCATATTCTCAGCATATTCTCAGCACTCGGGATAGGCTTCCACCCTACTCCCTTCTCAGCAGTTCTCCTCATTAGGATAGGCACAGCCCTACTCTTTTCTCAGCAATCTCAACATTCAACCCTCTAGCATGAAATTGAAATTGAAATCAAAACAGTCTTAGCATTTGGGATAGGCTTCTGCCCTACTCCCTTCTCTGCATATTCTCTGCATTCGGGGTAGTCCTTCACCCCATTCTTTTCCCAGCACAAAATTAAAATTGAAATTGCAATTGAAATTGAAGCACTCTGCATTTTGGAATAGGCTCAGTCCTGCTTCCTTCTCAGCATACAAATGCATTCGGGTGTGCCTTAGCCCTACTCTTTTCTCCGCATAAAACCAAAATTGAAATTGAAATTGAATTTAAAACCGAAGTCAAGATCAAATTGAAATTAAAGTCGAAAGAAAAGCAAAGTAAATCGAATCCAAATTTGAAATTTTAAAATTGAAAATTAAAGTTGCAACTCTTAAATTGAAAATTCATCCTCTTGTTTCCCCAGCGGAAACAACTCTCCCTCAATTCTGCGTTTTGCCCTAAGTATTTTACTTAGGTGACTTTATGTTGGTTTGTTGATCTTCTTCAGTCAACACCAATACGTGCGGTGTGCTTGTCCGACACACCACACTTATTGGGGGTCCATTTGTTGACCTCACTGTTGGTTGAGGACTAGTATCTCTAGGGTCTAGCCATAGAACTATCCTGGTGACTTTCTTAGAGGACTAGTCATGGAACCCTTCCCATAGAAATTCAAAACTCTTCTTGCTCACTTGGGGGTTTTCATATGCTTAAGGCCTAACCTCCACCTTTTGGTAGGAAAAAGGCAAGCATAAGGAATCCTAGGGGAAGTCTCCTATACGTGGTCAGACCTTAGGATTTTCCATGAGGGAGGTCTGGAGATCACCACTCATACACTTAAAATTCACAACATACACATACTGCACATCCTAATTTCAACCCTGAACTCTTTGGAAACTCATGTGGATAGCCCAGCCCTAAGTCTATGACTAAGTGGTAGGGACCAATACATAGAGGACCAAATGTAAGTGATCCTTGGTCATTACATCCTGCTCACCTTGAAGCCACCTTCAAATTTCCAAAATTTCAATTTATGGCCCATTTGCCCCCTAAATAACCCTCAACTACCCAAAATATCCAAAATTTCCAAAAATTACCCAAATTCACCAAAATCCCCCAAACATCATTCCAAGATATTCCTTAACACTCAAATTGACCATTCATGACCAAAAATTCCAAAATTTCCAAAAATACCCCCTAATACCCTCAAAATACCCAAAATACCCTTTTTGCCCAAAAATTCAAAAATTCCAAAAAATTCTCAAAAAAATTCCAAAATATCCTAAAAATCCCCAATTTCATTTTGTTCAACTACACTATGGGTCAATTTTGCCAAATTAATACACTTTCAATCTAAAATCCCAACTTGGCCCATTAAACCTAAAGGTGCCTAAACCAAACCCAATCTTGACCCAGTTGACCCAAATTTTCATCAAATTCAATTTTAAACCAAAATTCAACATCCTCAATATCAACTTAGACTAAATTCAAGTCCAATGTGACCCACATTTGAATCTAATTCCACTTGAAATCAAAATCCCCAATTTTGCCTAAATAACCCAAAACTCCTAAAGTGACCCAATGTCAATCAATTCCTCACAAATTTCAATTCCAAACTCTTTATGACACCTCCATAAACTGAATTTGATCATCAATTGCCCATAATTTGAGCTCAGGTCTTACCCAAATCCATTTTGGACCAAAGAAACCCCAATTTTGACCCAAGCTGAACACATGTTTTAAATCCACCAAATTGACCCTCTAAACCTTGTCAAAACCATTTTATGTCTTCATAAAAATTCTTTTAGACAATCATATCTACATTATTGTTGAAGAATTCTGAACCCCATTCCCACTCAAACTCAATATAACTTTAACCGAACCCAACATGGTCCAAAATAATCAAAAATCCAATCCATGCCAAAAGTGAACCTCCCAATGAGCTCAAAACGACTTTGTGTCTTCATAAAAGATCTTCATTACAATCAGGTGGACAATATTGATCAAGGAACTTGGGCTTCATTCGAGCTCTAGCCCAATCTAAACTCAAGTTAGCCCAATGCTCTTAAAATGGACCCAAAATCCAAAACTCACCAAACTAAAATACACTCACACACACCCACATTCTCCCCCTCTCATATCTCACGGTAAAACAAAGAAAAAAAAAACAAATAACAAAAAATATTTTTCTTCTCCCCTTCACCTCACTCTCCCTCACCCTACCCGCCACCTCACCCTACTCTCCTCACCTTCACCACACCTCCTCCACACCTCCACCACACCTCCACCTCACCTCTCCCTCACTCCCCTCTTTACTCCAAAATCGTGAGCCTCTTCCCAAAGAAATCCCCTCATCATCTCATCTTCCACCCCTTACACACTCTTACGCTTTTACACACTTACTTCACCAGTTCACCCCCCAAATTTCTCTCCTAGCCGTGAGCCTCTCTTCTCCTTCTCCTCCTTCTAAGCTAGCCACAATCACTCACTTCCTCTCTTAGCCAAAGTTTCCAACAAGTGCTTCTCCAAGGCAAGGTAACATCTTCCCCTTCTCTCTACTTTTACTTTTAGTTCAAAATTTCTTAAAGGGAAAAGTTCATCATCATGTTTATGTTTAACTTAAAAGTCTAAATCACACATACATGCATTTTCTTTTCTTATTCTCCTTCATAGGTTTTTTCAAAAAAAAAAAAAATATTATGTGTTAATCCCTTTCACAAATCTTCAAGCTATTTAAACTTTCCCATGCTTAGGCTTTAGGATTTTTTTTTATGCAAAATTATTTAGCTATTTCCATGACTTAGCCTTAAGATGTTTTTCATGCAAGCTAATTTAGTTTTTTAAAATCTCCCCATGTATATTTTCAAAAATTATGTGTAGGTCGTTTATCCTTCATGCTATTTAAATTTTATTCATGCATTGGTTTAGGAATCCTTTTCTTTTATGCAAAGTTATGTAGCTAGTGTTAAATATTAAAATCTAAAAGAAATAAAACATGAAGGGAATGGAAATAAATAAATAAAAAAAGAAAAAGAAATAAACATAAGAATAAAATAAGATAAGAGGAAATGGAATAAATTTTTAATAATGTATAATAATAAAATAACATAACTCTATACATATGTAAAATAAATAAAATAAATGTAAATATATTATATGTGCTATATAATATTGCAAATAAATTATAATACTAAATAAATAGCTACACTACATTTAAATAACATAACTACATACTACTAAAATATAAATGAATAATATATATATATATATATATATATATATATATATCCAAAAGACTTGCCTAACGAGCAAGTAATGTATTAATATCTTTCATCACTACAGTCGAGTTCTTACAAAAGGAATGCCTAGTCTATCCCCATGCATCAAAACAACGAAGGGAGAGGGAGGAGTAGTTCCTACCAAAATTTCCCCTTTACAATAACCACGAGATGCAAGCCAATGTGCGGGAGCATTACCCTCCCTAGGTATATAAGAAAAAATTACATCTTTACTCTCAATCGAACCCTTCACTCTATTCGGCCATCTCTGAATGTACCATGGAGCAATTTCGGTCCCTACGGAAGCTAATGCAATTGGAAGAATCCGATTCCACAATCGGTAGCCTCACATCACGAGATCTTGGCAATTTTAAGAGCCCAATAGATGGCAACCATTTCGGCCTCAAGAGCATCATAAGCATCAATAGGTGAATAGAAGAACAAAAGACATTTCCCCACCCCATTTCTAAAAATACCACCAATCCCAGCCTGCTGCACATTATAGCTACCATCAGTATTTACTTTGATCCAAGTGGAAGGGGGAGGGGACCAACCAGCCACCAGGGAAGGTGAGGGAGAAAATCCAGAACCAACTTGGCAGATATCACTGAATTTGTGGTATTTTGTTAGTTTACGAAAGTAAGTTAAACAATGAGCAGCAACAAGAGAAGCTGGGACAGAACACCCCTCAAACCTTACCTTATTTCTGCCCATCCAGATAAACCAGGCCACAACACAAGGAACGACCAGGAGATTCACCTTATGCCAGTCCCCCCAGCACATCAAAAGATCAAGCCAACTTAAATTCAAAGTATCCACCTGAATCCTGCTAATAATATGAGTCCAGACCTCTTGAGAGAAAGAACACCTAAAGAACAAATGATCCCCAGATTCTTCCTCCTGCATACATAATTGACAACATGAAGGCCCTCTAAGCCCCTTTAATTTAAGGATATCATCGGTAGGTAGTAACAAATGCCTTGCTCTCCGGCAAAAGAAGGACATGGATGGTGACAGCGGCTTGCTCCACGACTCGAGTCCCCACCTAATGTGATCCCGGGAATAGAATTTCGAAAGATAAAGGACCCTGACTTTTGAAGGTGTTGCTTGTTTGGTGATAAGCTTGTCTCTTTTCTCGGGATGAAAGGGAGTCGAGAGAACCTGCTGTAGGCGATCGAAGTTAAGATGTTCCTCAGAACTCTGCAATTCCATTGGTTCTCTGACCAAAAGGTATTAACATAACATTGAGAGATAGAAGGTCCATCCACATTGTGAGGAAAAGTGAGTTTCTCTCCTCCCCACACCCAATTATCTAGCCAGAAATTGACTTGGCCCTCACCCAGCTCCCAGATAAAGGTCCATTCGGCCTTATCTTTGACCTTCGACAATTCTTTCCATAATCTAGAGTCCCCCAGGTTTGGGCACCACCAAAGAAGGATGGTCCTTTCTACGGTATTTATCATGCATGTACTCGTGACCAAATGGTGTCATTAGCCTCGAATCTAATCCACAGTTTACATAAATTTATGAAGTTAAGTCTGTTCAAAACTTTTAAACCCTGACTCCGACTGTAGGGGTTTACAAAGCATTTCCGGGATAACCAATGAATGCGCCTATGTTGACCGGCCCATAGAAATTTATTAAAAATTACGCCAATGCTTGTTTGTGTGCTTTTTTTCATGATAAACATCCGTAGAGCATAGGAGGGAGGGCGATTAATATGCTCTTCGATAATGTTAGCCTTCCCCATTTGACGAAAAGAATTAGACCACCCGGATATTTGAGCTTTAATTTTCTCGGTAATTTCTTGAAATTGAGTTTGTCTAGATCTTCCCTTAATCAAATGGACTCCCGAGTAGGCGATAGGCAAATTAGCAGACTGAAAACTTGTGTATTCAGCAATCCAGGTTCTCATCATAAGGCTAACATTAGAACTGGGGTAGAAATGGCATTTTTGAAGATTAAGCTCCAAACCAGAAACCTCCTTGAAGTGTGCTAGTGTTTTAATTACATTTTTAATAGCAGCTTTAGAAGCTTTAGAAAAGATAATGATATCATCAGCATAAGATAAATGGCTGACAATAAAATTGGACCGTGATGGTAAGTCGAGCTTGGTGTTTGGGTAAACAAAGAGTCCAATAATCTGGATAAATAATCAAATGCAAGGATAAAAATGGTAGGGGAGAGAGGATCTCCTTGCCTGATACCTCTAGAAGCACTCGAAGAAACCATGGCAACTACCATTAACCATAATAGAATGAGCATTATTGCTCGGCCACCTATGAATGAAGTCGAACAAAACTCAGTCGAAAGCCCCTAGCACATAGGGTTTGAGTGATGAACCCCCAATCGATGGTATCATATGCTTTTCTTATATCCGAGCTTGAGTATAACATTGTTGCCTCTACATTTCTTATCTAAATCCAAAACCATCTCTTGGGCTAGCAAGATATTATACGAAATGGATATGCCTTTCACAAATGCGACGACTAGAGGTGATAAGGATATTCAAATGTGGCTGCAGTCTTGCCATAATGATTTTACTGATAATTTTGGACATTACAGATGTAAGGCTAATAGGTCTGTAGTCTCCCCAAGATTTTCTCAACTTATTTTTTGGGATTAAAACAATAGTGGAGGCTGAAAAATACTTTGGAATATCTATACCCTGGAAGAAATCCTGTACGGCTTGAATTACCTCCTTCCCAACAACTCGTCCAACCGACTTTGTAAAAATTGGAAGAAAAGCCATCGCAGTCCTGCAGACTTTGGCACCACCAATGGAGTCTAATGCATTTTTAATCTCCTCTTCCCCGGGGATGTCCACTAAATTAAGATTCGAACATAAAGGCACCGATTCTGTAGCAAATTATTATAAATAGGGGTGGAGCATCTATTGGTTTGAGAGAAAATTTGAGCAAAGTGATTAACCGCATCCAAAGCAATATCTTCGGCATTATGCGAGCAAAGTTCCAGCCTCATCGGTGATGGAAAGAATCATGTTACACTTCCTCTTATACTTAATGAATGCATGATAGTAGTTATTGTTTCTATCTCCTTCAACAAACTTAGCGACGATATGCTTTACATTTATAAAAATCCTCCGAGTACTTGACTCGGACCAACAATCGATCATGAGCACTATAAAGAGCGGCTTCACTACACACTCCATTAAGAAAACCAGCTTCGGCAGCAGCCACATTCTCTTCGACCTTCTTTAGATTAACTCTGTACATTCCCAAATACTCGTCCAATTCCAATTTACGAAGTGCTTAGCGGTGGTTTTATGCAATTTCCAGGAGATTACCCCAAGAGGAGCCTCCCATGGGAGAGACCCACACCTTCTCGAGTTCAACCGGAAAATGCGGGTGCTTAGTCCACATGTTTTGAAATCCGAACATACCTCCGGTATTCTTATCTCGTGTTGTTAATAGAGATGAGCAATGGTGCGTGATCGAGCCGACCATGGATAGATGAGTAACAATGGTATAAGGAAAATGTTGAAGCCGGGAGGAATTCAACGACGATTCCGTCAAGTCTCTCCCGGAGTTCTTCCCCTTCTCCATGTGTAAGTTGGACCACAAAAGCCCGGATCAAAGATAGCGAGCATCGACAATAAATTGATTGAACCTATTCATGGAAGCCAAGCTAGGAGAGACTTATATATATATATATATATATATATATATATATATATATATATATATATATATATATATATATATATATATGTATGTATGTATGTATATGAATAATAACAATATGTAAATAATAAAAAGTAATGTGATAAGAATAAAATAAATGATTATAAACCTAAAAGATAATGAAAAAATAAGAAAAGGATAATAATAATAAAATAATAATTGTTAATATAAAAAATAAGTAAATAAAAAAGTCATTCTTTTTAAAAAATAATATAAATAAATAATAATTCTAATAGCTTTAAATAAAGGATAATAATTTAAAATAAATGAAAGGATAATTTAAGAGAGAGAATATTAAAAAACCTTTATAAATAGATAAATAATAATAAAAATAAGCAAATAAAAATACCGTGCCTCTTTAAAATAATCTAAATGTAAACATATATATTTAAATAATAATTAAAAAAAATAATAACTTAATATAAATTATCATAACTTTAAATAAAGAAAAGAATAATTTAAGAGAGAGAAAATGAAAAGTCTTATAAATAAATAAATAATAATAAAAATGATAATAATAAATAATGTAAATTAATCATATAAATTAACAATGATAAATCAATAATATTTAAGTGATAAAAATGTACATATAATTAATTAAAATAAAATAACTTATAAGGGATAATAAAAATAAATAATACATATATATATATATATATATATTGAAAATAATTTAAATAATATAAATGAATAATGAATTAAATTGAAAAAATTAAATAGTAATTAAATTAAATAAATTAAACTAAATAATAATTAAATTAAATAAATTACATTAAATAATAATTAATTAAGTAAACAACAAACAACAATTAAATAAATAAAAGTTTAAATTAAATAAATTAATTAAATTAAATAAATCAAAATTATATTAAATTAAATTATTATGTAAATAAATAAATAATTTAAAATTAAATTAAATTAATTAAATAAATTAAATTAAGTTAAATAAATTAATGAAAACTGATAATTAAATTAAAATTAAATGATAATGTAAATAATAAATTAAATAAAATTAAACAAATCAAATAATATTAAATTAAATTAAATTAAATAATAATATAAATAAAAATTAAATTAAATTAATTAAATAAAGTAATTAAATAAATTAAATTGATAATGTAAATAAATAATAAATTAAATTAAACTAAATAAATTAAATAAATTAAATTAAATTAAATTAAATAATAATGTAAATAAATAGTAATTTAAATTAAATTAAATTAAATTAAATTAATTAAATTAATAATAATTGTAAATAATAATAAATTAAATTAAATAACAAAATAAATTAAAATAAAATTAAAGATAATAATTGAAATAAATAAATATTAAGTTAAAGTAAAATAAAATAAATACATTAAATAAATAACAATTAATTAAATAAAACAAATAAATAATAACCAATTAGTTAAATAAAACAAAAAAAGTAAATGATGATAAAGTAAATAAATCATAATGAATTAAATAAAGATAATAAATTAAATAAACCATAAAGATAATAATAATTTTAATTACACATAAAAGATAATAATTTTAAATAACATAACAACACATAATAAAAATAACAATAATAAAACACATAAATAATAAATAACAATAATAACATAAAATAATAATACATAACAATATAAACAATAATAACATAATAAAATGATAATATATGAATAACACAACCATCACAAATCACAACAACAACAACAATCCCGACCACAATACGATACCAACACGATAACAATCAAACCTAGGATAGGCCCCCTGAGGCATGACCTATTTTCCCCTTTATAAAGACCCCTAGGAAATCACAACTTGGTGTAGAAAACATAACAAGAATACCCTTATGCTTAGTGAATGCATGGAGTAACCCAAATTTTTACCCGATGTCCACATAACCTTCCCAATTCATATTCCAAACTCAAAATCCCTAGGTTTAAATCCCAGCACAAACAAAAACCAAAACCCAAACCAAAGCCAAAACCAAAACCAAAACCAAATCTAAAACATAAACTCAAACAAATCTTCACAACACTCCCACAAGTCCAAATCAAACTACCAGTTACCACCAAATACAAACCCAAACCCATCTGCCCCAACCTACTCCGAACAACTATGTTCATTAAGCATAAGGGTATAGGTAGGGTGAATTGTTAAGCAACATAATAAGTCTAAATGAGCTCGAGACTTTTCATCAGGATATGAGAGGGAAGCATGGACCTGCATCCTTCTTTGACTGTTTGGATACCTCTGAGGTCTATTAAATTTAATATGTCTGCTTAATGAAACCATCCTCAATTAAATTAACAAAGTTCATTGAAACACAGCATAGGAATTCACACAAACATCATAGGACTTGGTAAACAACCAGGATCTTAACATAGACATCATAGGATTAAGTAGTTACTGCTTGTTAGTCCTACTTCTTCCTGTTTTTACGGCATGCTTTAATTTCTGCAAAATTATAAACACATATATGCAATGCAATACTAAAGTCTCATCTGGGAATGATGAGAAGACCCTCCAGGTACGCTTTTACTTTATTGTAATTTACCTTATTGCAATTTATTTACCTGCACTGCGCTTTACTTTTTTTGCATGATAAATAAGATTGTTGCATGAAAACTGAAACCTTTAGGATAGCCACAAAACTGAAACCCAAAACTAAATTAAAAGTCATACAAGATAAAATTCACCACCACAACATTTCAAAATATAAGATAACTCAAAATTTAATCACAAATAGAACAACAAAAATTACAATTTTTACTAAATTAAAATGTCTCGTCGGATGATCAGGAATCCTTCGGATGATGTAACCCACGTGTTGCTAACGAAATTTCCCACGGTCTAAATGAAAGTGTGGAACTCATTCAGTCGAGTTTAGAAATTTCATCTGTACTAAGTGAATCTGATGAAAATAACAGTGTTGGGATGACGAAACCGTGGGATCTTAATCGGTTCTGTTTAATCAACATTAAGATTTGATTTAATTAAAACATTAAAAAACACTTGGATTTTAAGATTTCTCTAAACCAAAACACTTCTCTCATCTCTTGATTTATGATTTATAAAATTAAACCTCTTCAACAATAAGGAGCTCGAGGCAATACACCGAAGGGCAACACGATCAAGGATGCGAAAGGACATGTTCAAAAGAACAAACAGCAGATCTTCAACAGCAACTCTCTTTTCTTATAAATAAACAACTAGACATAAGATTTTGAGGTAGTTTGCCTAGTGCAACATAAATCCTCAACTCTTTGTTAGGCATTTGTATAATTGTCTTATGCAAATTAAGCCCTAACTGGTTTTAGGACTCCGAGGTAGTTGTTCGGTACGACATAAACCCTCACATCTTCAAGGCTGTTTGTATGATTGTGTCATACAAATATAAGTCCTAATTAATTAAAACGAGCGAGATGAAACATTAAATGAACTCCCAAATTGAACCCAAACAATAGGATAGTTTGGGAAGTTCCCAAGATTCTTCTTGGATCCTCAGCTTCTCCTACTTCTCTTCTATTGGACTGTTAAAATAAACTGTTCCAAACTCGATCCATTCCCTATTGAAATTCCAAAATTCAATCATTTGAAAAACCTTAAACTTCGAAATTCTTGAGAGCAAAATCACTGATCATTATCGAGAGTTTTCTTAAATGATTCCCATCATTTTGGATGTAATTAACTATAGGGGCTTGCCCTTATAGGGAACTTTAAGAACCTAGGTAATATAAACTCTGCTTAATTCATTTATATTTAGAAGGGGAACCTGTCATCTTATAAAATTGCTTCACAGACCAAACAGACGTCACAAATCTTTTAGTTTATTTAATCGAGCCCATCGTCAAGCAGTGTGACTATTCCTCGGGATACATACACAGTTTGTGGTGCGGTGCTCGTTTATATAAACTATTTGGGATGTGAGATCAGTTTGATTTCTTATGTTAAAATTTTCAAACTTAAAATTATTAACAAAAATCAAATGCTACTTTCCAAATTATATATATATACTTAAATTAAATTTAAAAATCTAAAAATATGCCGACAGCCATGTAAACCTATGGTGGGTCGAAAGCACACGCGTCTCCTTCTAGTTGGGCACCGCCTTCTGAGTCAGTGCATGCTTTATGCTCCAAGCATTCATCTGGCACAATCCTAGCCCTCCATTTGATTCACGCTTGATCAGACGACCGCGTGTCTTCGTCCCCAACTGGTGTGCACAGAGAACTGTCCACCTTCTAGACATAAGATCTCTCTTGATACTCAACCAAGTCACTTAGGGTTTGTTTCTAAAGCTTCATCTAGCCTAGAAGAACCTATCCATATGGCTTATACAATATGTAATACAGTGTACAATTATGGAGGATGAAGAATAGCTTGGGAGGAAGAGTGAGCTCAATACCTTTGTCTGAGAGGGGAGGCCTCAATTAGATGGTTGTAGCATCTTTGATTGGTACCAACAAACCTCGATATGGAGCCTTGCACTCCGCTGAAATGTCTGGACCTGAATTTGACCAAAGCCATTTTTCAGGTATGGATCAATGTCTGGCGTAGAAGCCTTCTGTGATAGGGCTTTTATGGGGGATCTTCTTCTTGTAATGATGTGAAGGTGTGGGTGCAATTAATTGAAGTTTGGTGCACTGTGGAGCTGTGGAGAAATTTTTCCTAGTTCGACTGAGATTTTAGTTGTGAAATTGCTCTCAGACAGAGGGAATCAGTGGATGAAGACAGTGGGATCACTCTTAAGACCTCCCAAGAAATCTCTGGAAGCAATTTAGTGGAGTTTCCTTGAGAAAATTGTAGCACCTGATTTTGACCGTGGAGAGCACTATTTATGGCCATGGCCATTGGGCTGAGCTCAGGGGCTAGTGATTGGTGGATTCAACTGCCTAGGTGGAGAGTAGATGAGCTCCAATGGAAATTTTAGGTTGACTTGTCCATAGGGTGGAGTTTGGGTTTGCTTGGCTTGGATGAGGCTCTCGGTTTGGGCTCCTCAGATGAATAGACCGGCTGACAAGGATAGGGGAGCTGACCATGGGTCAGGTGAGTTAGTGGTCAGATGAGTCAGACATCAAGTAGGAGCAATTACGTTTGGTGAGCAATTTTGGAAAGGATCCATATGGTTTAAGCATATATGGAAGGGGATCCCCAAAATTGAGGATCCTTTGGTCCATGGCTCACTATACTAGGCTAAGAGCATCTAGGGTGGTTCATAGGATCAGTTTAGTGGCTGTGGGGGGGTTGGTTTGGTCACATTTGGTTCAATTTGATTAAATGTGGTCATGGGTTCATTTGGGTCACCTTAGGTTCAAATTGGGATAACATTGGTTTGAGCTTGGGTTGAGCCCAAATAATCTAGAAATATTGTGTATATGATTGTCAAAAATGGTTAGAGAAGGATTGGAGTAGTTTTGGATTGGTCTGGGAGGTGAATTTTTCTTGATTTGGGATTTTGGTCAATTTTGGGCAAGTTGGGTTAACATGTGTTTAGGTTACGCTAAAGTTGGGTCAAAGGCCAATTGAAGGTTCCAAATGGTCTAGGGGGATGTCATAATGAGTTCCCAACATCAATTTGGTGGAAATTTTGGGAGTAAGGTAATCAAATTGGGAGAATTTGGGCACATGGCATGTTTTGGTCAAAATTTGGAGTTTTGGACTTTAAGTGGATTTGGGTGAGACTTGAGCTCAAATTGGGGGCAATTGATGGTTCAATTCTTTTTAGGTGAGTTTCATGAAGAGTTTAGAATTCAAATTAGGGAGAAATTGATGGCATGAGGTCAATTTGGGGGATTTAGGTCACTTAGGCAAATTTGGGGATTTTGCATTTTAAGTGAAATTGAACTCAAATTTGGGTCAAATTGAGCTTGTATTTGGTTTAGATTGATATTGGAGATGTTAAATTAAAACTTGAATTGAAATTGGGCAAGATTGGGATCAATTAGGTAGAGATTGGGTTCAATTTGAGCATTTTGGCTTAAATGGATCAAATTTGGGCTTTTGGTTAAATTGGGCTAAATTAGCCAAATTAGGTCATGTGGTAGTTGTGAGAAATGGAATTGGGAATATTTGGAAGGTTTTGGGAATATATGGGAATTTTTGGAATTTTTAAAATTTTGGGCTAAGAGGGGCATTTTGGTTATTTTTTGGAAAATTTGGTATTTTTGGGTAATTTTTGATAATTTGAGTGGTAGGGAGTATTTTGAAATAGTTTTTGGAGAAAAATGGGTAATTTGTGTAATTTTAGAAGTTTTGGAGGATTTTAGGGTTTAGGGGTATTTTGGGTAGACTTCAGGTATTTTGGGTATTTTGGGGGAAAGGGGTTAGAAGTTTGAAATCTTTTGAAAAATTAGGATTGATTGAAGGTGAGTAATGTGACATTATTTAGGTTGAGCCATGGACCAAGAGTCAACCTCATTTGGTCCTCTATTTGTTGGTACTAACCAAACCCTAGCCTGAGACTAATGGCTTGGCCAACCACTTACATGAGTTTCCAAAGAGTTAGGGGATCAAAGGTGATGTGCCTTGTTTAGGGTTGTGAGTGTGTAGTGTAAGTGTGGTGTAAGCTCCAGACCTCCTAGGGTAGATCCTAAGGTCTGACTACTTATAGGAGACTTCCCTTAGGCTTCCTTATGCTTGGTCTCTTCCTCCTAAAAACTTGAGGTTAGGCCTTAAGCATATGAAAACTTCCAGTGAAGTGAGAGAAGTTTGAATTTCTATGGGGAGGGGTTCCATGGCTAGTATTCTAAGAAAATGACTAGGAGAATCCTATGGCTAGACCCTAGGCTATTCTGAAGATAGACTTAACCTCAACCAAAAGTGAGATCTACAAACCTGAGTTACTGAACTTGATTCTATAACTCTTACTATTATATTCATTTAAATAAAAAATCATAGTGTTCTATAAGTGAGAAGTTCACTACTTTGTGTTATATTTTTATGTAGTAAAAGGATTACTTGAAGACAAATAATAGTTAAATTTGGGGGATTTTGATGCACCAAAAATATGCTAGATTTTTGCCAAATAATTTATACTCATTTTTTATGATACTACACTTTAAAGGAAGGAATTCTTCATGATTTCAAAGAGTCCATAATTTAAATGGTGGCCCAGTGCTGTTGGCGCCCTATCCAGCGCCACCGACTCCCAATGTCGGTGGATGTTAAATTCAATGTATTTTGAGGCTTTTTGAAGGGTTGCTTGAGGAAACGCTTGGGGAATTCATTTCCAGATTTGGACGCCAAGAAAGAGAGAGAGGAGAGGGAGAGAAGTCTTTTGGAGTGAGGAGAGTGTGTTAGGGTTTGTGGAGAGTGTGTGGTAAGTGTGTAGAAGACTTATTTTGTGAGGGATTCTTCTCTAAGGAGTGTAGGAAAAAGAGAAAAGTGAGAGATTGCTTCTTCCTTACTATTCTAAAGAGAGAATTGAGTGTTGTAGTGAAGAGAGAGAAGGATTCAAAAGAATTTTAAGGGATTTGATTAGAGAAGAAATTAAGATAAGTTGTATTTAGTTTTGTGGTTTGTATGACTTTGATTATATATATATAATCCATCTTTTGTTGTATCGTCCACATAAATTCTTAGTTGATTTCTTTGTCTTTTTTCTTGCAATGAGATGTGGTGAAGTGTTGAAGTAGATTTAATGTGCCATAAACATGTTTAGAAATTGTGATGATTTTTCACTTTGAACTTTATTTACTTTTCGATCTGGCTAATTAAATTGTTAAAATTTGTTGTGAAACATTTAATCCGAACGAACTAAGTGTTCTACAACAATAGTGGAGAATTCATTAAATGTCCATGAATGAGTTGCGTAGTTCATGGGAATTGAGTGCAAATAAATATGGAAATGTGGTTTGATGGGCGTCGAATTGAAGATTTAAGAGTGACAGGCTGAAAACCCCAATTTAGTCCTAACGTTTGGTATCTAAAGCTAGGGTTTAGCCTTCAGATTAAGGGAACTGGGAGCTCTGAAGTGAGAGCCAGTATCCTCCCAGCCTAATCATAGATTTAGTGACTAAGCCTAGGATTTGTCAATGTACTTTACATAACTTGGAAGAGGGGGTACTTTGATGAGGGTAAAGAATATAAATTCTCCTATTTGGCACAATACAAATTTATTATCAATCTAAATCAATCACACATCATAGAATCATTGTAAGAGGAAAGATACTTTTCCATATTCAAACCTTTCTATACAAAACTTAATGTGTGTGTTAGTTAATCCTATTTAGAAATTTAGGTAGTAATTTTAGTTAATTTAGCCTTACTTATCCTTGCACTAGCAACTTAAATAGTACTTGAACTTGCATTGCCAATTGAGTATTGGATTTCAAGAACTTTACTATTTTTTGAAAAGTTCCTACCTTCCTCTGATGGCGTTCCGGGTACTCAGTTCATCGCTGCCGGTGTCGTCAACTCTCTCATGTCATTGTGCATGTCGAAATGTCTGTCGATGTCGTTGTTAACGATTCGCTACTCTGTTTAGCTATCATATTGCCCTAATCTTCAAGTAATCTTATTATTTTGGATCATGTGAAGAATCCTTAGATTTTAAGAAACTTGAATAAGAATATTAAGAGCTGATAAAATAGAAAATAATAGAATAAGGAAATATCAGTGGTAGTCCTTACGGAGAATATTCTAGAATGCCTTATTCTGGATATCTCCGTATAAGGATGACCACATGGAAAATCTAATAACAAGAGATTTTAGGTGTGATACCTATTCTAGGTTATTTAATTCTCCTATAAGAGCAAGCTCCTATAGTTAATTACATCATAGATAATTAGGATTGTCTAAGAAAACTTTTGACTAACATTAACACTTGTTCTCTATAAAATATTCAGTATGAAAGATGTAAATGTAAATATCTAATCCTGAGGGTAATAAGTGTCATGTACTATCCTAAAGGTTAAGTTTTGTTCTTTCGTAATGTCGTTTTGTATTATTTTATCAATGTCATTTTGGTTCGTTGTTTGTTTTATTTTGTCAATGTTGTTTTGTTTTGTTATTTTTTTTTGTTTTGTCAATGTCATTTTTTTCGTTGTTTAATTCATTTTCTCAATGTCGTTTTATTGTTGTTTTGTTAATGTCGTTGTTTTTTCAATATCGTTTTGTTGTGGTTTTGTTAATGTCGTTGTTTTGTTTTGTTTTTTCAACATCATTTTGTTGTTGTTTTGGGTTTTGTGGCTATCCTAAAAGTTTTGGTTTTGCTTCATTTTGATGCTGTTGTTTTATTGTCATTTTGTTTTTGTTTCGTTGTTGTGGTTTTTCTTTAATTTCGTTTTTGTCCCTTATTTAGATTATCACCCTGCAAAGTAGAGTTAGCACACCCAAATAACATGCAAAGTAAGTCTAAAACGGAAGTCATCTTCAACCTGCAAGAAAGACAGTTTTAGAGTTATTATTGCAAAAGAAATAATGTTAATTTAATTGATTTAGTTGGTTGAATTTTTAGAAAACCTGGTCAAGATGTCCATGGCTCTGTTGTCCCAGGGTCATCTGATGCCTTGATTTTCTTAGTCTATATTTTTTTAAAACAGGACCAGAAAACTCTTGTCAACAACCAGGATTGCATCGTCCAAGAATCTTCGTAGATCAAGAACGCTGGGGTTTAAGTTGCATTTGGTGATCTTCGTTCATTAAAGTTTCATTCAAGTCTTAATATTTTTTTTGGATTTTAGGTTGGAAATTTTTAAGTTGTTTACGATTCATTAACCAATTAAAACTTTCCATGTATAATTTTGATTGATTTTTATATGTTAGTTTTGATTTGTTTATTTAAGTCTAATATAATTTAGACATGGAGAAATGTGTCAAGTTTATTTAGATCAAATGTCTGTAAGATCTAATTAGACTTGAGAATTTTAGATTCAGTGTCGTTTGAATCTAATGTTTTCGAGTTAAAGCTAATATGAATTAGATTTAGGAATTTAGATTCAATCTCTTTTGAATCTAAAGGTTTTGGATTAAGTCTAATATTAATTAGGCTTGGGAATTTAGATTCAGTGTCATTTGAATATAATATTTTTGAGTTAAATCTAATATGAGTTAGATTTAGGATTTTAGATTCAATGTCTTTTGAATCTAAAGGTTTTTTATTAAGTCTAATATTTTAGACTTGGGTATTTAGATTCAGTGTCATTTGAATCTAATATTTTTGAGTTAAATCGAATATGAATTAGATTTAGGAATTTAGATTCGAAGTCTTTTGAATATAAAGGTTTTATGAAATTTGTCTAAGTCTAAATGTAAATTAGACTTAATTTTTAAGTCATAATGTTGGTTGGACCTAAATTAATTTGGTTAAGTCTAATGTTGGTTACACTTAGGGTTTTAGGTCCTGATGTCCGTTGGGCTTAAAGACTTGGTTGTGTTTGATTCAATTTGGATTGAATGTTGAGTGTAAGTTCAATGTAGGTTGAACCTAAGGTTGATGTTCGACTTAAGTTTAACTTTAGGTTGATATTAAGTTAAAAGTTTGGTTTTAGGTTCAATGTGGATTGAATCATAAGTTATGGGTTTTGAATTAAGTTCAACTTTGGGTTGATCTTAAGTTAAAGGTTTGGTTTAGGTTCAATGTGGTTTGAACCTAAGGTAGGACTTAAAGTTGATTTATATTCAATATGGATTGAACAGAAGGGTTTAAAATGGTTTTAAGTCCAATGTATATAGGAATTAAAATTAGTTTTGGATTGATCCCAAAGAGTTGGAATGGTTCTAAATCCAATGTGGGTAAGACTTAAGGTTGGTTTAGATACAATGTAAGTAGAATCTAAAATTTGTTTAGGTTTAATTTGAATCAAACCTTAAGTTTGATATAGTCATAAGTTCAATGTATTTTGATCCAATGTAAGTATGTTCTAAACTTGGCTTAGGTTTAATATGAAATGAACCAAAGGTTTGAAATTATTATAAGTCTAATGTTGGTACGACTTAAGTTTAATTTAGGTTTTAAAGTTTTGATTTGATTTGAGTTCAAGTTGGGTTGAACCTAAGAGTTTGATTTGATTTAGGTTCAAGTTAAGTTGAACCTAAGAGTTTGACTTGATTTAGGTTCAAGTTGGGTTGAACCTAAGACTTTGACTTGATTTAAGGTTTAATTAAACCTAACAAGGTTAAGATTTAATTAGCTTTATTAGGTCTTGTTAAAGTTAAACCTAATTGGAGTTTAAGTTGAATTAAGCATAATGTAAGTAAGGATTAATGTGGTTAATTAGGTCTAATTAAGGTTAGACCTAATTAGGGTTTATTTATCATAAACCTAGTGTAGTTAAGTCTTAAAAGAGGTCAATTAGATCTAATTAGGGTTTAGACCAAATTAAGTTTTTATTGTCTTAAGCTTAATGTGAGTAAGGATTAATGTGATTAATTAGTTCTAATTAGGGTTAGCCCTAAATAGGGTTTAGGTTTACTTAAGGCTAATGCATGTAAGGCTTAAGGAGATTAATTAGGCCTAATTAGGGTTAGACCTAATTCAGGTTTAGATTTGGTTTGGGTTCAATGTGTTGAACCCAAGGAATTATGATTTAACTTAAGTTCATTTTATTGAACCTAAGGTTTAAGTTGGTTTAGGTTGACTTAGATTTAATTTAGGTTGAACCTAAGGTTTTGGTAGACTTTGGTTCAATTTAGGTTGAACTTAGAGTTTATGTGGAGATATATCCAACTTGAGTTGAATCTAAAGTTTGTTTGAGTTAGGTTCAATGTTGGTTGATTCTATAGGTTTGGTTAGGTTCAATGTAGGTTTAACCTAAGGTTAGGTTAAGTTACGTTCACTGTAAGTTGAACCTAGAGGTTTGGTTAGGTTCAATTTGGGTTTAACTTAAAGTTTGGCTGAGTTAGGTTCAATGTAGATTGAACCTAAGGTTAGGATAACTTGGGTTCCAGTTTGGTTGAACCTAAGTTAGAATTTAATATTGGTTCTTTGTAAGTTGAACATAAAGTTTGATTAACTTGGGTTCAAGTTAGGTTGAACATAAGTTAAGGTTTGAGTTAGGTCCAGTGTATGTTGAACCTAAAAAGGTTTGGGTTAACTTGACTTCAAGTTAGGTTGAACCTAAGTTAGGGCTTGAGTTAGGTTCAATGTAGGTTGAACCTAGAGGTTTGGTTAACTTGGGTTCAAGTTAGGTTGAACCTAAGTTAGAAGTTGATATAGGTTCAATATAGGTTGAACCTAATATTTAAGTTAACTTGGTTTCAATTTGGGATGAACCTAAGTTAGAAATGTTGATTTAGGCTCAAAATGGGTTGAACCTAAGTTATAGGTTTGAAGATCTAAGTCTTATATGAATTAGGCTTACTTGTGTTTATAAGTTACTTAAGTCTAATGTAAGTAAGACTTAAGAGACAATCAAGTCTAATGGTGTTAGACTTAATTGAGGTTTAGGTATGATTAAACCTTAGTTAGTTAAGTTTTAGTGAATTAGTTAAGTCTAATGGGTTAGACCTAACTAGGGTTTAGGTTTGATTAAACCTTAGTTAGTTAAGGTTTATTGATTTAATTAGGTCTAATGGGTTAGACCTAATTAGAGTTTAGATTTTATTAAACCATAGTTAGTTAAGGTTTAATGATTTAATTAAGTCCAATGAGTTAGACCTTATTAGAGTTTAGGTTTGATTAAACCTTAGGTAGCTAAGGTTTACTGATTTAATTAAGTCTAATGAGTTAGACTTAATTAAGATCTAGGTTTGATTAAACCTTAGTTAGTGAAGGTTTAATGGTTTAATTAGGTCTAATGGCTCAGACCTAATTATAGTTTAGATTTGATTAAACCTTAGTTAATCAAGGTTTAATGATTTAATTAATTCTAATGGGTTAGACTTAATTAGGGTTTAAATTTGATTGAACCTTAGTTAATTAAGGTTTAGTGGTTTAATTAGGTTTAATGGGTTAGCATAATTATAGTTTAAATTTGATTAAACCTTAGTTAGTTAAGGTTTAGTGATTTAATTAAGTATAATGGGATAGACCCAATTAGGGTTTATGTTTGATTAAACCTTAGTTAGTTAAGGTTCATTGATTTAATTAGGTCTAATGGGTTAACCTAATTAGAGTTTAGATTTGATTAAACCTTAGTTAGTTAAGGTTTAACGATTTATTTAAGTCCAATGAGTTAGACCTAATTGGAGTTTAGGTTTGATTAAACCTTAGTTAGCTAAGGTTTTCTGATTTAATTATGTTTAATGGGTTAGACTTAATTAAGATTTTATTTTTATTAAACCTTAGTTAGTTAAGGTTTAACGGTGTAATTAGGTCTAATGGCTTAGACCTATTTATAGTTTAGATTTGATTAAACCTTAGTTAATTAAGGTTTAATGATTTAATTAAGTCTATTAGGTTAAACATAATTAGGGTTTAAATTTGATTGAACCTTAGTTAGTTAAGGTTTAATGGTTTAATTAGGTCTAATGGGTTAGACCTAATTCTAGTATAAATTTGATTAAACCTTAGTTAGTTAAGGTTTAATGATTTAATTATGTCTAATGGGTCAGACTATTTAGGGTTTAAATTTGATTAAACCTTAGTCAGTTAAGGTTTAATGATTTAATTAAGTCTAATGTGTTAGACTTAATCATGGTTTAGGTTTTATTAAACCTTTGTTAGTTAAGGTTTAATGGTTTAATTAGGTCTAAAGGTTTACAACAAATTATAGATTACGTTTGCTTAAACCTTAGTTAATTAAGGTTTAATGATTTAATTAGTTCTAATGGGCTAGACCTAATTAGGATTTAGATTTGATTAAACCTTAGTTAGTTAAGGTTTAATGATTTAATTAGGTCTAAAGGGTTAGACCTAATTAGGGTTTAAATTTGATTAAACCATAGCTAGTTAAAGTTTAATGGTTTAATTAGGTCTAATGGGTTTGACCTAATTGCGGTTTAAATTTGATTAAACCTTATTTAGTTAAGATTTAATGATTTAATTAAGTCTAATTGGTTAGACCTAATTATGGTTTAAATTTGATTAAACCTTAGTTAGTTAAGGTTTAATGATTTAATTAAGTCTAATTGGTTAGACCTAATTATGGTTTAAATTTGATTAAACCTTAGTTAGTTAAGGTTTAATGATTTAATTAAGTTTAATGGGTTAGACTTAATTATAGTTTAGATTTAATTAAACCTAAGGTAATTAAGGTTTAATGATTTAATTAGGTCTAATGGGTTAGACATAATTAGAGTTTAAATTTGATGAATCCTTAGTTAGTTAAGGTTTAAGTTTAATTAGGTCTTATGGTTAGACCTAATTAGGGTTTAATTTATCTTAAAGCTAATATAATTAAGGTTTATGGTGTTTAATTAGGTCTAATTAGGGGTCAAACCTAATTAGGATTTGAATTGTCTTAAACCTAATGTATCAAGGTTTAAGGTGTTTAATTAGGTCTAATTAGGGGTTAGAACAAATTAGGGTTTGTTTTGTCTTAAACCTAATGTAATTAAGATTTAAGGTGATTAATCAGGTCTAATGAGGGCTTAAACCTAATTAGGGTTTATGGTGTTAAACCTAATGTGATTAAGGCTTATCAGAGTTTAATTAGGTCTGATTGATGTCTTGGACCTAATTAGGGTTTATGGTGTTAAACCTAATGTGATTAAGGCTTAAAAGAGTTTAATCAGGTATAATTGATGTCTTAGACCGAATTAGGGTTTATGGTGTTAAACCTAATGTGATTATAGCTTAACAGAGTTTAATCAGGTCTAATTGATGTCTTAGAGCTAATTACGGTTTATGGTGTTAAACCTAATGTGATTAAGGCTTAACAAAGTTTAATGAGGTCTAATTGATGTCTGAGACCATACTAGGGTTTATTAATTTAAATATAATGTGGTTAAGGTCTAACTTAGTTTAATTCGGTCTAATTGGTGTCTTAGACCTAATTGGGGTTTATTAAGTTAAACCTAATGTGGTTAAGGTCTAACTTGGTTTAATTAGGTCTAATTGGTGTCTTGGACCTAATTGGGGTTTAAAAAGTTAAACCTAATGTGGTTAAGGTCTAACTTGGTTTAATTAGGTCTAAATGGTGTCTTAGACCTAATTGACGTTTATTAAGTTAAACCTAATGTGGTTAAGGTCTAACTTAGTTTAATTAGGCCTAAATGGTGTCTTAGACCTAATAAGGTTTTTTTAAGTTAACCCTAATTTGATT
Source organism: Papilionanthe hookeriana x Papilionanthe teres (assembly GCA_022702705.1). Lineage (NCBI taxonomy): Eukaryota > Viridiplantae > Streptophyta > Magnoliopsida > Asparagales > Orchidaceae > Papilionanthe > Papilionanthe hookeriana x Papilionanthe teres. The sequence continues at coordinate 86,347,082 of CM040423.1, read as the reverse complement.
AAGGTCTAGCTTTCTTTAATTAGGTCTAATTGGTGTCTTAGACCTAATTGGGGTTTATTAAGTTAAACCTAATGTGATTAAGGTCTAACATGGTTTAATTTGGTCTAATTAATGTCTTCAACCTAATTAGGGTTTGGATGAGGTTTAAATTCATATGGTTTCATACTAATTCATAGATTTGGTTTTGATATGGATTTGGGTTCATATGGGTTGAATTGAAAAGTTCAAGGTTTTACTGAGTTCATGTGAGTAAAACCTAAAGAGTTTTGATTTTGTTATTGGGTTCATATGGATTGAACCTAGGTGTCTAAAATTTGGTTTGGGTCCATTTTGATTAGACCCAAATATTTTTAATTTTGACTTAGATTCATGTAAGTTGAACCTTAAGTATTTAGAAGATGATGTAAGTTCATTTGGGTCGAACCCAAAGCTTCAGGGATGTGACTTAGCCTAATTATTTTTAGGGTTTGGTTTTACTCTAGGTCTAATTAAGAATTAAACCTAAGGATTAGGATTAGGTCACTTAAAGAAATCCTTCAAGCCTAAGGGTTTTTTAGATGTAGATTTGAAAATTTACAAATTTACCCTAAGAGGTTAAAATGTCATTTTAATTTTTCAAAGGTTGGAAATTGTCATTTTAAGGTTAGAATTCATAACCCTAAATTGTCTAACCAATTTCCCATTTAATTTACAATTTTCCTAGTTTTTTAAATTATTTTTGAAAACAATTACAAAGTTTGATGAAAATTGGTGAATTTAATTTTTGGGAATTTTTCCTAGCCTTGGAAAAAAAATAATCTCATCGAGACAATCATATCCATATGGCTATATGGGTGCTTTGTGATGGTTTTCTTCATAAAGACTCACCTTCAAGCAAGGAATTTGATTTAAGGTCACATGCCTGGTCTCGAGAGGTGAGGCCTCAATCGAGCATGAAAGGAAGAGGAAGGATCATTTTTTCCTTGCAAAGTCTATCATAAGTCCAATCGAGCCGAAGTGTGTTAAAGTTTAAGAACTTTTACTCTCATTCTCCCTCTACATTTTGTGCTCATGGGTATGGCTTTTTATAGCCATGGGGAAGCCATGGATAAGCATAGGATTGCCTGGAGAAGAAGATAAGTAGCTCATTATGGTTTATCTTGATGATAATAACTTGTTCTTCTCTTATTGGTTAATCCATGATGTAGATAATTCTTATTAGATCCACCTCCCTCATATGAATTCATGGGCCATTTAATAAATTGGGGATGAGATGACACATATGACTATTTTCACAATTTGGTCATGATGACGCTAATTATGATTAGGATAAGGATTTAAATTTGTCATTCACTTATTGGATGGAGGTAGTGGTGAGTGATGAGCGCACCATAACTTTACTCCAATTTTCATGATGGAACGACACATAAGCTTCTCATTCCCTCTCTTTAATGGTTTGGTTATGATGAACCTAACCACGGTGAAGATTTGGCATGTAATTTTCAGCCTCCTTCCATTAGTTAGCTCTTATTGTGGATAAGAGCAAATGATAGGCTAGGTAGACCTTCCCCATATACTTCTTTCCAAACACTTAATGAGTTTGTGGAGAGGATGAAACATGGATCTTCTCTTTCCTTACTTTTATGGAACGTAATGATGAGGCCAATTATGATGAGGAGGATGGCATGGTTAAGTTTCTTTTTTCCATTGGATTAGGAGGGAGGTGAGTGGTGACTTCTCCTCATCATTATTCAAAAATTCATGGGGGAATGACACGTCATTACTCCCTTCATGATATTTTTTTGTATTTTGTCAAAGGGGTGACACATATCCCTCTTTATGTCATATTTTTTTATTTGATCATAATGACCATAATCATGTATTGGATAAGGGTTTAGATATGTTTTATTCACTCGTTGGATGAAGATGGAGGTGTGTTATGAGTCGCCATATTTTCCTTCCATGTTTCATGAAGGAATGACACATATGCCTTCCCATTCTCTATTATTATAATTCTGTCATGATTACCCTACTTATGTATGGGATAAGTGTTTAGATGGGTCTTTATCCCATTGGTTGGAGGTGGTGATGAGTGATGAGCTCAACATGTCTTCCTTCCATGTTTCATGAAGGAATGACACATCATTTCCTCCTTCATGATGGCTTCATGATGATTTTTTTCTTTTGTTAAGGATGATGTGTCATGGGTCATAATAGGTTTTATGTGTCATGGGTGACCAATTAGTGACCCTACATATGTCAAATTAATTTTAAAAATCATTTATGGATTTTAGATGTCATATGTGTCCATGTGATGTCATGTGTGAGGTCATATGAGATGTCATGTGTGATTTCATATGTGATGTCATGTGTGATGTTATATGTGATCTCATGTGTGATGTCATATTCATATGTGATGTCATGTGTGATGTCATATGTGATGTTATGTTTGATGTCATGTGTGATGTCATATGTGATGTTTTTCATTTTATATTATGGTTATGTGATTATAATTCATTTTAAATTAATTATGTAATTAATTAAAAATGTATGAAATTATAATATTAACCTATAAATTTGTCAAAATGATTTTCGGTTTTGACCATTTGACTAACCTTATCAATTTGGTTCAAGATTGACTATTTTGACCCAAGTTGACCAAAGTTGACCAAAGTTGACCAAGGTTGACTATAGTTGACTAGGTTTGACTAAAATTGATCATGATTGACCAAAGTTGACCAAGGATGAATAGGTTTGACCAAAGTTGCTAAGGTTGACCATGATTGACCAGGGTTGACCAAAGTTTACCATGGATAACCAGGTTTGACCAAAGTTAACCAGGTTTGACCAAAGTTTACCAGGTTTTCCAAGGTTGACCAAGGTTGACCAAAGTTGACCAAGGTTGACTAAAGTTGACCAAGGCTGACCAAGGTTGATCAAAGTTGACCAAGGTTGACCAGGTTTAACCAAAGTAGACCAAGGTTGACCATGATTGACTAAAGTTGACCATAATTGAACAAAGTCGACCAAAATTGACCAAGGTTGACCAGGTTTGACCAAAGTTAACCATGTTTGACTAAATTTGACCAGATTTAGCCAAAGTTGACTAAGGTTGACCATGGTTGACCAAAGTTAACCAAGGTTGACCATGGTTGACCAGTTTGACTAAAGTTGACTAAGGTTGACTAGGATTGACCAATTAGGTCCAGGGTTGACCATTGGGTTAATGTAGTGTTCATTAGGTCAAGGATTGATCATTTTGATCAAATTTGACCATCTTAGGTCAAGGGTTGACCAGATGGTCAACGTAATGGTCTTTAAGTCATGTATTGACCATTTTGACCTAACTTGACCATTTAGGTCATTGGTTTGACCATAAGGTCAATTTGGCAGTGATTAGGTCATGGATTGACCATTTTGATCAAAATTGACCATCTTAGGTCAAGGGTTGACCAGATGGTCAATGTGGTGGTCTTTAGGTCATGAATTGACTATTTTGAACTAATTTGACCATTTAGGTCATTAGTTTGACCATAGGTCAATTTGGCGATCATTTGGTCATGGATTGACCATTTTGACCAAAATTTACCATTTTAGGTTAAGGGTTCACCAAATCAGGGATTGTCATTGCTAGTTTGATCATTTAGAATTTCATGTTGGTTTGATTCAAAAAAGGGTATATTGAGGTCAATCCAATTTTTAGGGTTTAAAGAAACCTCTAGAGAGTTTAAAGGGTTTAATATTGGTAGGCCTCCTCCTAGGATATATTTAATGATCGTAGTTATCATTAAGTTGGTAAAGAGGTGTCTGAGGATCTTGAGTTAATGAAGATGACTTAAGATATTTCTTTTTTCTGAGTGTCAATTTGGGTCCTCCTAAAAGGGAGGTCAATAAATGGGCCCCCAATATGTGTGGAATACTGAATAAGTATGCCACACATATTGGTGTTGAACGAAATGGTCTAGATAACCCATTAAAATTGTCAATTTGTCGGGGGTTATGAAAGTTATATGGTTATACCATGTCAGGTATTTGTCTTTTAAATTTATTGGATAACTGGTTGATATGACTACAAGAAAGGTATGATTCCATGTCAAAGAGGACTTATTTTAATAGCCATAAAAAAGATGGTTTCCATATTCCATTAAAGGGGGTCTTATATCATCTTTATGAGTAATGAATAGAGGGATGATATGACTATAATAAAGCCATGATCCCATATAAGGAAAGGCTTACATCTAACAACAAAAAGAAAGATGGATGCCATATTCCATTAAAAAATGTCTTATATCATCTCTCAAAGATGTCAATGTTGGTATGTCGATATTGAGAAATAATGTTATGAGACTTACATTTTATCTCAAAAGAAAGAGAGCAGATGTAAAATGTCGGTATTCAGAAGGAATGTTATGAGACTTATATTTTAATTCAAAGGAGCGTGAGTAGATGTCAAATTTCGGTATTGAGAAGGAATGCCATGAGACTTACATCCTATCCCAAAAGAAAGAGAGTAGATGTCTTATTCTAAGATGGGTGTCTTATACTACTTCTTTAGAAGATGTCAAATGTCGAAGTGTAGGTCTTGAGAGGGAATGCTATGAGACTTATATCTTATCTCAAAATTGAAAGAGTAGATGTCGTATTCCATTGAAGGAGGTCTTATACTTTTTCTTAGAAGATGTCAAATGTCGATATGTTGGTCTTGAGAGGGAATGGTATGAAACTTATATCCTATCTCAATGAAAAGTGAGTAGATGTCGTATTCTATGAAGGAGTTCTCATACTACTTCTTAGAAGATCTCAAATGTCGATATGTCGATATGTCGATATTGATAAGGAATGATATGAGACTTATATCCTATATCAAAATAGAGGAGTAGATGTCAAATGTCGGTATGTCGGTTTTGAGAAGGAATGTTTGGAGACTTATATCCCTTCTTAAAGGGAAAGTTAGAGGAAAACCATAATCTATGTCAGGAAGTTTTCATATAGCAAGTGAGAATAGATGTCATATTCCATTTAAGGAGGTCTTATACCATTTCTCATAGATGTCAATGTCTGTATATCAGTTTTGGAATGGAATGCTTGAAGACTTATATCCTTTCTCAAAGGAAAATCTTGAGGAAAACCGTAATTCCATATCAGGAAGGTTTTATATCCAATAGCAAATCAGAATAGATGCCACATTCCATTTAAGGAGGTCTTATACTATGTCATAGAGATGTCAAAGTCAGATTCCTGTTTCATCAGAAACAAATGCCATATTTCCACTTCGTGAAAGGTATTACATGCAATAGTTGGGGAGAGAGTAGGTGTCATACCATCTCTCAGAAATTTCAGATGTGGATATGTTGATTTTGAGAAGGAATGCTATGCAACTTATAACCTTTCTCAAAGAAAGAGCTAAAGGAATGTCATATTTCCGTGTCAGAAAAGGTCTTATATCCAATAACTGGAGAGAGAGTGGGTGCCATACCATCTCTCGAAAATGTCAGATGTTTATATGTCTATTTTGAGAAGGAATGCTATGTGAATTATATCCTTTCAAAAAAAAGCTAAAGGAATGCCGTATTTCCGTGTCAGGAAAGGTCTTATACCCAATAACTGGAGAGAGATTGGGTGTCATACCATCTCTTAGAAATTTAATGTGTCGATATGTCGATTTTAAAAAGGAATGCTATGCGACTTATATCCTTTCTCAAAGAAAGAGCAAAAGGAATGTCTTATTTCCATGTCAGGAAAAGACTTATATCCAATAACTAGAGAGAAAGTGGATGTCATACCATCTCTTGAAAATGTTAGATGTTGATATGTTGATTTTGGGAAGTAATGCTACGTGACTTATATCCTTTCTCAAAGAAAGAGCTAAAGGAATGATACATTTCCATGTCAGGAAAGATTTTATATCCAATAGAGAGAGAAAGTGGATGTCATACCATCTCTCAAAAATGTAAAATGTTGATATGTCGATTTTATGAAGGAATGTTACGCAACTTATATTCTTTCTCAAAGAAAGAGCTAAAGGAATGCCATATTTCCGTATCAAGAAGGGTCTTATATCCAATAACTAGGGAAAGAGGGATGTCATACCATCTCTCAGAAATTTCAGATGTTGATATTTCAATTTTGAGAAGGAATGCTATGCGATTTATATCCTTTCTCAAGCTAAAGGATTGCCATATTTCCGTATCAAGAAGGGTCTTATATCCAATAACTAGGAAGAGAGTGGATGTCATACCATATATCAGAAATGTCAGATGTCGATATGTTAATTTTGAGAAGGAATGCTATGGAACTTATATCATTTCTCAAAGAAAGAGCTAAAGAAATGACATATTTCTGTGTTAGGAAGGGTCTTATATCTTGTATCAGGAAAGAAATTAGATGCCATATTCCTTCAAAGGAGGTCTTATACCATTTCTCTGAAATGTCAATTGTCGGTATTGTCAATTTAGAAAGGAACGCTAGGAGACTGATATCCTTTTCCAAAGCAGTGCTAAAGGAAAGCCATAATTCCGTGTCAGGAAGGTCTTATATCCAGTAGCAAGAAAGAAAATGGATGTCATATTCCATTAAAGGAGGTCTTATTTCATTTCTTTAAAATGTCAAATGTCGTTATTGTTAATTGGAAAGGAATGCTAGGAGACTAATATCCTTTTCCAAAGAAGTGCTAAAGGAGAGCCATGATTTCGTGTCAGAAGGTCTTATATTCAGTAGCAAGAAAGAAAATGGATGCCATATTCCATTAAAGGAAATCTTATACCATTTCTCCATAATGTCAAATGTCAATTTTGTCGATTTTGGGAAGAAATGCTTGGAGACTTATATCCAATCCCAAAGAAAGAGACTAATTGAATGCCATAGCTTCATTCAGGAGGGTCTTATATCCCATAGTGGAAGAGAATGTGTAGAGAAAAACATAGAGCTCACTGACATGTTTTGAATTCTTAATGTTTATTAGGCTTAAGTCTCCCGAAGGAAATTAATTTTTGCCAATATTTTTCATTTTAGTTTGTGAGAGGATTCAGAATTAATTTTATCTTGTTTCATGATGTTGGGCTTGATTTCATTTTTGTTTTTGTTGTTTGTTCCCCAATTTACAAAACATGTCATTCATTGTTATTTATGTTGCATAATTTTTTAAATTTTAATATCATCCGTTGATTGGGGGTATCATTATTTCTCTTTGACAATGGACCAGCTAGTAAGATCCCCTGAATAGTATTTTTAACAACATATGGGCCCTCCCATGTTGGTCTGAATATCCCACCTATTTTGTGATGAGCAAGGATAGGTCTTTGGAGTGTCAAGTCTAGGTTTCCAATTTAAAACGTTCTTGGAAGAACTAATTTATCGTGGGCCCGCACAATTTTTGTCTAGTAAAATCCCAGATATTTTTGAGTTTGTAAGTGTTTGTTTTATAAACTGTTGAGCTCTTCATGTTGTGATTTCACATTTCCTTTTTTGTTATTTTGTTTTCTAGTTCCATTCAGAGTGAAGGCAGTTGTACTTCAGGTGGAAGCACAACTTCGTACCCGTCTATCAGAGTAGATGGTGTCGATCGTATCAGTATGTGGTACGGTAGGCCCATAAGGCTTCCGTTAATAGCTCGTGTCATTTTCTTGGACTGCTGGTTGACATTTTATTTATCACCGACTTTGTCAATATTGTTCAGATTGTCTTTGAGAAATCATTTTGAATTGAGATTGGAGTCAGATCTTCTAACCATTGGAAGATATGACTTCAGGGTAGAATTTCCATTAATTACTAATAAGATAGCTCTTTTACCTTAGCTCCCTATTTCTAGGTCTAGGCAGATTCCAAAATTTTGATGTGATCAAAATATTTTTTATTTTCTAAAGGTATTTCTGAGCCAATTAATAGGCGACCAAAAGAAAAGATCACTTAACGTTCTCTTGAGTATAATATCAAAAGATTTTTCTTAAGGTAGTTTTCAAGTTTTATCAATTAGGGGAGAATTTGGACACAAATTTTTGATATCATGCTCACCTCAAGCTTCTTCTCAGAGAATTACTATATTTGGTGGAACATATTTTGAGGATTTTGAATGTCTAAATTCAAACACCAATTTTTAATTTCATGCTCACCTCAAGCTTCTTCTCAAGGAATTACTATATCTAGTGAAGCATATTTTATTTAATGATTTTGAATGTCTGAATTTAAACACCATTTTTTTATTCCATGCTCACCTCAAGCTTCTTCTCATAGAATTACTATATATAGTGGAGCATATTTTAATGATTTTGAATGTTTAAACTCCCCTAATTAATAATTCTTAAATATTTCTTAAGACAAATCTGGGATATTATAACTCATTCAAAAGCTGGAATCCAATCACATGGCAAAAGATTAATAAGCTCGTGATAACCCGAGTCAATTACTCGTATTTCGATCACACTATTTTACTTTGAAATTTACTTAGGACATAGTCCGAAGATTAAGGTAAAGGACCCAATTATTAAGGAACTAATTTCATTTCCTTCTGAAATCATATTTTCTTTTGTCAAAATACTAGAATTTTTATTTTGGATTACTCCTTTAAAGATTATATTTTCGTTAGTGCTTGTTCGATGTCAATTCTTATCTTAGCAGATGTTTCATTTTCTTTCGAAAGTACTTCAGTTTGTATTGCAAGATGGTGTCTCGTTTTAGCTTTTGTAATGGCAGTATTTGTTATTTTAGGCTCCAAGCCAAGCTTAGCTAGTTCCCGAGTTGTTGCCACTTGTTGATTTCCTAGACGAGACTTGTCAGGATGCCTAGGTAAGTTAGCCTTCCTTTATTTAAGAAGTCCTCTTTTCATAGATAGGGGAGAATGCACATCCCATCTTGTCCAAATTTTGTGAGATTGTAGTCTAGAAAATAGACTACTAGAGCTGACAGACACCTCTCCCTTTTTAAGTGGGAAGAAGGCTCTTTCCATTATATTTGTTAGATGTTGAGAAGAATTTATTACCTTTTAGGAGGTAAGCATGCCAAAAATACACTTCTCATATTCAAAGGTTTCAACTTTATTTGTTGTTTTGATTTCATCCTTCTTCATTTTTTCTCAGAGCAGAGCGATTTCTATTTCTCCGCTGAGTGCGGGTCAACTGACCAGTCTTAGAACTGGACCCAACCTCGAAAACAGATGATTGTGGAGCATCGTCCTTCTGTTCAACATAGATCTTGTTTCCATTACGTTCAATTTCTTCCTTTCATTCAGTAGTAAGATAGATCATAATGGACTTCAAAACAGCTTGCTTTGTGGAAGCTCCCGCCGATAGAGCTGTCTTAAGAGGAAGGAAATCTTTGTTGGATTTTAGATCAAATTCTTGTAAAGGTTCTTGTCGGCCGTTAAAAGTTGTTTGTGATCATGATGTATTTTAAAATATATATAGTTTTGTAAATAAGGTTTTGAAAACAAGGTTTTAATTTTGAAGAATATAAAATCAAACTGATCTCATATAAACGTTAGTTTAGATAATCAAGTGTTTCATCACAAGACTTGTATCTATTCCGAAAAATAGATACATTGCTTGGGGTGAGGCTTGATCAAATAAACTAAAGAATTCATGATATACGTTTGGTCTGCGAACCATTGTTGGCTGACAATTTCCCTTATCTAATATTAAGGAATTAGATAGGGTTTATATTACTCTGGGGTCTTTAAGTTTCCTATAAGGGCAAACCGCGGTCACCTAAGAAAACTCTTGATATATATCAGGAAATATTTATATTCATGACTTCTAAAGGTAAGGTTTTCAAAAAAAAATTGATAATCGGAAATTCAATAAGTGAATGGCTGAAATTTTGGAACATTTCATTTTATCAGAATCCAAAGGAGAGAAGGGTAGGGGAAGGACATAGATTCAAGGAAAATCTTGATGTCTTACCAAACTATCCTATGATTTAGTTTTGATTTAGTATATTTATTTGGTGTTTCATTCTGTCAATTTTATTATTTAAGGCTTACATCCACTTGATACTGATCATGTGAATGACCTGGAAGATAAGAGGATTTATATCATACCCGATGAAAACCTCAGAATCCTAAGAGAAGTTAGGGCTTATGTTTCACAACATGGTTATGCAAGAGCCTAAAGAAAAGGTGAGGATTTATGTTGCACTAAGCAAGCTACCTCAAAGTCTTATGACTTGTTATATTAATTTCTAAGGAATTTTGCTGTTAAAGATGGCCGTGCTACACACCATGCATGTTCCAAGCTCCTCGCCGTGACAGGTTTAATTTAAAGAAGTGTCAATTGTGAGAGAGAAGAGAAGTGTCATGTTTTGGAAATATTTTAAATTGATGTCTTAATATTTTATTATGGGAACATTAAAGTTGATTAGAGTGACACCAGTTAAGATCCCATAGTTCCATCATTCTGACACCACTATTTTCATCAGATTCACTTAGTCCAAATGAATTTACTAAACTTAACTTAATGAGTTCCATGCTTTTATTTAGACCGTGGGAAACCCTACTAGCAATACATAGGTTACCTCCTCTGATGAATTCCCGATCATCCAACAAGACGTTCTAATTTAGTTACAATTGTGGTTTTGTTTTGTTTGTGATTAAATTTTAAGTTGTTTTATATTTTAAATGTTGTGGCGGTGAATTTTATCTTGTTGTGATTTTTAATTTTGATTTTAGTTTTGCTTTTATGGCTATCCTAGTAGTTTTGGTTTTCATGCAGGGTGACATTGTTATTTAATATGCAAGCTTATAAGCCAAAAAAAGTAAAGAAAGTGTAGGAAAATAAAACACTGTAAACTATAAATGTGTACCTGGCGAGTCTTCTCGTTCCTTCACCTGAGACTTTATTATCTTTACAATAAAAATTTATATTTTGCAGGGAAGTTAAACCCTGTGGATAGGTTCGTCACAGACCTACCAAACACTATGTCATACTTCGTGGGTCTTATTTCTTTATTTAAGAGATTTCTTCATTTAATAAATGTGATAGATACAGTTATCCTACAAGGTGTCCAGAAGACTTATGAAAGATCCAGGAGAGACCCAGATACTTCACATTCCTTTTGAGCTTCCTTGAGGTCTTTTGAGCTTATCATAATTATTAAATGATTTATCTATTTCATACCCTTATGCTCAGTGAGCCAATGTTTTAGTCATCCCGAAAGGCGGGGTAATTATCATTTGGTGCTTTACTTAGGAATTATGTGAGTGGGCCTTTAGAGGCAAACTTAATTTATGGGCAAATTTATCAAATTTTGATGGGCTTGTAATGTTTCAAAGGTAGTTTAAAATTAATTATGTTTTCTTTTCTAATTCTTACCAGTTAATTCCTTAATTAAGCCTAGCTCACTACTAAGCCCTTAAGATTTTTGAAGGTATTTTTATGTCTTTAGGAAAGGAAATTTCATGACCTTCATGATTATGATTCTTATCAGAATATTAAGTTAGCATTTAAACATCAAATGAAGGGGTATTAAATTAATGGAATATTAACTTCCAAAATCAACCCCTAACCTTAAGGCTCTTTTTTTAATTTGATTTTCTTCCAAATTAAAAATAATAATAATAAAGGAAATTTAAATATTTAATTTTGATGTGACAAAATTACAATGGATTTCTACCATTTATCCTTTAATGTTTCAATCATCCAACATAATAATTAAGGTCATTTATTTCCCTTTTCCCGTTTTGATTAAGCCTAAATTTTGATTAAGGCTAAATTTTTCCAAAATTACAATTTTACCCCTAAAGGCTTTGATCACTTCATAATTCATTAAATTTAGCTTAGTTAACTTTGAAATTTTTATGTGACCCCACTTATGGGTTAATTAAAACATTAGAGGAGAAAATGTGATTTTCCAAATTTTAATGCAAAAATAGGGGTTTTCAATGAAAATTCAATAACCTGTCCAAAACAAAGCATATGACTTTGAAAGGTTTATTGGAGTTAGAACTAAATTAGAGGACCACTTGGAGCAAATTTCATGATTTTTTGAATTTTGATTTAATTATAAGAATTATTTTAAGTTCTAGAGTTTTAATTATTATAAAAAATTTTAAAAGTTGAAAATTCAATTTTATACTTTTCCTAAGTCCCTCTATGGTCAGGAAACCCAGAGAAATAAATTTTATATTTTTCTAATTTTTTATTTTAATTATTAGAATTATTTTAGTGAAAAATTAAAAATTCATTTTTAGCCTTTTAAAATTAATTTAAGCATTTAAAAATTTATATTTTGATTTTGAAGCAAAGGAAAGTTGTATGGATGGTTCATATCTGATTAGGAACCAAAAGTAACAATTTGGTGATTTTTAATTTTTTTTATTTTTATTATTATTTAATTACTTAAAAATTTAAAATATGATTAAAAATGAAAATTTTATAAAAATCCCAATTTTATTTTAGAAAAATCTTCTGATTATAGAGAACTCCCAAAACCAATTTTACCATTTTTTGAGTTGTATTTTAATTTTTAAAATTAGTTTAATGTTCAAAATTATGATTTCACTTATAAAATTCATTTAGGTGATCAAATGAATTCCAAATGCCGTGAACTTTTTATAGGGAGTTCCCTGACCTCTAAGGTACAGTGGAGAATTATTTTTGAGTGATTTCCATATTTAATAAACTCAAATTAATTTAAATTCAGCTCTAAACCAAGTTGATGATTAGGTAATTTCTTGATGATTTAACCCATAAAAATTTTATTATAGAGTCCTCTGGCCATAGGAAACCTACCATGATTTTTCTTAATTTTTATAACCACCATGCTAATGATTTTAATTAAATTATCAAAATAAATGCAAAAATTTGGAAAATATAGATCTCCTCATAGAGGTCTTCTATAACTTTGGAAAAATTAGTGAAGGTCCTCCATGATAGAGGCTATATTATGCTAAAATGGCAAGCCATGGTGAAATGTCTATATGCATGGAGAATTAAAAGACTACAGAGGGTATTTAATTAATTAAAAATCATACCAACATCAAATAAATTTCAAACCATTTTCACATTATTTTCCTTTGTTTATTGAGCAAGAGGATATTTTTATTTTTTTTTATGGTTTCTTTAGACCAAGATATGAATTTTTGAAGTTCAGGTGATTTAAATAATTCATAAATTTCATATTTTTCTACTTAAGTGACGCGGCGCCACGTAAACTTACGGTGGGTCGAAAGCACACGCGTCTCCTTCTGGTTGGGCACCGCTTTCTAAGTCAGCACGCGCTTTATGCTCCAAGCGTTCATCCGGCGTAATCCTGGCCCTCCATTTGATACATGCTCGATCGAACGGCCACGTGTCTTCATCCCTAACTGGTGTGAACAGAGAACCGTCCACCTTCTAGACCTAAGATCTCTCTCGATAGTCAACCAAATCACTTGGGGTTTGTTTTTAAAGCTTCATCTAGCCTAGACAAACCTATCCATATGGATTATACGGTATGAAATATAGTGTACAATTATGAAGGAAGAAGAATAGCTTGGGAGGAAGAGTGAGCTCAATACCTTTGTCTGAGAGGAGAGGCCTCAACAGATTGTTGTGGCAGCTTCGATTGGTCCCAATGGACCTTCAGATGGAGCCTTACACTGTGGTGAAATTTCTTGACCTGAATTTGACCAAGGCCATTTTCAGGTGTTGATTAAAGTCTGGTGCAGAGGCTTTCTGTGATGGGGCTTTGATGGGGGACCTTCTTCTTTTAATGTTGTGAAGGTGTGGGTGCAGTTAATGGAAGTTTGGTGCACTGTGGAGTTGTGAAGAAATTTGTCCTAGTTTCAGCTGAGATTTAAGTGGTGAAATTTTTCTCATACAAAGGGAATCTATGGCTGAAGACAGTGGGATCACTCTTAGGACCTCTCAGGGAAGCTCTGGAAGCAATTTGGTGGAGTTTCCTTGAGAAAATTTTAGCACCTGGTTTGGCCGTGTAGAGCTCTATTTATGGCCATGGCCATTGTGCTAACCTTAGGGGCTGGTGATGGGTTGATTCAACTGCCTATGTGGAGGCATATGAGCTCTAATGGCAATTTTAGGCTGACTTGGGCATAGGGTGGAGTTTGGGTTTGCTTAGGTTGGATGTGGCTCTGGTTTGGGCTGCTCCGGTGACTAGGCCAGCTGACAAGGACAAGGCAGCTGGCCATGGGTCAGGTGAGTCAGTGGTCAGGTAAGCCAGGCCATCAAGTGAGAGCAATTAAGTTTGGTGAGCAATTTCGGCAAGGATCTGTATGGTTTAAGCAAATATGGAATGAGATCCACCAAATTGAGGATCCTTTGGTCCATGGCTCACTAGATTGGGCTAAGAGCATCTAAGGTGGTTCCTAGGATCAGTTTAGTGGCTGTGGAAAGGTTGGTTTGGTCACATTTGGTTCAATTTGATTAAATTTGGTCATGAGTTCATTTGGGTCACATTGGGTTCAAATTGGGCTAACTTAGGTTTAAGTGGATTTTGGTGAGACTTGGGCTCAAATTGGGGGTAATTGATCGTTCAATTCAGTTAGGGGAGTCATGAAGAGTTTAGAATTCAAATTGGGGAGAAATTGATTGGCATAGGTCAATTTGGGGGATTTGGGTCACTTAGGCAAAATTGGGGCTTTTAGATTTTATGTGAAATTAAACTCAAATTTAGGTCCAATTGGGCTTGTATTTGGTTTAGATTGACATTAGAAATGTTGGATAAAAGTTTGGATTTGAAATTGGGTAAGATTGTGGTCAATTGGTTAGACATTGGGTTCAATTTGAGCACTTTTGGATTAAATGGATCAAATTGTGGCTTTTGGTTAAATTGGGATAAATTAGCCAAATTGGGTCATTTGGTAGTTAAGACAAATGAAATTGGGAATATTTGGGAGGTTCTGGGAATTAATGGGAATTTTTGGAATTTTTGGAATAAGAGGGGCATTTTGGTCATTTTGGGGATTTTTTGAGAAATTTGGCAATTTTGGGTAATTTTGGTTAATTTGAGTGGTAGGAATTATTTTTGGCATGATTTTTGAAGAATTATAGGTAATTTGGGTGATTTTGGAAATTTTGGGGATTTTAGAGTTTTCGGGGTATTTTGGGTATTTCTGGTATTTTGGGGCAAAGGGGTTGGAAATTTAAACTTTTTTGAAAAATTTGGAATTAGTTGAAAATGAGTAATATGGCATTATTGAGGTTGAGCCATGGATCAAGGGCCACCCTCATTTGGTCCTCTATGTGTTGGAACTAACCAAACCCTAGCCTGAGGCTAATGGCTTGGGAAAACCACTTACAAGAGTTTCCAAAGAGTTAGGGGATCAAAGGTGATGTGCCTTGTTTAGGGTTGTGAGTGTGTATTGTAAGTATAATGTAAGCTCCAGAGACCCCCCCCCCAAGGTATATCCTAAGGTCTAACCACCTATAGGAGACTTCCCATGGGCTTCCTTATGCTTGGTCTCTTCCTCCCAAAAGCTGGAGGTTAGGCCTTAAGCATACGAAAACTCCCAGTGAAGTGAGAAAGTTTGAATTTCTATGGAGAGGGGTTCCATGACTAGTCTTCTAAGAAAGTCACCAGGAGAGTCCTATTGCTAGACCTTAGGTTATTTTAAAGACAGACTAGACCTCAACCAAATGTGAGGTCAACAGTTCTATGACTTCAGAAGTAGATGTCTTCACCATGGCATGTAGTAGGCCACTAAAAAGTACTTTAATATTTCTTGTCAACCGGTAAAACATAACTTTGGAGTAGAAAATATCAAATTCCTAGAGATCCTTTACAGCAGTTCTTCAATCAAAATGTCATCATTTTTATTTCAGATTCATTATGTAAATTGGGGGTTTATTATATTATGTCAATTTGTTATGTCAAAATTTGTCATAGATAACTCCTAAATGAGTTAGACTTGAAGGAGATGAACCTATCTGTCAAAAGATGGAACATCTAGAGAACGAATGATTTAACGAGAGATGAGGAGAGAGAAAATCCCCAGTAGAGTCGCCAAACTCTCTTGATGGCTTTCTGGGTACTCAGCTCGTCGCCGCTGGCGCAGTCAATTCTCTCTTGTCATTGTGGATGTTGGAATGTCTGTTGATTTTGTTATTTAGGCGTCACCACTCTGTTCAGTTATCATATTGCCCTAATCTTCAAGTAAACTTATTCTTTTGGATCAAGTGAAGGATCCTTGGATGGTAAAAGCTGATAAAACAGAAAACTGTAGAACAAGGAAATATCAGTGGTAGTCCTTACGGAGAAGATTCTAGAATGCCTTATTTTGGATATCTCTGTATAAGGATGACCACATTGAAAATCTAAAAACCAAAGATTTTAAGTGTGATACCTATTATGAGTTCTTTAATTCTCCTATAGGAGCAAGCTCCTATAGTTAATTACATCTTAGACAATTAGGATTGTCTAAGAAAACTCCTGATTAACATTAACACATGTTCTTTAAGAAATATTCAATATGAAAGATGTAAATGTCAATGTTTAATCCTAAGGGTAATAAGTGTCACATACTACCCTAAAGGTTCAGTTTATTCTGTCGTAATGGCGTTTTGTTTTGTTTTGTAAATGTCGTTTTGTTTCGTTGTTTGTTTTGTTTTGTAAATGTGTTTTTGTTTCGTTATTTGTTTTGTTTCGTCAATGTCATTTTCTTTGGTTGTCTAATTTTTTTTATCAATATCATTTTATTGTTGTTTTGTTAATGTCATTTTTTTTTGTTTTCTTAGTGTCGTTTTGTTGTTATTTTGTTAATGTCGTTGTTTTATTTATTTATTTTGGCAATGTCGTTTTGTTGTTGTTTTGAGGTTTGTGGTTATCCTAAAGGTTTTGGTTTTGTTTCATTTTAATGTTGTTTTTTTTGTCATTTTTTTTGTTTTGTTATTGTGGTTTTTTTTTTAATTTCTCTATTGTCCCATATTTTACAATGTCGCCCTGTAAAATAGAGTTAGCACACCCTAATAACATGCAAAGTAAATCTAAAACGGAACTCATCTTCAACCTGCAAGAAAAACAGTGTCAGAGTTATTCTTGCAAAAGAAATAATGTCGATTTTATTGATTTAGTTGGTTGAATTTTTAGACAACCTGGTTAAGATGTTCATGGCACTGTCATCTCAGGGTCGTCAGATGCCTTAAATTACTTAGTTCAAAAGGTTTTTAAACCAGAACCGGAAGACTCCTGTCAACAACCAGATTGCATCGTCCAAGAATCTTTGTAGATTAAGAACGTTGGGGTTCAAGTTGCATTTGGTGATATTTGTTCATTAAGGTTTTATTTGATTCTTAATGTTTTTTGTTTTTTTGGATTTTAGGTTGGACAATTTTATGTTGTTTACGATTTATTAACCAATAAAAATTTTCTATATATCACTTTGACTGATTTTTATATGTCAGTTTTGATTTGTTTATTTAAGTCTAATATATTTTAGACATAGAAAAATGAGTAAAGTTTATTTAGATCTAATATCTGTAAGATCTAATTAGACTTAAGAATTTTAGATTAGTGTCGTTAGAATCTAATGTTTTCGAGTTAAATCTAATATGAATTAAATTTAAGAATTTAAATTCAATTTCATTTAAATCTAAAGGTTTTAAATTAAGTCTAATATTAATTAGACTGGGAATTTAGATTCAGTGTCATTTGAATCTAATATTTATGAGTTAAATCTAATATGAATTAGATTTAGGAATTTAGATTCAATGTCTTTTGAATCTAAAGGTTTTAGATTAAGTCTAATATTTTAGACTTGGGTATTTAGCTTCAATGTTGTATGAATCTAATATTTTTGAGTTAAATCTAATATGAATTAGATTTAGGAACTTAGATTCAATGTCTTTTGAATCTAAATGTTTTATGAAATTTGACTAAGTTTAAATGTAAATTAGACTTAATGTTTAATTCCTAATGTTGGTTGGACCTAAATAAATTTGGTTAAGTCTAATGTAGGTTAGATGACCCACAATTTTAAATTATGATATTTTTAATCTAATTGCAACGACGCCAAAAACTTGACCTCGCTATATTATATGTATAGAATTGTAATTGTTTATGTTGTGGATGCTACGCAAGTATACGTATCGTATCAAGTAATACGAGGCTCTAGTGGAGTCCTCGGTTATCGATCCCACAGGGAAATAGAAAATTAAATAACAACTAATTTTAAAATAATAATAATAATAATTTTAAAATAGTATACGAAAATTTGGAATTCTAAATTTAAGCGCAATAAAGTAAACTAAGTATTTTAATTAGGTAACTTAACTAAGTAGAAAATTAATACGTATTGAAAGTGCAGGAAATTAAACTAATTGCTAAATAAGTCTTAACTATTCGAAAAAGTATCTTTCCCCTTGTTTAGAAATTTAAGTGATTGATGAATTTAAATAGATAATTTTAAGGTATTGTGACAAATAGGAGCATTCCTATTCTTTACCCTTTGGTCCAGTGTAAAGAATATTGACTAATCCTATGTTTGATTACCGAATCTGCGGCTAAGTCGGGAGGATACCGACCGCCACTTCGTAGCTCCCACATTCCCTCGTCGGAGGGCTAACATCTACACTTCAGCTCTCAAACAATAGGACCGAATTGAATATTTTAGTCTGTCATACTAAAATGCTCAATTCTATGCCCAGTGATATTATTTCCCTATTTATTTGCACCCTCCTTCCAAGGCTTTTGAATTCCCCGAATATCAGATGTAGTTTTTACTATAGTTGATAATCAACACATTTTAACAAATCAAATGGCCAGTTTGAAAGTAAATTAAGTTTTAAGTAAAAATTATCACAATTTATTAATATATATAAAAGTACTTCTGTTTTAAGTTCATCAAGTCACTTAATTTCATAACTGGGAGAAATACTAATAAACTACTCAGAATGCATAGGAACTAAACTAAGCATGGATTTCATTTAAAGTTAAAAACAATAAATACAAATACTTATCTCGATTTATCCCTAAGCGGACTCCTCGCAGTTCCTTTCGACTCTTCCTTCCAAGACACAGCAAGACTCGCTAAAAACTCACTAACTCACTAAAGACTCACTAATTACACTAATTAAGACTCTAAAGACTGCTCACACACATAAATAAAAGACTCTTAAGACACAAATTGACACACACAACACAAAATAACACACACTTATAACACACACTTAGAAGCTGAATTTCGGCCTCTATATATAGAGGTGAGCAAAGGACCAAGAGGTGTGTAAGCATCCCTTCAAAAAGTGTCCAGGTTCAATGAATCTGCGCCATTTGAACTAGCTCGCCGTCGGCGACAAACTACCTCGCCGTCGGCGAGGCTTCTGAAGGTCTTCGAGCCGCGCTATCTCGCCGTCGGCGGGCTCGGGCTCATTGTCGGCCGAGACGATTATAAATCCTTTAGAATTTTCTTCCTCGTACCCTCGCCGTCGGCGAGCTCGATCTCGCCGTCGGCGACTCAAGACTAAATTGCATTATTTTCTTCCTTTTTGCTCCAAATCCGCTCCTTTTTATGATTTTTGCTTTTATCACCTAAATTCTTCATTCTTGTAACAAAATAAAGAAAATATCTTTCTTTAAAGTGCAATTTCATCAAAAATAGGTATGAATTTCTTAATAAATTTTTCGATGATCAAAATCCCCTAAACTTACTTATTACTTGTCCTCAAGTAATTTTAGTACTACATAAAAATAATGAGTTCTATAATAAGATTTTTCAATTTAAATAAACTATGAATTAGATTAATTAATATCATAATAAAGTTAAATAAAAATAATTCATGTAATTTAATTAATCTTATAGAAATAAATTATTTAGTTATCGTGTCTAAGATTTCTAGCTTACTATTCATTTCAGAAATGACTATATTTAAAAGAATAACTACTTAAGATATTCATATGAAAAGAAATTCAAGAAAACACTATTAGGTAAAATTCTAATCCATAAACATAAGTTTGGAAATATCTAAGTTTTCCCTTTAGGTTAATTCAAATGAAGCCAATTTTTGATAAGGCATCTCCTCAAGCTTCTCCTCATTTTTCTTTTTCTTTTTCTTTTTCTTTTTCTTTTTCTTTTTTTTTTAATGAGGATTACTGTATCTGGAGAGCCTGTTAATAATTTTGAACTTCATTTTCATCTTCATAAATTTGAAACTTAGAAATATTTCTTAGCTTATATATACTTCATAGTTTTTACTTCATTGATTTTCAATCTTTTCTTTTTCACTCGAATACTTAAGAATTTTAATTTTAGAATATAGTTTTCCTTACTAAAAATAGTTTACTATATTCTTATTCCCTTTAACCAAATATTTTATTCTATTTAATTAATTAAAGCACTAGAAATATTTCATTTAACCTTTTATAATAATTAAATAAAATAATTCATATTAATTAAATTGAAAAATTTGCTATAAAAATCATTTTATAATAATTTGAAAATAGAAATTGAGAACAAGTTAATAACTAAATTTGTATTTTACTCCCCCCCCCAAACTTAATTTTTTATATCTACTCTAAATAATGAAAAAGGGAAAGTAAATAAATCATACCTTTGAAGTTTAGGTATTTCTTTTTTCTTTGAAATTTTTGCAGGCTTTTTCATTTTTCATTGAACCAATACTGTTAGTATTCTCCATATATATATAACAATTTAAAGAAAATGCAAGGATAAAATCTGAGATAAGTATTAAATATAACAATTAAAATTAACTCTACACTACACATATGAATTACTAACATATTAAAAACATTGAACTAACAGATTAACAATTTAAAAAACTTAAAACAATACAAAATAAAATAAAAACATACTAAAAAAAACTAACATCCTATTTAACATAAAAACAAATGCAATTAACTAACACAAAAACAATAACTAAACTATTATCACAATTCAAGCAAATTAATCTAACTAACATCCAATGTCTCACAACATAAAGTACTGAATATTACAAACATATAAAAGTTTCCAAAATAAAACAAAACAAATAAAGTCCTAATCTTCAGCATCAAAGTCACAAACTATATTATCATCCCCTCCTTGATCCGTAGGCCGAGAAGACCGAGCAGGATGATACCGAGTATACCTCGGGCACTCCGGAAAGATGACATCTAAATCTCCACTCCTGTAGCGACATTCAGCTTCAAGATATGCTATCTCGTACTCTGAATGTCTCTGCAGGTACTCACTATCATAATCATGTCTCTTCTCCAGATTATCAATCCTTTGATCAAAATGATCAAATCTTCTCCCCATTGTCTCTCCAAACTGCTCAAAACTCCTCCTATGCAGTGTCAGCTCATTCATCAGATCTTGTAGGGTAGGGGTGGTAGGCTCGGGAGGTTCATAGCTAGTAGAGGGTATATCTCTACTTGACCGAGTGAAATAACTTCTCACTCCCGATCTCCACCCTTCATGAGACTCATATTTCTTAATATTGGCCGCCGTGAGTGGGTTCATGGGTTCTATCCACTCCTCATCATCTCGTCGCCTCAACTCCAGCAGAGTTGTGCAGTTGCATAAATCAACCCAGGATGTCCCAATCCCCCTCCACTTTCATTTCCGACGAGTGGCTAAGATATTTCTATAGATGACACTTCCAATGTTTATACTTCTATTGTTCGAATACGAAATTCATAATCGCTCTATCCCTTGTTACCTCACCGTGGTGGTATGTAGGTAACAAAGTAGAACAAATAAAATAAGTGCCATGCTTTAGAATTTGCATTTAAATTAGAAAGAGGAAAATTCACTCTTTCCCGCCGCTTTATCTTCCAAACTCCGAGTCCCGTCGAGTAAGAAAATTTATCACATCTTCTAGAGGTTCCGGCATAGTTCCAAATGTTTCGTACTCATTTGGACCGTCCCGAACTTCATAGAAGGCGTTAATTCTAGCAATGCCGAAGTCAACCATAAATCCACGTACCTTTACCGGTGCGTCCTCTACAACGATCGAGTTAAAATAAAATTCCTTTACTACTTCCACGAGCAGCTCTATTGGTGATGTAGCGGAGATTCTCCCAACCTCGTTCTTTAATGATCCGCTCAACTTCGTCTCCGGATTCTTAAAAACTCGATTAGCAATGCACTTTCTTGCTTGAATGTTTTGAAAATACTGATTTTATGCTCGTGCATTGACAAATCGGTCGACATCGTAATCTACTCGTCTTTTCTGTCGCGGAGCCATTTTTCGATCGATCTATGAAATTCACAAAAATCGTCACTAAACTTCCTAATATTGCTAAGGAGGCTTCCTACAACATCTAAGATCAAATTAAAACAAATTTTATGGATTTCTACCGAGTAACTCTTCCACATTTAGAATTTTTCAAAATTTTTCAATGTGGAGAAAATACATGGTGAAAATCAAAAATTTTTGCATAGGAGTGAAGCACTTACCAAGAGAAGATGAAATCCGGTGTTTTTTAGTGATGAAATCGCCTCTAAATCCAAAATTTCGTGAGCCCTAGGGTAGTTTTTGCGAAAATGAGAGGTTGGGGATGATGAATAGTGTTTTTGACCGGTCAATTAAAGTGTTTTTCGAGACCTCGCTCTCAGTGAGATTTTTCTCGCCGTTGGCGAGCTAATATTTTTCAGAACTAAAACTCTCGGGAAAAATCCGCTGTCGGCGAGAAATTTTTGCTCTAACCTTCGCTGTCAGCGAGATCGATCTCGCTGTCGGCGGGATCTTTCTCGCCGTCGGCGAGATTCCAAAAAATTTAATTTCCGAAATTCATCACTCATTTTTGTCCTTGATTTGCCTTATATTATATTTCCGATCACATCATTTATTAATTTAATATGAAGATTAGCTACTTATACACAAACAAATTCACAAAACACAACAAATTAACTTTAATATTGAAATCCATGAGATGTACAAACTAACATAATTTTAAACTCTATAATCAAACTTCAATTCTCCAATCCTTACTACTAATCAGCATCGCAAACCAATCCATGACACACTAAATGCTGATACAAAACTATGACGCATATCTTAATTAAGTTTGAGATATTCAACTCATCACTCCACACATAATAAAATCTAAATCAAATCAAATAACATAAATACAAACATACTATGGAAATCTTTACTACTACTCTTCAATGTCAGAATCTTCATCTTCTCCGATATTTCCGATATGACGATGATGCACAAATAAGTTATAGAAAGGCCTCGAAGGGAAACTCCGGCTGCATTCTTCAGTGATCCAACCCTTCGTCTCGCAAATGAAGAAAGCTAGCTTCCGAGTGTCCGTAATGATCAAAGTGTTCCTTCATCCTCCAGTCAATGTGATCAAATAAATCAGATATATTGTCGATTGAATCTCTCACTTTCTGCAGTTCTTTCTCCATTTCTTTAATTTTCTTCATAAGTAACTCCGTTTTATCTGAAATAGGCCTTGCTATAGGATTATTCTGTGAAGCTCTATCAGAGATAAATGTAATTTCATCATTATTGTCCAAAGTATGGAACATATCTGTAGGATCAAGCGGCTTCCAAGGTAACAGAACCTTTTTCCAAGCTTCATAAGAAACCTGGTATTGACTGCATAATGCAAAAATAGTAGATGGGTGTCCTAGTCCATGAACTGGCCCATGCACAATTAAACCCAATGCGTACTTAACAATTATTGATCCAACATCAATAGGCAATCCATTTTGAATACAATAATTCAATATAGCGCATTCCTTCGAAACCTTGTTTACCCTCATAGTAGGTAACAATTTAGATGAGATGAAAAAGTGCCAGTGCTTTGAGACAGGATTCAAAAGTGATGCAGAGAAACTAACATACCCGTCTTCACGCATTTTCCAATCTTCCGGTTCATCAGTCAGATATCGAAATATCTCATTCATATTATATCGAGACGGCACAAAATTTGAATAGTGACATACCGGGGTGTTCTCTATAGAGAATAATTCATTTACTCTTGATGGAGTAAATGTCACCCATCTTCCTCGGACGTAGACATTCCCATTGTTGATCGCATGTAAGTTAGAGTAGAACTCTTTCACAACTTGAATAACAACAGTAGACGTAGTGTAACAAAATACCTCCCAGTGCCGCTGCGCGATCGTTTCTTCTATCTTCGTAGTGGAATTCTCTAATCCTCGATTGACAAATCCCCATTCCTTGATAACTCTTTTCTTTACCAAAACCTTGTTGAAGATCCGTCGCGCTTCCGTACTCACAAATTTCCTCCGGTTAAACACTCCGGAATTAGAGGAATCTAAGAATTTGGAGGCCATTATGGTGAATGGAATGAATTCTAGTGAAGAAAGCGGATCTAGAATGATTTAAGAATGGGTTTTCACAAAGGAATTGGTGTTGAAACCGTCCAAATCGGCATTCAAATTATAAATAACTCATCTTTATAACTTCCTCGCTGTCGGCGAGAAGTTTCTCGCCGTCGGCGACTCAGTTATAAAACTGAATTTAATTTAGGCGCGAACCTCGCTGTCGGCGAGTATCGACCTCACCGTTGACGAGATTCCAAAATAATGTCCAATTTCGCTCTAAATCAAATAATTTCTTTTCTCATCATAATGGTTCGAATATGTGATTATTCTTAATAATAATTGAGTAGTAAAATTTCAATAATATAGATTAACTATTAAGATACAATAAAAATAGATAACTAATATGGGTTGCCTCCCATAAAGCGCTTGGTTTAACGTCGTCAGCCCGACCTAATTTCAATTATTAATCGAGTCGACTAAGCATTAAAACCTCTTTATAGTTAGGTCTTATACCTTCGAAATATGGTTTTAATCTATGTCCATTAACTTTAAATTTATGTCCAATTTTTGGATCTTCGATTTCTATAGTTCCGTATGAAAATATTTGAGTTATGGTGAAAGGTCCTAACCATCGAGACTTCAATTTTCCAGAAATAATTTCAATCTAGTATTATATAAAAAAAATTCCCGTCCCGGTTCAAAATTTCTCCGATTAATCTTCCGATCATGCCATAATTTCATCTTTTCTTTATAAATCCGATCATTATCATATGATTCATTTCTTAATTCTTCCAATTCATTTAATTGCAACGAATCTTTTCTCACCAGACTTTCCTTCATATTATAATTAAATTCTTTAATCGCCCAATATGCTTTATGTTCTAATTCAACCGGTAAGTGGCATGTTTTTCCATATATAAGCTCGTAAGGAGTCATTCCAATCGGAGTTTTATAAGCAGATCCTATAAGCCATAATGCAGATGTATAATCTAATAGACCAATCTAACCTATTTGGGTTTACGATTTTTCTAAAATACGTTTAATCTCACGATTAGATACTTGCACTAATCCGCTAGTCCGTGGATGATAAACGATGGATATCTTATGAGTAATATTATATTTTTCTACTAGTTTGTGAATGTATTTATTTCTAAAATGAGTTCCTCCGTCGATGATAATCACTCTCGGCATTCCAAATCTAGTAAAAATATTTTACATCGAAATTTTGAAACACTCTTAGCATCACACCTAGGTAAAGCTTGTGCCTCAATCCATTTGGAAACATAATCAATGCACTACTAATATATATGAGTTTCCAAATGAAGGAATAAAAGGTCCCATAAAATCTAATCCCCAAACATCAAAAATTTCAACTTCTAATATAAAATTCAGAGGCATTTCATTTCTTCTTGATATATTCCCTACTCTTTGACATTTATCGCAAGTTTTAATATATCTGTATACATCTATAAATAGAGTAGGCCAGTAAAATCCAGATTGTAAAATTTTATAAGCAGTTTTATCAGTCCCAAAATGTCCTCCAAAATCGAATCATGACATTTTTGAATAATTGGTTCGGTTTCTTCATAAGGTACACATCTTCTAATAATTAAATCCTTACATTGCTTATATAAATATGGTTCATCCCAAAAATAGGTTTTCGTATCATGGATGAATTTTTTCTGTTTTTGCAAAGTTAGCATAGGTGGTAAAATATTACTAACTATATAGTTTACTATATCAAGCATACCATGGTATTTTCCACTCATTGATATTATATAGTTGTTCATCAAGAAACTCGTCTATAATTTCATTTTCAATATCGGATAATTCATGATTTTCTAATCTTGATAAATGATCCGCAATTTGATTATCGGTTCCTTTCTTATTAACGATCTCAAAATCAAATTCTTGCATTAATAGCATCCATCTAATTAATCTTGGTTTGGAATTTTTCTTTTGCATTAAATATTTGATAGCAGAATGATCAGTATGCACGATACATTTTGTTCCAATCAGATAAGGTCTAAATTTATTAAAACCATATACTACCGCTAATAATTCTCTTTTCAGTAATCGTATAATTTATTTCAAGCATCATTTAGAGTTTTACTAAGCATAGTATATAACTTTAAAAATCTTTTCATATCTTTGCCCAAGAAGCTCGCTCCTACAAAGCAATTTCAGGTGAAACTATTATAGGTGCTCGTAATTAATTTTTCTTTTAAGAGTTCAAAAGCATTCAGGCATTCGATTGTAAATTCAAATTTCTTGTCCTTTTCGAGAAGTTGGCATAGAGGTTTAGTAATTTTTGAAAAATCTTTTATATAGCGTCCGTAGAATCCAAGCATGTCCAAGAAAACTTCTTACCCCTTTTACCGTAGTTGGAGGTGATAATTTAGCTATAACTTGAATTTTTGCAGGGTCCACTTCCATGCCTTTTTCCGAAATTTTATGCCCTAATACAATGCCGCCCGCAACCATAAATTGACATTTCTTCCAATTTAGAACTAAATTTGTTTTCTCACATATTTCTAATACTTTTTCAAGATGAGTTAAGCATGTGTCAAATGATGTTCCAAATACAGAGAAATCATCCATAAATACTTCTATTCCATTGTCAATTAACTTACTAAATATAGACATCATACATCTCCGGAATGTTGCTTGGTGCATTACATAATCCAAAAGGCATTCTTCGAAAAGTGAAAGTTCCATAAGGACTAGTAAATGTAGTTCTCTCTTGATCCTCGAGAGCAATTTGTATTTGATGATAACCGGTGTATCCATCTAGAAAACAAAAATACTTATGTCCAGTTAATCTATCTAACATATGGTCTAGAAATGGTAAAGGGAAGTGATCTTTCCTGGTGGCGGTATTTAATTTCCTATAATCAATACATATACGCCAACCAGTAACTTGTCTTATAGGAATAAGATCATTATTTTCATTGGCAGTGACGGTCACTCCTCCCTTCTTAGGAACACGAGTGAATTGTGCTTACTCGACACTCGTCGTAAATAAGATATATAATACCATTATCTAACCATTTCAAAATTTCTTTCTTAACTACTTCTTTCATTATCGGGTTTAATCTCCTTTGGGGATCCGCTTTAGGTTTATGTTCATCATCTAAAATAATTCTATGCATACGTATCGAAGGACTAATTCCTTTAATATCTCGCTAAAGTCCAACCAAAAGTTTTCTTATATTTTTTTAAAGTTTCTAAAAGTTTTTGTTCTTGAGATTCGTTTAATGCGGATGAAATAATAACTCGGTAAAGTTGAAGAATTACCTAAATAAGCATATTTCAAATGATCGGGTAATATTTTTAGCTCAAGTTCGGAGGTTTAATAATTGATGGAACTATATTCTTGTCGGTGTTTTCGGTATTATCCAAAAATTCAAATCTTTCCCGAATATAATCTAGTTCTTCATTATTATCTTCAATTAATTCAGTGTTTTCTTTTTCTAATTTATCTTCGTAATATTCCTTAAAATGTTCTTGTTGTAAATGTTCAAGTATTTCCATCCGAAAACATTCATCATCTTTTTCGAGCGCAGGATATTTCATTGATTTTGCAATATTAAATGTAACTTTTTGGTCATTTATGTCGGCATATTTTTAGGTTATGTGTTTTATTTTGAAAAGAGGGGGGTCGCCTACAGAAATTGTCGGCGAATTTTAATTTAATTTAAATAAATAATTTGAAAAGTAGTATTTGATTTTGAAAATAATTTTAAATTTGAAAATTTTAAGATATGAAATCAAACTGATCCCACATCCCGAATAGTTTACATAAACGAGCACCGCACCACAAACCGTGTATCTATCCCTAAGGATAGACACACTCGCTTGATGGTGGGGCTCGGCTAAATAAACTAGAAGATTTGTGACATTCGTTTGGTCTGCGAACCAATTTTATAAGCCGACAAATTCCCTCGCTTAATATAAAAATATTAAACGGGGTTTATATTACTCCGGGTTCTTTAAAATTCCCTATAAGGGCAAGCCCCTATAGTTAATTACATCTTAAGTGACGGGAATCACCTAAGAAAACTCTCGATAATAATCAATAATTCTGCTCTCAAGAATTTCAAAGTTTAAGTTTTCAAAGAATTGAATTTTTGAATCTCAATAGGGAATGGATCAAGTTTGGAACATTTTGTTTTTGGAATTCAAAGAAAGAAAAGTAGGAGAAATTACGGATTCGAAGTGAACTTCGATAATCTCCCGACTATCCTATTGTTTGGCTTGAATTTAGGAAAGTCCTAATGTTCATTTAATGTTTTAATCTTACCAATTTTAGTTAATTAGGGCTTATATTTATATGATAGAATCATACAAATTGCCTGGAAGATGTGAGGGTTTATGTCGTATCGAACGACTACCTCGGAATCCTAAAACCGATTAGGGCTTAATTTGCAATGCAAATGCCTAACGAAGAGTTGAGGATTTATGTTGCACTAGGCAAGCTACCTCGAAGTCCTATGGCTTTGTTATTTAATTCTAGGAAAGTTTTGCTGAAGTAGGTTCAAGTTTTGCTGACGACGATGGTCGTGCTGCCCACCATGCTCCGAGCTCCTTGTTGTTGCAGAGGTTGAGTTTTAGAAATCATAAATCAAGAGATGAGAAAAGTGTTTTGGTTTAGAGAAGTCTTAATTTCCAAGTGTTTTTTGTGTTTTAATTAAAACAAATCTTAAAGTTGATTATAATAACAACACCGGTTAAGATCCCACGGTTCCATCCTACCGGCATCATTATTTTTATCGGATTCACTTAGTCCAGATGAATTTGCTAAACTCAACTGAATGAGTTCCACACTTTCATTTAGACCGTGGGAAATCCCGTTAGCAACACGTAGGTTACATCATCCGAGGTATTCCCGATCATCCAACGAGACGTTTTAATTTAGTTGTAGTTGTAGTTTTGTGTTCGTTTGTGATTAAATTTTGAGTTGTCTTATATTTTGAAATGTTGTGGAGGTGAATTTTATCTTGTAGTGTCTTTTAATTTAGTTATGGGTTTCAGCTTTGGTTTCTGTCCTAAAGGTGTAGGTTTTCATGCAACTCGTTGTTTTATCATGCAAGAAAAATAAGTGCGATGCAATTAAATAAATTACCGTAAAGTAAATCGCAATAAAATAAAAGCGTACCTGGAGGGTCTTCCCGTCATCCCAAGCTGCACTTAAAACACAATTAGAATATTTAAGCATTCATAGCAATTTCCTAGGTAAAGCTAAGGGAAGGGTTATGGTTTTCTACCAAGTTCCTAATCCTATAGCTAGTCATTTCTTATGACGTCTAGGTTCCTTGTGTTTTTAGTTTGAAGACGATTTTCTTCATCAAAGAACAACTAAGTTCAATTGTTCTTATAAATATCCTATCATATCGAGGAAGTGTTTAAGAAGAATCTTAAACATCTTTTCAATATTCTTAGGATTGTTTTAAGTCCAAATGAATTTAATCGTGTAAGTGAATCGATCGTCCGAGGTTTTCAATTTTTGTTAACTTGCTCAGTGAACTAGGACATTTGAATATCCTATAAGTGAAGTATATATTCTGTTTAGGAGTTATGACAACTAAAGCTCTTGAGGGTAAATTGGTGTTCAAATGGTTTGTGATTCAAATTTAAGTTCAAATTAATGATTTAAGTTTGGAATAGTGTTCAAGTTATCTTAGATTTATTTTTGAGTTCTTTATGTCTTAGGTGATGTTATTTAATTCAACTTAATTCAATTTAATTTAATTTAATTTAATTTAATTCAATTTAGTTTGAATTGATTTAATTTTTAATTTAATTTAATTTAATTTAATTTAATTTAATTTAATTTAATTTAATTTAATTTAATTTATTTAATTTAATTTAATTTATTTATTTAATTTAATTTAATTTAATTTAATTTAATTTAATTTAATTTAATTTTATTAATTTAATTTAATTTTATTAATTTAATTTAATTTATTTAATTCATTTAATTTAATTTAATTTGTTTATTTAATTTAATTTAATTTAATTTAATTTAATTCAACTTTTAATCTTAATTTAATTTAATTTAATTTTAATTTAATTTACTTAATTTAATTTAATTTTTAATTTAATTTAATTTAGTTTTAATTGAAATTTTTGAAAGAGTTTAATGATTTAATTTTAGTTTAATGATTAAGTCTTTTAATATTTTAAATTTGAGTTATCATTTTAATTAAGAGTTGAATATTAATGAGATGATTAAATTTAGGGATTTTTAAATTAAAGAATAAATCTCTTCCTAATAATATCCCTATTTTAATAATTCCAATTTTATTATTCTTCCAAATTTAATCAATTATTTAATTAAGGTTTAATCATTTTAAATTGCTCAATGGGTTTCTACCCTTTAATTATTTAAATTTCAATCATCCAAATCAGATTAGGATCAAATATTTTACTTGTTAATTTTTTATTGAACCTAAAGTTTTAATTAAGGGTTAAAATTTTAATTACCATTTTGCCCTTTAAGCTTAATAATTTCATAACTCACTAAATTGAACTCAAATGAACTTGAAAGTTTTATGTGACTTCACTTATGTGTCAATAAAGACATGAGAGGAGAAAATGTGATTTTTCTGTATTTAATTTATTTATATAATTATTTTTGGTAGAAAATAGAGATTTCCAAGGAAAATCTAATAACATGATCAAGGAAAATTTTCTGTCCTTAAGAAAATTATGGGACATTCCTAATGACCAAAGGACCACTTGGACCAAATTTTGTAATTTTTTGAATTATATTTTATTTATTAGAATTATTTTAAGTTCTGGAGTATTAATTAATTTAAAAATAAAATAAATGTTGAAAAATGAATTTTATGTTTTTCAAAAATCTCTCTGATATCAAGGAAACCAGAGAAGCAAATTTTGCAATTTTCTGATTTTTCTATGATTTATTATAATTATTTTAGTGAAAATGCTAGAAAATACATTTTTTAATTTTAAAATTACCTTAGAGCTTTAAAAATTAATATCTCACCAAATAGGCCTAAGAAAAATATGGGGTTTGTTCCCAAGTGATTAAAATTCAAAATGTGACATTTTGGTGAATTTTATTATTTTTGTGATTTTTATTATTTTTTAATTATTAAAAATATTAAAATAATATTAAAAATCAACTTTTTAGAAAATTGAAATTTTAATTTTCTTAAATTCCCCTGATATCAGAGAGGCTCCAAAACCAATTTGGTGAATTTTTGAAAGATATTTTGAAAGTTATGAATTTTTAAAGTTTAAAATGACTAAATGGCTTAATCAACCCAATTAATAGGGCTAACCAAGTCCAATTGACTTCAAACTTTTATGGTGGGTTCCTCTGATCCTAAAGGTCAGTGGAGAATTGATTTCAAGTCAATTTGATCTATGGTTAACTCTAATTAATTAGAGACCTATTTTGAGTGTTTAAGCCAATTAGGGTTATCTAAAATGAACTAACTCAAAACCTATTTTTCCTAGGGTTCTCTCGGTCATAAGGAACATCACCAAATTTTCCTAGAATTTATTTCACAACATGCTATTTATTGGAATTAAAATACTCAAAACAATGACATGAATTTGAAAAATCAATAACTCTTCATAGGGATGGCCTCTGACTTTGGAAAATTCAGGGAATGTTCCCAAATTCGAGGCTTCAAAAGCCCTATGGTCTCATGCCATGGTGAATTGTATGAATGCATGGAGAATTAAATGTATGCAGAGAGTAAATAAATTACTAAAAATAAAATACTTGATGAAATTAAATGATTTCTTTTCCACATTATTCTCCTCTCGTTCACCGAGCAAGAGGGTATTTTTCTTTTATTTTTCCGATTTTCCTACACAAAGTTATGAATTTTCCAAGTTTAGTGGAATTAAATAAATAGAAAATACCCCTAATTTTCTACTTATCCACGCGGCGCCGCCGCATCCTCGGCATCTCCGAACTCACACGCGTCGCGCTCCCATTCGACGCCGCCATCCGAGTCGCGCCGCCGGCCCCGCGGTTCTCGTACCGTCTCCTGGTCCAACGCCATCTGAGCCGTCCGTCCGCGCGTGTATTAAATGGACGGCATCCGTTCATCGTCCCCGAGCGTCCTCACCCGAGAGCCGTCCACACTAAATCCCTAAGATCTCACTCGATACTCAACGGATTTTTATGTTCTTATGATCTATGGATTCGTCTTGAAGAGACGAACACATCTATACGGTTATCATGCATTGAAATTAAGGCATTTGAAATGGAGAATCTCCAGAAGCTCGGGATAAAGAGTTAGCTCATACCTTTGCTCAGAGAAGTGTGGCTTCGATCCGAGGGTTGTGTCACCTTCGATTGGATCTCGGCAAGCTCCGGATGAAGTCTCCTGGTCCAGTGAATCGCCTAGGTATGATTTCGACCAAGCTCGATCACAAAGCTTGGAGTCCGGAACGATGGGTGGCCCGGAGAGGGGGCTTTTGCTGGTGGACTTCTTCCTCGGTCCGGTGAAGGTGTAGGACCAATCAATTTGAGGATTGATCCACCGAGGAGAAGTGTCCTGGTTTCGGGTGGAATTTCGGTCGAGAAATTGGGCTCGTTGGTGGGGATTAGGGCAAATCTAGCACTCGGGATCAACTGCTCTAAGTATGGAGAATGATCCGGAGCAATTTTGGCGAGTTTCGGTAAGGTCCGGTTCAGCACCTCCTCTTGGCCGCGAGGGTGAGGGGTTTGAATAGGAGAGGCCGGAGGGCCTCCCGTGGGGAGTCGAGGGCTGGGATCAGCTGCTTCTCGGCATGTGAAGAACGGCCATGGTGGCCACTGGGCATGAGGCGACTCGGCAAGATGGAATTCCAAAGTTTGGCTCCTCCCAAGGTCTCGGCCATGGTGTTTTCCCGCGACCCGGGCGGCCGGCCGGCAGGCATGGGTCACCCTCGAGTCCGAGTGGGTCGTGGTTAGAGGGTCAGTGCAATCAATCGGCCATTGCCATGTGTAAAGTGGCTCGAATTAAAATGGAATGGGGGAGGGGTCATTTTGGCTTCAATTTGGTCAACCCATTGGTTTGGGTTGGGTTCACCCTCCAAGGCCAATTTGGCTCGAAGGGAAAGTCACTTGGATCAGCTTGATTAGTGGGGTCAAGTCACAATCCAAGTACAATTAAGCTTAAGCAAGAGTTAGGGAGACAAGGGAGTGGTTAATCACTCTTAAGAGAATCATTAAAGGGTCCCCTCTTCTTGCCATTTTGGGCATGGTGACAAGTCAAACCCCCCATGGCTTCATGTGGCTTGTCTATGGCTTGCATGGCTTGCATTTGGCTTGAAAAAGTTGACTTGTTTCATGAAAAAGGGTTTTAGAAATATTTGTCATTTAGGGGTAATTTGGCATGAGGCTTAATTTGGAATTATTTGATTATGTGATTAGAACTTAGGGAATGGCTTTGATTAAATGGATGGCAAATGGAAATGTCATGTGGGCTTTAAGGCCAATTTTGGGCTTTTGTATTTGGTGGAAATGGTCTTTTAGGAAGGTTTAGGGAAGTGGGCTTTTAGGTTTGAAAATGAATTTATGGATAGAAATTTTGTAAAGAGGTTGGGCCAAATAATTGTTGAGTTTGGTTTAGGGATGTGTCATGAGTGGTTTGGGGTCAATTTGGTGTGATTTGGACTTGAATTGGTTTGAATTTGGGTTTAATTGGTAAGTGGGCCTATGTAGGTCAAATTGGGCTAACTTGGGCCAATGTTGGGCTAGAGTTGAAATTGATGTAAAATTAATGTTGGGAAATGTTTATGGGAGTGTTTCAAAGAGGTTTTGGCTTTGATGGGTTTTGATTTTGGGATTTGGGCTCATTTGGGCTAGGTTCGGGTTTAGGTCAAAAATGGGCCTTTTAATTTTGGGTTGAATTTGAGTGGGGTTTGGGTCTAAATTTTGGGCAAATCATGTTAGTGTTTTGTTTATGGGGATGTCAAGGAAGGTTTAGAAAAGATTTGGGTTTAATTGGAGTTGAGTTGGGTGAGTTTGGGTTAAGTTTGGGTCATGGGTCCAAATTGGGCTTTAAGGCCAAAAGTGAAATTGGATCCAAATATCAATCAAATTAGACTTGGATTTGGTCTAGATTGGTGTTGGGAATGTTGAATTGAAGTTTAGAATTGAATTGGACCAGAATTTGGGTCAATTGGGTAGGTTTGGTTTGACATTGGGTTCACTTTGGGTTAAAATGGGTCAAATCGGGGGTTTTGACAAAAGTAGGGTAAATTGACAAAATTGGCCCATGGTGTAGTTGAACAAAATGAAATTGGGAATATGTGGGATTTTCTGGAATTTTCTGGGAATTTTCTGAATTTTTGGATTTTTTGGCTAAGAGGGGTATTTTGGGTATTTGAAGGGTATTGGGAGGTATTTTTGGAATTTTTGGTATTTTTGGGTATGGATGATCAGTTTGAGTGATGTGGAAATGTTTGGGAATGATTTTGGAGAATTTTGGGTGATTTGGAAATTTTTGAGAAATTTGGGCTATTCAGGGCTTTGGGTAGGTTAGCGGGTGTTGGGTCCCGGGGTTCAAAAATTGAAAATTTGGGAGATTGAAGATTGGGTGGATGTAAGTGGAATAAAACCATTTTGGTTGAGCCATGAAGCCATATCAAGCCCATATGAGCCATGAAGGGACTCATTTGAGGCATTCACCATGTTGTTCCTAACCCTCTTAGCCAAGGGCTTAGGGGTTAAGGACCATCCATGTGAATCACCTACATGAGTCAGGAGGTCAAGTCGGGCATGGGTGTGTTTTTAGGAAGTGTGTGAAAGTGTAGTGTGTAGGTGTAGTGTGTGTGCAAGTCAACCCTTCACCAGACCAGGCCACCTGGGACGAGTCCTAAGGCCAAAGAGTCCTATAGAACTCATCCTTTAAACTTCCACATTCGATTTCAACCCTCTAGGTGATTAGGGGTCTACGATCAAGTTTGTGGAGTTTGCAGGGAGTTAAGAAGTGGTTTGAATTTCTAAAAGGTGGGTCCCAATTCTAATCCTCTAAGATAGTCAAAGGAAAAGCCTAAGGCTAGATCCTAAGCACTAAAAGAAGAAGAAAAGACCTCATCAAAAATGAGGTCAACAATTGGACTCCAATAGGTGTGGTGAGCCGACGGAGCACACCGCGCGTATTGGTGTTGACCGAAGCGATCAACAAAACCAACACAGATGTCCAAGTAACAAACTTAGGACGGAGTAGAAGAGCTTCAGCTGGTGAGTGTCAAGTATATCTCTAGAACTGGAGATTCTTGAACTCTCGCTGGGGAAAGGAAAAGGAGGCGAATCCCAAATCACATGATCTGGGAGAATTTCAATTTAGATTTTATTTTGTTTCATGTTTAAGTCATGATGTGTGAGTTTAGATTTCAATTTGGAGTTTCAATTTAGATTGAAGTTTTGTTAAGATTAATTTGAAGGGATTTGATTTGAAATGAAAATTGGAATTTTGAAGTTTTAGATGTAACATCTTCAACCCCAAAAGAAGATCGAATCGATTGGATTGGATCATTACAATGAGGAAAGATCGCGAGTAATGCGGTATTGGATGTAAAATCCTTAACCTCAAGAGTTTGATTTTGATGTATTTCATTGCGATAGGGAAATGATCCTAAAGCAATGCAGTCTCGGATGTAAAATCCTTAACCCCGGGAATTTGAATTTGATGTATTTCAGTGCAATAGGAAGAGAATCCTAAAGCAGTGCAGTCTTGGATGTAAAATCCTCGACCCAAAAGTTTGAATTTGATGTATTTCAAAGTGCAATAGGAAAGAATCCTAGCAAGTGCAGTCTTGGATGTAAAATCCTCGACCCAAAAGTTTGAATTTGATGTATTTCAAGTGCAACAGGAAGAGAATCCTAAAGCAAGTGCAGTCTTGGATGTAAAATCCTCGACCCAAAAGTTTGAATTTGATGTATTTCAAAGGCAATAGGGAAAGAATCCTAGCAAGGTGCAGTCTTGGATGTAAAATCCTCGACCCAAAAGTTTGAATTTGATGTATTTCAGTGCAATAGGGAAAGAATCCTAAAGCGGTACGGTCTTGGATGTAAAATCCTCGACCCAAAAGTTTGAATTTGATGTATTTCAAGTGCAATAGGGAAAGAATCCTAAAGCAGTGCAGTCTTGGATGTAAAATCCTCGACCCAAGAGTTTGAATTTGATGTATTTCAGTGCAATAGGGAAAGAATCCTAAAGCAGTGCAGTCTTGGATGTAAAATCCTCGACCCAAAAGGTTGATTTTGATTGAGGTTTGATGTGAGATCTGGAAAGATCGAATTTGAGATTTGAAATTTGACTGGGATTTGATTTAAGATCTGGAAGATCGAATTTGAGATTTGATAGAGATTTGGAATCTGGAAAGATTGAATTTGAAATTTGGAAGAAATTTGGAATCTGGAAAGATTGAATTTGAAATTTGATAGGATGAGTTTGAACTCGGTTGAAATTTGATTTAAGATTTGATTTGAAATTTGGAAGATCACATTTGAAATTTGATCGAGATTGGATTCGAAATTTGATTGAGAATTTGATTTAACATTTATGTTGATTTTGTTTATCTTTTAATGATTCAAATTTTATTTTATCGTTTATTTAATGTTCATGTGAATTTGGTGTTTGTCATTTTTCTTTTAGATTTTTTTTTTTTTTTCTAGGAAAGTTTTCTTTTATTCTCTTTTTTTTTTCTTCCTTTTCTGTTCTTTGTTCGAAGTTCATTTAACTTTAATGGCGTTTCCTAATCAATTTGCACAAAAGAGGTGAAGGCCAAAAATGTGACATGGTCACTTTCATTCCAATCATGTAGAAGATACATTATACATCTTGATCTGGAATATATTCCATACAATCCATGTAAACTCAAAACGGATCGTGTATGATCTTTGTTGATTCATCCAAAAAGGTATCTCGTCAAAAATCCATGTCCGAATAGTGGGGTACATGGTCAATAACATCACCTTCCAAGCCATCCTCGGCAAGGATGCCGTATGGATGTACATTGGAGGTGTGATATTTTCCATGTAACTCACAGACTCGTAAGGCCGGAGGTTCTCTAGCTCCGGGTCCGGTTGGAAATGGTAAGGTGTCTTCCCGTCGTCCATCCTTCGAAAGTAACCGAGATCCGCTTCACCGGTACTCCCGGTATGCAATGCTTAGCGATATCTCGCTCCGTTGCCTTTCGCATCATGACGGAAC
This sequence comes from Papilionanthe hookeriana x Papilionanthe teres, assembly GCA_022702705.1. Classification (NCBI taxonomy): domain Eukaryota; kingdom Viridiplantae; phylum Streptophyta; class Magnoliopsida; order Asparagales; family Orchidaceae; genus Papilionanthe; species Papilionanthe hookeriana x Papilionanthe teres. The sequence continues at coordinate 86,309,741 of CM040423.1, read as the reverse complement.
CTACCGGTAACGGTATCTTCACCGGCCCTCGGAACTCACCCGGACCCGCTATCCGGAGGTCGGATCCGAACATGATGTTACACTCGTTCAGGAAAGAGACCGTGCGTAAAGGTCCGACAAAGTCGTGGTGATCTATGTGTGGGGGTATGCGATCACCCCGTTTGTAGATGTTGATAATGCAGCTATCGGGTATGTAATCTGCCGGCGTACCCTCCATGTTATCAATCTCTTTACCATTCTCTTGATGACTAATGGCATTGGATCCACTTGCCCATGACGGAGTATTCCCGTGGGTTTCCCTTCCGTCCTCCGCAAAGTTGTAACAAGCATCCACATTGTATTGTGATTCTTCCTTTCCCCGGCATCCACTCCGGGGTTCCGAGTATGTGTTTTCCTTAGGCGGCCTCGCTCGGCCCATTCTTTTCAAATCCCGGATGCAATCCACGATTTGCTGCTCGTTCATACTCCGAGAATACGTCTGTATGTAGCTCGAGGCCCTCTAGTATATTGATTCTTCTGCCTCTAATTCTCTCGAAATATTCAAAGGTTTTCTTTTCAACATTCTGCATTCTCTCCAGCTCGTATTCCGGAATGATCTGCAGATGGCGAGGCCTGGTGACGTACTGCGGAATATACGGTTCAATCCCTTCACGTTCTCCCCGCATACCTCGGCTCCTCGGGGATGATGTCCGTCGGGACATCCCCCGGGTTGCTTCTGCAACAAGGTCATGCATCATTGGTGGTTCTATCCGGTGGCGTGGTAGCCTTCTTTCTTCTGATTTTCTGAAGATCTCCCTGGTTCTTTCTGTCATCCTAGGAGCTGGCCTCCTTTCTTCAGGTTCCTAGTGAACCGGTGTCCTTGAAGTGTATGCACTGACATTAGCAACTGTCTCGTCGCGCTAGTCCGCAGCTAGTTTTGTTAACATCTCACGGATACGGCGATTCTTATTTCTTCGTTGCGTTGCTGTGAGAGTAGCTCTTCGAACTTCTTGAATCTCTGTGGGCGCGGCGCTGACAAGCCTGCCTTCTGCTGTAGCGACTACGTACTTCATTTTCTTATCTTCTTCAATATTTGTCTTTCTTTTCTTGTTGTCGGATCGGTGGCTTGGGCCACCCACTTTCATCACCGTATGTCCGGGCAGTTCTTCTCGGTCAACCGGGACCCGGTCACTTTCCTCGTATCGTAGGCTCCGTCGGTGCGAAATCCGAGTCAATCTCGATTATCGCTCCATCTTTCACCCTCTTTTCATCGAGTGCAAGGCTTACGCCATTCTTAAAGTTCAAGACCAACCGCCCGTTCGACATTTCCCCGCGAAAGGACAAGGAAAAGGATCGGGGGTCGTACTAAGAACAAGAACATTAAGAAAATGTTTATTAAAGACATTTTTTTTTATTCTTATATTTTTAAACTTAACAGGAATGAAGTGGGATAAGATCAGGAAAGAGATTTTGATTTGGAAAAGAAAACAAGGAAAAATTTATCATCAGGATTTTATTTTAGCACATTTTTGTTATTTTTGGGTTCGGACCCAGTCATAAGTAATCACTTCACCCGTGCTTCTAGGGATGGAAAGTTCATTCCTTCGAAACATCAGGTAGCGTAATACTTTTTCAAGTATCGTCCATCGATCGGAAGCATATGTCGTTCTCCCTGGCAATTCACTAGCTGGTAGGAACCTCCTGAGTATGCCGCTTCAACCACAAACGGTCCTTCTCAAGTGGGTTCAAATTTTCCTCCTATCTTGCGGTGTGCAAGGATAGGTCTTTTGAGAACGAGAACTAAATCACCAACTTTGAAGGTTCTTGGGCGACCGATCTGTCATGGGCTTCGAACCATCTTAGCTTGGTATAGTTCTAAATTCCGTTGCGCCGCAAGTCTTTTCCCTTCCAGTGCTCTCTAATTCTTCGAGTCGTAATTTGGCGTTTTCTTCGTTGTGATTTTATTTGCAATCGCAATTCCGAGTGAAGGAAGCCGAACCTCTAAAGGTAACACTCGCCTCGGACCCATACACCGGAGCGTAAGGTGTAGCTTGCGTAGGAGTTCGAAGGTTGTCCGGTAGGCCCATAAGGCTTCTAACAACTTCTCGTGCCAATTTCTCTTATTATCGTCTAAAGTCTTCTTTAAAATTTGAACGAGAGTTTTATTAAAAGCCTCGACTAGTGCCATTTGCTCTCGGGTAGTAAATTGTTGAATACCGCCGGTCGATTCCGTGTCTCCCGACAAAATTGTTGATTTGCGTGCTTCGAATGCTCGACCCATTATCCGAGATAATCTCGCGCGGCACTCCGAAACGGTAGACAACTTGGTTCTTGAAAAATTGTAGCACGTGGTGTGCTTTCACTTCTCTAAGTGGAACCGCCTCTCGCCCACTTAGAAAAGTAATCTGTAGCCGCAAGAATGAAGCGATGTCCTTTTGAAGACGGTGGTTCTATCGGACCCACTATATTTGTGCCCCAACATTCAAATGGCCACGACGCAATTGTCGGATGTAGCACATTTGGAGGTTGGTGTAGAACCACTCCGTGCACTTGGCACTGATGACAGCTCTTGGCGATTTTCATACAGTCGGTCATCATCGAGGGCCGATAGTACCCTAGTCTTTTAATTTTCATTTTCATCTTCGGACCCGACTCGGTGAGCGCCACAGAGTCCCGAATGCACCTCCTTAACAATTTCACGGGCCTCGGACCCGCTTAGGCACCTTAGCCACATTCGATCAAAAGACCTTCCGTATAATGTGTTGTTTATTAATGCGTAGGACGTAGTTCTTTTCGATCCGATGGGCTAACGACCCATCATCCGGTAGCTTTCCCGTTTGTAGGTAATCTATCAATGGCCGTCGCCAATCTTCCGTGTTTTCCGTCACCGTTGTAACCGATCCTTTTTCCTTTCTCGATTTGTGTATCGTGTCTATGTCAAGCCGTGATAGGACCCGGCGTCCGTGAACCGACACTTCTACCGATTCATCTTGCAAACAAGCAAATTCTTTTGCGAGACGGGCTAGCGCATCCGCTAAAGCGTTTTCTTCTCGGGGATTTTGTAAATTGTCACATTCGGAATTTGTTCCAACAAGTCGTATGGCATACCGGAAGTATTGTTCGAGTCTTGGCTTTAAAATTCCGTATCGTCCGGCGATCCGTTGAATGATTAACCGTGAATCCCCGTAGATGTTGATGTCTCGTTATCCCCATTTGAATGGTTAATTCCAGTCCCGTTATGAGGGCTTCGTATTCCGCTTCGTTGTTTGTACATGGTTCTGTCAAGTGGTAGGAGCATCTTAACATCCCCCGCTCCGGTGTTATAAAGATTAGCCCGATTCCTGCCTTACCGGCACTATCACTTGCGATTCTTCGTCTTTGTGCGCCGAAGATGCTCCGTCGAAATATAATTCCCAACGTCGATCATCAAGGTCTTCTAGGTTCATTATTTGTTCATCCGGCGGATCGTCATCGAGAGGAGATTCCGCCGGCAAAGGGTGTGCTCGCAAGGAAGTCCGCTAAGACTTGTCCCTTTACGGCACGAAGAGGCACGAAAGTTATATCGAATTGCAATAATATCATCGACCATCCGGCAAGTCCGCCGAAAGCGTTGGACGAGTCATCAAGTATTGCAATGGATTAAACTTCGAGATCGGAGTCGACCTTATGAGAAAGCATGTAATGCCCGAGCTTTTGAGCGGCGAAGATCGTGGCCAAACAATGTTTTTCAATTGCGGGATACCTTATTTCCGTCGGCGATGAGACGACGGCTTAAGTAGTAAAGAGCATTTTCTTTACCCTCATCATCGACCCAGGCTAACGAGGCTCCGAGAGAGTCGTCTAAAGCCGCGGTATAAAGTATCAGCGGTCTACCCGAGACCGGGGCCGCTAAGACAGGAGGTGTCATTAAGTATTGTTTAATGTCCTCGAAGGCCCTCTCGGCATTTCTCTTCCCAAATAAATTTGGCGTCCTTTTTAACTAGTGCCGAGAAAGGTCGACACCTACCCGACAGGTTCGAGATAAAGCGTCGAAGATATGCCAGCTTCCTTGAAAAGATCGTAGTTGTTTTAAGGTTTTGGGAGGCGGCATTTCTAAGATGGCTTTAATCTTTTCCGGTCGATTTCGATTCCACGATGTCGGACAACGAATCCTAAGAATTTCCCGGAGGTGACGCCGAAGGCGCATTTTAAGGGATTCATCTTAAGGTTAAATTGTCTTAATCGTTCGAAAAAATTCTCAAATCATACAAGTGGTTGTCCTTTACTTTGCTTTTGATGACCACATCGTCCACGTAGCATTCGACTTGATTGTGGATGAGATCATCAAAAATTCTTGTCATTGCTCTCCGGTAGGTTGCTCCCGCGTTCTTCGATCCGAATGGCATCACCGTGTAGCAATATACTCCGATCGGCGTTCGAATGCCGTAAGCTTTTCATCTTCGGGGCCATTTTTATCTCGGTTGTATCCCGAAGATCCATCCATGAACGAGAATATTTCATGTGTCGAAGCAATGTCGATCATTAATTCCGGGATCGGTAGCGGGAATTCATCTTTCGGGCATGCCTTGTTTAAATCTCTCGAAATCCACACAAATTCCGATCCGACCATTCTTCTTCCCGACCGGTACCACGTTGGCTAACCAAGTCGGGTATTGTTCTTCACGTGACAAATTTAGCGTCTATTAGCTTTTTAACTTCAGCTATGACTTGTTGTTCGATTTCTGGACGCATTCTTCTCGGGACCTCGTCCGACCGGGACGGAAGTAGGGTCCACTCCTAGTTTATGGATCGCGACCTTCGGAGCTAATCCCCGGCATCTCATCGTAGCTCCAAGCAAAACAAGTCTTTAAATTCCATTAATAACTCGATTATTTCTTCGAGTCTTCTTTATCGAGTAAGGAGCTAACAAAGGTAGGTCTAGGCTCTTCGTTAGTACCTAAGTTAACTTCCGTTAACTCATCTATCGTAGATTTGATTTCTTCTTCGAACTCGGTGGAGCGTCTCCAATTTGTAAATCTTCGAGTTCGTCCGTAGTTTCCATGCAGTTTTCATTAGATTCGCAAGTGACAACCAAGCAAAATTCAGTATCGTCAACTGATCCTACTGTGCCAAATACGAGACCATGTTTTGAGTTGGGTGGACGACCGGAGTTATTCCACAAATTTTCAAAACGTTGTGATTGACCTTTTGTCCACTGTCGAGGTAAGAAACCACGCTGAATTAAATTTTGAACACAGGGAGAGTACCACTCAAAAGGCAATTCCATTAATTCGATGAAGTAGCATCTTCAAATTGTACATTATTTTCAGCTTTGGAGGAAGAAGCACCACGGTAGAATTTGATTGGTTTTGCACCACCGCTACGTACCTCTTTGACCTCCATACCCTCGATCTTATTAGAATGGATCGGGGTCAGGGTCATAGTATGTACGTAGTGGTTAATCTTCTCGTACATTGATTTATATTCTTCGTTTCTTTCATCTTCAATAGGGATTTTGAATTGCGGCTTCTTCCGACTTATTGTCGTCGCTTCTTGTTTGATTTCTTTTTCTTCTTCGAAGTATCTTCCCAATCGACATTGATGGTCGGTTTCTCTCGTCCAATCGTCCTAATGTCTCTGCCACGACCTCGTCCCCGGCCTCGACCTCGGATGCGAGTTGTGGAGAAACCTTCACCATCTCGCCGTAAGGGAGTGGTGAGTGACTCGTTGGACTAGAACTTCGGTGTTCTTCGTTGTCCCGAACTTTCTTTGCTTCATTTGTTATGGTATCTCCGGAGAAGATCGTTTTCTTCGGTGGTGCATAATAAGCCGCATCCTCGTGGATTCCAATTTCATGTACGGAGAATGGTTGTAAGTCACCTTTGATGCACTCGTTCCCCTCCATCGTAGTATTTGATGCACCGATGTAGAGATGATGGTACCATCCTCGTTTTCATGTATCCATGGTCGGCCCGATAGAGCGTTGAATGACGTTTCGAATCGATTATGTGAAATTTCGCGGTTGTCTTTGCTAAGTCACCGGTCTTCATTAGCAGTGTTATTGATCCGAGGGCTCTTTCTCCTTTCTGGTTTGAATCCTCTTAATAACATTTTGTCCGCTTCGAGCTCGCGGGCATCAATTTCCAAGTATGCTAGCGTTCGAAGATTCATTATATCGATTGATGCACCCGGATCCACCAATACTCCGGAGAGTGTAAACTTCCCGATTGTAACCGAAATGTACAACGGTCGGTTGTGGTCTGCTCGTCCCAAGTAATAGGTCGTCGTCCGTGAAGGTAACACCTCGTCGTTCCTTTAACGAGCAAACCTCATCTAAGGAATCTCCGGCCATTTGAGCTAAGCAAATTTCCGGATCAAGTAAAGCCTCGATCGAGCTTCTCTCATCTCCTTTGATAAGATGAGAGCATCGTAGATGCTCGGCTTGGTCGGTAGTTTCCTAAGATGGGCTAGCACGTTGTAATCCACTTTGTTTCCATGTGTCTCTCGCTTCTTCTCGAATGGGTATTTCTTCTGCCGGGGTTGGTTCTTCCTGAACAACCACCTGCTTTCCTTTGTCTTTTGGACCCATTCTCGGAGGTAGAACTTTTCCACTCCTTAAGTTGACTCCTGTAATTTCTTCTGAATCTATTGTTGAGCTCGCCGGTGTTTCTTCTTGAATCGGAATGACAGGCTCTTCCGGATTAGCTTCGCAGTCCGAAGGCTCTAACTCTATCGTGATCGGAGCTCCTCGAAACTCGCGAGATAGATTCGTTGCTTGTTGAACTCTCGTAGCCTCCTTGATGGATGTCTTCTTCGTTATTTTGCTCGTCGAGATCGTGTATGATTTGAGAATTGTCGTTGGTATCGAAATCGATATCCGGATTATCGTTAGTTACGTAATCGTTAGAAATAGTCAAAACGTAGCCAACGCCATCACCCTTATCATTATATGATCCCACCGAAGTGAGCAGATAATCATACAAAGTCAGGGGTTCGAGGGATTTCTCCCCCGAATCGGAAACAACTATCCTAGGATAAGCAGCCCCTAGTCTAGCCTTAGGTGCCTCGGTCTTCTCTTCTTCGTCAATTTTCTTCTTTTCTTCAATCGTCTTCCGTCGAGGTGGTTCTTCTATCGCAAGTGATAGTACCGGCTTAACAGGTTTCAAACTACGAATTGAAGCTCGCACCGAAGCGGTTTGGATGCTCGTCTAAAATCTTTTCGAAGACCTCGTCCAAGCGGTAGTCCATCCATCGTCGGTCGTATAGGGATCTATCGGAATGATGGGATCGGCCGAGACAACATTGACGGAACCTCCTTTCGGGGTTCCTTCATGTACTCCTTCGGGATCGTTATATTCCCTTTCCGCAGTTGTCATCGAGCCAACTTTTGTAGGTAATGCAATCTTCTATTTTGTGCCCAAGCATCCGGTGGTAAGGGCAAAAGTTGGGATCACCTTTCTTGTTGACTTCCTCTGGTCTTTTAGGCTCTGGCAGCTGGAAATCCGGAGTCTTCATCAAACTACGGAACATTTTCGGCATCGCTTCATTCTTGAACGGATATTCTCTCGCTCAAAAGCTCTCTTAATGTACGTTGCGGACGAGGTGGTTGTTCATATCGCGGAGATGATCGATAGCCGGGCCGGGGTTCGTCGTGGCCGTTCCGAGTGGTATTTGCATCGGTTGCTTGCCTTTGTCAACTCGCTGCAACGATCCCGGATTTCTTTTCAAAAGTCTTTACAGTGCTTTTGTTTATCTGTTTTATCGGTGAAACTTAATTGCTTCGCCTCCTCTTGCAAGCTTCCAGCCTTGCTTAACAACTTCTCGAAAGTCTTAATAGTAAATCCCTTGAGGAGAAGTGTTATCGGGCCATGGATGCTTTTTAGTAAAATGCCGACTGCATGTTGTTCTTGCAATTGTGGTTCACACTTCATGCTTAAGTTCCTCCATCGAAGTATGTAATCCACCAAAGTTTCATTCGGCTTTTGTTTTTCTACCACTAAATCACCTATAGTGATGTGGTGCTGAGCTCCGGCAAATCGCTTGATGAAGAGGTTCTCTAGCTCTGAGAATGTCTTTACCGAACCATTTGGTAATTCTGCATACCAGTCGAAGGCGATTCTCGACGATCGCCGACGAACCGTCGGAAGAGTAATGCATCGCTCCCGCCGCATTGCAACAACCGGCACGAAAGTGTGCCACATGCCGTCGGGGTTCCCGGCTCCGTCGAAGGTCTTGAACAGAGGTGGTACGAAGCCTTTCGGTATTGGACGGCGTCGAATTCTTCCGGGTAAGGTCTACCCGTCCGAATGGATGTCCCACTCTTTGATTATGCTAAGGCTTCTCGCACTCGCTGTTCCACCAAGTTCTTGATATCCTTTTCGGGAATCATACTCCGTGTTGTATCCTTTTCAGCCGATCATCCCCATTGACGGACGTAATCTCCTTTCCTCCGTCTACAATGTGAATGACCTCCGGGGGTGTCTCTCTATGTGGTTGTACTTGACTCGGAGAGTGGCCGCAGCTACGGCCATCTCTTCCATCCTTTTCGCCATTCGAGCGATCGTGTCGTCTTTTCCCGAAGCCGCCTTCTCATCGCTCGGCTCCTCTCTTCTGCGGCCGCAGGAGCACCTTGCGAAGCTGATGAAGCTCGTGTCTCAACCATGTTGATTTCTGCGTATTCGTCGTCCATGAATTCCGATGAATCAATCTCGTCTCCGAACTTTTCTTCTCTTTCTTTTGCCAATCGTCGGATATCGGTTCTCAACTTTTCCATGGCATCTTCTAGTGGGGCTTTCTGTGTGTCTTCGTGGTTGTCGTGCGATAGCTGCCGGGTCCCTTTCTCACGAGTCCCCTTCATCGCGGTAGCACTTTCTTCGCATTCAAGTCTCCCGGCGAGACTTTCTTTCTCGGCTGCTTGTTTCAATCTCAATCGCCCAAGTAGTGGGACGCCATACCATCCTTCCGGCAACGAAGGTCTAGGACCGGATGGTCCGTCGGCCAAATGCTCGGAAGGTGGTATCCTCCCTAATCCGTAATCCCGAGACGACAACGGGTGGACTAGCCTTCATTCTCTTGCTTGGCTTTTCCGTCATGACGGCGGGCTCTACTCGGGGCCCAAGACGGGATTCGACCGGCACCCGCCCTATCCTTCGTAGAATTTCGATACGGGGCGGCTTTTCCTTCTTTGCCAACTTTTCTACCAAAGTTTGCAGTCGAGCAAACGGCGTAGTTCTAGTTCTTTTCTTGCGGCTATCGTTGTAATATGCGGGCTGTGGTAATGTGGCAGCAATCTTGCGAACATTCTCCTCGTCCTCTGCGGCGGAGAGGGGATGGAATCTGCTTCCTCCCAAGAGTGGTATGTATTCAGCAGCGGTGTATATTCGCGCGGTTCGGAATTTCCTCCAGGAAAGCAATTTCAGCAGCTCCGGCTTCTCTAGCGATCCTTCTATTTCGTTTCTTCTTTGGGTCTTTGTCGGTGACGGAATCTTCGAACCTGGACCCGATTTCGAAAACGAAGGTCTTACAGGAAGATCTCGTACCCTCCACGGTAACAAGTCCATCATAATTCTGGATTTCTTTCCCCTTTGATTTGGCAAAGGTCGGGGTAGGTGCAGAAACAACTAGACCGGTGGGGGTAGAGATAACGGTCCTTCTATGGACATCGGTACTCCTCTTAGTCGGGATCCTTTGCAGAGGAGGGAATTCTTGGGTCGACCTAAGGTTGAACTCGAGCGACGGCTCCTCGGCTTCGGATACCTTGTTCATCGGTGCAAAGAGGGAGACGTCGGTGATCTTGACGTTCGTGTTTTCAAATCCTTGTCCAAATCGGATGATTCCATTGTCGGGCAGACTCATCCTTATAGACGAGCGAAGTCCGATCCGTTGGTGAAGGAGAAAATCGGTTTTGGGGCTTCCATTTCGCGGGGTAGATTCGGTTGTCGGTCCCAAGTTATGCTTCTTTTCTTTAGGACGAAAAGAAAGGAATTGAAAAGAGTCCGAACTCATTCTTGTTCATGTATTTATAAGAAGGAATCACTTATTAAAAGAATCACTTATTAGAGGGTTTGTTTATTTAGAACGGAGTGTTCAAAGGTGTAGAGAAGGTAAGGAATCCGAATCGGAGTTGGAAAGGAAAAGAGAGTCTTAAGCAAGACTTCTCGACTCGAAGGATCACTCCTAAACTAACACCTATTGGGGTCCACCCCACCTCGAAATGAGGTAAAAGGATCTCGGAACCTCTCGTTTAGAGGTGTCTAAACAGTGGCTCCTAAATCCGAGAGGATGTTGGTTATACTTGTTCAAGGTAGAAATGAACATAGTATCCCAACGGAAAGAAGGGTAGTTTGATCCATAAGGGACATGGATGCACTACCGATTTTTGAAAGCAGAATTGTTCGATTAGAATGGAGAGAGGAATTGTCCCCGACGGAGTCGCCGAAGTTGTCGGCATATTTTTAGGTTATGTGTTTTATTTTGAAAGAGGGGAGTCGCCTACGTAAATTGTCGGCGAATTTTAATTTAATTTAAATAAATAATTTGAAAAGTAGTATTTGATTTTGAAAATAATTTTAAATTTGAAAATTTTAAGATATGAAATCAAACTGATCCCACATCCCGAATAGTTTACATAAACGAGCACCGCACCACAAACCGTGTATCTATCCCTAAGGATAGACACACTGCTTGATGGTGGGGCTCGGTTAAATAAACTAGAAGATTTGTGACATCCGTTTGGTCCGCGAACCAATTTTATAAGCCGACAAATTCCACCGCTTAATATAAAAATATTAAACAGGGTTTATATTACTCAGGTTCTTTAAAATTCCCTATAAGGGCAAGCCCCTATAGTTAATTACATCTTAAGTGACGGGAATCACCTAAGAAAACTCTCAATAATAATCAATAATTCTGCTCTCAAGAATTTCAAAGTTTAAGTTTTCAAAGAATTGAATTTTTGAATCTCAATAGGGAATGGATCAAGTTTGGAACATTTTATTTTTGGAATTCAAAGGAAGAAAAGTAGGAGAAATTACGGATTCGAAGTGAACTTCGATAATCTCCCGACTATCCTATTGTTTGGCTTGAATTTAGGAAAGTCCTAATGTTCATTTAATGTTTTAATCTTGCCAATTTTAGTTAATTAGGGCTTATATTTATATGATAGAATCATACAAATTGCCTGGAAGATGTGAGGGTTTATGTCGTATCGAACGACTACCTCGGAATCCTAAAACCGATTAGGGCTTAATTTGCAATGCAAATGCCTAACGAAGAGTTGAGGATTTATGTTGCACTAGGCAAGCTACCTCGAAGTCCTATGGCTTTGTTATTTAATTCTAGGAAAGTTTTGTCAAGTAGGTTCAAGTTTCTGCCGACGACGATGGCCGTGCCGCCCACCATGCTCCGAGCTCCTTGTTGTTGCGGAGGTTGAGTTTTAGAAATCATAAATCAAGAGATGAGAAAAGTGTTTTGGTTTAGAGAAGTCTTAATTTCCAAGTGTTTTTTGTGTTTTAATTAAAACAAATCTTAAAGTTGATTATAATAACAACACCGGTTAAGATCCCACGGTTCCATCCTTCCGGCATCATTATTTTTATCGGATTCACTTAGTCCAGATGAATTTGCTAAACTCAACTGAATGAGTTCCACACTTTCATTTAGACCGTGGGAAATCCCGTTAGCAACACGTAGGTTACATCATCCGAGGTATTCCCGATCATCCAACCGGACATTTTAATTTAGTTGTAGTTGTAGTTTTGTGTTCTGTTTGTGATTAAATTTTGAGTTGTCTTATATTTTGAAATGTTGTGGAGGTGAATTTTATCTTGTAGTGTCTTTTAATTTAGTTATGGGTTTCAGCTTTGGTTTCAGTCCTAAAGGTGTAGGTTTTCATGCAATCGTTGTTTTATCATGCAAGAAAAATAAGTGCGATGCAATTAAATAAATTACCGTAAAGTAAATCGCAATAAAATAAAAGCGTGCACTGGAGGGTCTTCCCGTCATCCCAAGCTGCACTTAAAACACAATTAGAATATTTAAGCATTCATAGCAATTTCCTAGGTAAAGCTAAGGGAAGGGTTATGGTTTTCTACCAAGTTCCTAATCCTATAGCTAGTCATTTCTTATGACGTCTAGGTTCCTTGTGTTTTTGGTTTGAAGACGATTTTCTTCATCAAAGAACAACTAAGTTCAATTGTTCTTATAAATATCCTATCATATTGAGGAAGTGTTTAAGAAGAATCTTAAACATCTTTTCAATATTCTTAGGATTGTTTTAAGTCCAAATGAATTTAATTGTGTAAGTGAATCGATCGTCCGAGGTTTTCAATTTTTGTTAACTTGCTCAGTGAACTAGGACATTTGAATATCCTATAAGTGAAGTAACATTTCATTTTATATTCTGTTTAGGAGTTATGACAACTAAAGCTCTTGAGGGTAAATTGGTGTTCAAATGGTTTGTGATTCAAATTTAAGTTCAAATTAATGATTTAAGTTTGGAATAGTGTTCAAGTTATCTTAGATTTATTTTTGAGTTCTTTATGTCTTAGGTGATGTTATTTAATTCAACTTAATTCAATTTAATTTAATTTAATTTAATTTAATTTAATTTAATTTAATTCAATTTAGTTTGAATTGATTTAATTTTTAATTTAATTTAATTTAATTTAATTTATTTTAATTTATTTTATTTAATTTAATTTAATTTATTTATTTAATTTTATTTAATTTAATTTAATTTAATTTTATTAATTTAATTTAATTTATTTAATTCATTTAATTTAATTTAATTTGTTTATTTAATTTAATTTAATTTAATTTAATTTAATTCAACTTTTAATCTTAATTTAATTTAATTTAATTTTAATTTAATTTACTTAATTTAATTTAATTTTTAATTTAATTTAATTTAGTTTTAATTGAAATTTTTGAAAGAGTTTAATGATTTAATTTTAGTTTAATGATTAAGTCTTTTAATATTTTAAATTTGAGTTATCATTTTAATTAAGAGTTGAATATTAATGAGATGATTAAATTTAGGGATTTTTAAATTAAAGAATAAATCTCTTCCTAATAATATCCCTATTTTAATAATTCCAATTTTATTATTCTTCCAAATTTAATCAATTATTTAATTAAGGTTTAATCATTTTAAATTGCTCAATGGGTTTCTACCCTTTAATTATTTAAATTTCAATCATCCAAATCAGATTAGGATCAAATATTTTACTTGTTAATTTTTTATTGAACCTAAAGTTTTAATTAAGGGTTAAAATTTTAATTACCATTTTGCCCTTTAAGCTTAATAATTTCATAACTCACTAAATTGAACTCAAATGAACTTGAAAGTTTTATGTGACTTCACTTATGTGTCAATAAAGACATGAGAGGAGAAAATGTGATTTTTCTGTATTTAATTTATTTATATAATTATTTTTGGTAGAAAATAGAGATTTCCAAGGAAAATCTAATAACATGATCAAGGAAAATTTTCTGTTCTTAAGAAAATTATGGGACATTCCTAATGACCAGAGGACCACTTGGACCAAATTTTGTAATTTTTTGAATTATATTTTATTTATTAGAATTATTTTAAGTTCTGGAGTATTAATTAATTTAAAAAATAAAATAAATGTTGAAAAATGAATTTTATGTTTTTCAAAAATCTCTCTGATATCAAGGAAACCAGAGAAGCAAATTTTGCAATTTTCTGATTTTTCTATGATTTATTATAATTATTTTAGTGAAAATGCTAGAAAATACATTTTTTAATTTTAAAATTACCTTAGAGCTTTAAAAATTAATATCTCACCAAATAGGCCTAAAAAAAATATGGGGTTTGTTCCCAAGTGATTAAAATTCAAAATGTGACATTTTGGTGAATTTTATTATTTTTGTGATTTTTATTATGTTTTAATTATTAAAAATATTAAAATAATATTAAAAATCAACTTTTTTAGAAAATTGAAATTTTAATTTTCTTAAATTCCCCTGATATCAGAGAGGCTCCAAAACTAATTTGGTGAATTTTTGAAAGATATTTTGAAAGTTATGAATTTTTAAAGTTTAAAATGACCAAATGGCTTAATCAACCCAATTAATAGGGCTAACCAAGTCCAATTGACTTCAAACTTTTATGGTGGGTTCCTCTGATCCTAAAGGTCAGTGGAGAATTGATTTCAAGTCAATTTGATCTATGGTTAACTCTAATTAATTAGAGACCTATTTTGAGTGTTTAAGCCAATTAGGGTTATCTAAAATGAACTAACTCAAAACCTATTTTTCCTAGGGTTCTCTGGTCATAAGGAACATCACCAAATTTTTCTAGAATTTATTTCACAACATGCTATTTATTGGAATTAAAATACTCAAAACAGTGACATGAATTTGAAAAATCAATAACTCTTCATAGGGATGGCCTCCGACTTTGGAAAATTCAGGGAATGTTCCCAAATTCGGAGGCTTCAAAAGCCCTATGGTCTCATGCCATGGTGAATTGTATGAATGCATGGAGAATTAAATGTATGCAGAGAGTAAATAAATTACTAAAAATAAAATACTTGATGAAATTAAATGATTTCTTTTCCACATTATTCTCCTCTGTTCACTGAGCAAGAGGGTATTTTTCTTTTATTTTTCTGATTTTCCTACACAAAGTTATGAATTTTCCAAGTTTAGGGAATTAAATAAATAGAAAATACCCCTAATTTTCTACTTATCCACGCGGCGCCAGCGCATCCTCGGCATCTCCGAACTCACACGCGTCGCGCTCCCATTCGACGCCGCCATCTGAGTCAGCAGCCCGGGCCCCGCGGTTCTCGTACCGTCTCCTGGTCCAACGCCATCTGAGCCGTCCGTTCGCGCGTGTATTAAATGGACGGCATCCGTTCATCGTCCCCGAGCGTCCTCACCCGAGAGCCGTCCACACTAAATCCCTAAGATCTCACTTGATACTCAACGGATTTTTATGTTCTTATGCTCTATGGATTCGTCTTGAAGAGACGAACACATCTATACGGTTATCATGCATTGAAATTAAGGCATTTGAAATGGAGAATCTCCGGAAGCTCGGGATAAAGAGTTAGCTCATACCTTTGCTCGGAGAAGTGTGGCTTCAATCCGAGGGTTGTGTCACCTTCGATTGGATCTCGGCAAGCTCCGGATGAAGTCTCCCGGTCCGGTGAATTGCCTAGGTATGATTTCGACCAAGCTCGATCACAAAGCTTGGAGTCCGGAACAGTATGGGTGGCCCGGAGAGGGGCTTTTGCTGGTGGACTTCTTCCCTCGGTCCGGTGAAGGTGTAGGACCAATCAATTTGAGGATTGATCCACCGAGGAGAAGTGTCCCGGTTTTGGGTGGAATTTTGGCCGAGAAATTGGGCTCTGTTGGTGGGGATTAGGGCAAATTGGCACTGGGGATCAACTGCTCTAAGTATGGAGAATGATCTGGAGCAATTTTGGCAGAGTTTCAGTAAGGTCTGGTTCAGCACCTCTCTTGGCCGTGAGGGTGAGGGGTTTAAATAGGAGAGGCCGGAGGGCCTCCCAGGGGGAGTTGAGGGCTGGGATCAGCTGCTCTTGGCATGTGAAGAACAGCCATGGTGGCCATCTGGGCATGAGGCGGCTCAGCAAGATGGAATTCCAAAGTTTGGCTCCTCCCAAGGTCTCGGCCATGGTGTTTTCCGGTGACCCGGGCGGGCCGGCCGGCAGGCATGGGTCACCCTCGGGTCCAGTGGGTCGTGGTTGGAGGGTTGTGCAATCAATTGGCCATTGCCATGTGTAAAGTGGCTGAATTAAAATGGAATGGGGGAGGGGTCATTTTGGCTTCAATTTGGTCAACCCATTGGTTTGGGTTGGGTTCACCCTCCAAGGCCAATTTGGGCTGAAGGAAAAGTCACTTGGATCAGCTTGATTAGTGGGGTCAAGTCACAATCCAAGTACAATTAAGCTTAAGCAAGAGTTAGGGGAGACATGGGAGTGGTTAATCACTCTTAAGAGAATCATTAAAGGGTCCCCTCTTCTTGCCATTTTGGGCATGGTGACAATTCAAACCCCCCATGGCTTCATGTGGCTTGTCTATGGCTTGCATGGCTTGCATTTGGCTTGAAAAAAGTTGACTTGTTTCATGAAAAAGGGTTTTAGAAATATTTGTCATTTAGGGGGTAATTTGGCATGAGGCTTAATTTGGAATTATTTGATGATGTGATTAGAACTTAGGGAATGGCTTTGATTAAATGGATGGCAAATGGAAATGTCATGTGGGCTTTAAGGCCAATTTTGGGCTTTTGTATTTGGTGGAAATGGGCTTTTAGGAAGGTTTAGGGAAGTGGGCTTTTAGGTTTGAAAATAAATTTATGGATAGAAATTTTGTAAAGAGGTTGGGCCAAATAATTGTTGAGTTTGGTTTAGGGATGTGTCATGAGTGGTTTGGGGTCAATTTGGTGTGATTTGGACTTGAATTGGTTTGAATTTGGGTTTAATTGGTAAGTGGGCCTATGTAGGTCAAATTGGGCTAACTTGGGCCAATGTTGGGCTAGAGTTGAAATTGATGTAAAATTAATGTTGGGAAATGTTTATGGGAGTGTTTCAAAGAGGTTTTGGCTTTGATGGGTTTTGATTTTGGGATTTGGGCTCATTTGGGCTAGGTTCGGGTTTAGGTCGAAAATGGGCCTTTTAATTTTGGGTTGAATTTGAGTGGGGTTTGGGTCTAAATTTTGGGCAAATCATGTTAGTGTTTTGTTTATGGGGATGTCAAGGAAGGTTTAGAAAAGATTTGGGTTTAATTGGAGTTGAGTTGGGTGAGTTTGGGTTAAGTTTGGGTCATGGGTCCAAATTGGGCTTTAAGGCCAAAAGTGAAATTGGATCCAAATGTCAATCAAATTAGACTTGTATTTGGTCTAGATTGGTGTTGGGAATGTTGAATTGAAGTTTAGAATTGAATTGGACCAGAATTTGGGTCAATTGGGTAGGTTTGGTTTGACATTGGGTTCACCTAGGGTTAAAATGGGTCAAATTGGGGGTTTTGACAAAAGTAGGGTAAATTGACAAAATTGGCCCATGGTGTAGTTGAACAAAATGAAATTGGGAATATTTGGGATTTTCTGGAATTTTCTGGGAATTTTCTGAATTTTTGGATTTTTTGGCTAAGAGGGGTATTTTGGGTATTTGAAGGGTATTGGGAGGTATTTTTGGAATTTTTGGTATTTTTGGGTATGGATGATCAGTTTGAGTGATGTGGAAATGTTTGGGAATGATTTTGGAGAATTTTGGGTGATTTGGAAATTTTTGAGAAATTTGGGCTATTCAGGGCTTTGGGTAGGTTAGCGGGTGTTGGGTCCCGGGGGTCAAAAATTGAAAATTTGGGAGATTGAAGATTGGGTGGATGTAAGTGGAATAAAACCATTTTGGTTGAGCCATGAAGCCATATCAAGCCCATATGAGCCATGAAGCCATATCAAGCCCATTCACCATGTTGTTCCTAACCCTCTTAGCCAAGGGCTTAGGGGTTAAGGACCATCCATGTGAATCACCTACATGAGTCAGGAGGTCAAGTCGGGTATGGGTGTGTTTTTAGGAAGTGTGTAGGTGTAGTGTGTGTGCAAGTCAACCCTTCACCAGACCAGGCCACCCAGGGCAGTCCTAAGGCCAAAGAGTCCTATAGGAACTCATCCTTTAAACTTCCACATTTGATTTCAACCCTCTAGGTGATTAGGGGTCTACAGTCAAGTTTGTGGAGTTTGCAGGGAGTTAAGAAGTGGTTTGAATTTCTAAAAGGTGGGTCCCAATTCTAATCCTCTAAGATAGTCAAAGGAAAAGCCTAAGGCTAGATCCTAAGCACTAAAAGAAGAAGAAAAGACCTCATCAAAAATGAGGTCAACAATTTACTCTCATAGTTAATTCTCCTTTCTGAACATCAATCATAGCTTTTCCAGTAGCTAAACATGGTCTTCCTAAAATGATAGGAATTTCTTTATCTTCCTCCATATCTAAAACAATAAAATCTACTGGGAAGATAAATTTATCCACTTTTACTAACACATCTTCAATAACTCCCCTAGGATAGGTAACCGAACGATCAGCTAATTGAAGGGTTACTGAAGTAGGTGTAATTTTTCCTAATCCTAATCTCTTAAAAATCGATAGAGGCATTATATTGATGCTTGCTCCTAAGTCACACAAAGCTTTTCCATAAAATTTTTCTCCTATAGCGCAGGGTATAGTGAAACTACCAGGATCTTTCAATTTTTCACGAAGCTTCTTCTGAATAATAGCACTACACTCTTCACTAAGTGCGACTGTTTCATTATCAGTGAATTTTCTTTTCTTATTTAGAATATCTTTCATAATTTTTACATAATTTGGCATCTGATCTAAAGCTTCGACAAAAAGTATATTGATTGTTAATTTCTTTAATATTTCAAGGAATTTAGCAAATTGTTTATCTTTTTTATGTTGAGCTAGTCATTGAGGAAATGGTGGTGGAAGTTTTCAACAGAAATTTTCATAGGTATTAAAGGATGTTCTAAGTTAGAATTTTGTTGAAGTGTTTCCTTTTCAATTTCCACTTCCTCTTTTTGGCTTTCAAGTTCTTTTTGAATTTGAGGTTCTAATTCTTTTCCACTCCTTAGTTATATTGCTTTAATTTGTTCTTTTCCTTGATCTTTAGGATTTATTTCCACATTACTAGAAAAAGTTCCGGGTATTCTATTATTTAGCGCGATAGTAATATGTCCAAGTTGAGTTTCGATATTTTTAATAGATGTTCCTTGAATTTGTAATTGATTTTCTTGAATTTGTAGTTGATTTCCTTGATTTTGTAGTTGATGACCCATATTCAATATTAATTCATCCATAGATAATTTCTTATCTTTGAATTGAGGGTTATTGTTATTAAATCCAGGTGGGTAATTAGGTTTATAGTTTGGATTTGCTTGATTAGGTTGATTCATCCATTGTTGATTAGATGCGTTATTCTAATTAAAATTTGGATGAGTTTTCCAACCAAGATTATAATAGTTTGAATAAGGGTTATTAGTTCTATTATTAATAGCATTTAAAGTTTCATAATTAGATTAAGATTCTATGATTTGTCCAGATGAGTTTTCTTCTAAAGTAGGAGAGTAGTTCATTCCAAAATGATCTAATTTCTTAGATATAGCAGCAATTTGAGAAGCTAACATAGATATTGCATCGTTTTCATGAATGCCGCCTATCTTTTTCGGATTTACTCTATCAAGAGGCCATTGGAAATTATTTGTTGCCATTTCTTCGATTAGTGCATAGGCTTCATCAAATGGTTTGGACATTAATGAACCTCCAAGAAGAAGCATCGATGATTGATCTTAAAGATCCTACTAATCCATTATAAAAGGTTTGAATAATCGACCAATCCGGTAGCGCATGATGTGGGCATTTCCTAATAAGTTCCTTAAATCTCTCCCAAGCTTCATATATTGATTCTCCATCTAACTGACAAGAAGAAGTTATATCATTTCTAAACATAGCAGTTTTAGATGGTGGATAATATTTGGATAGAAATTTTTGTGATAATTCTCCCCAAGTTTTAATAGATCTAGGTGCTAACGAATTCAACCACATTTTAGCCTTATCCCTTAATGAAAAAGGAAAAAGTCTAAGTCTTATAAGCATCGTCAAATACTCCTTGATATTTAAAAGTAGCACAAAGTTCTAGAAAACTAGCAAGATGTAAGTTAGGATCTTCGAGTAGGTGAACCACTAAATTGATTGTTTTGTACCATTTGGATAATTGCGGGTTTAAGTTCAAATGAATTAGCAGACTACATCGGGGTTTTGAATAGTTAAATGAATTTCATCCGATGTAGGGTTGGCATAATCTCTTAATGGTCTTTGTTGGTTCATATTTTGAATTTCGGGAATATTCGCCATTTGTGTTAAATTTATAATTTGTTTCTTTTGTTTTCTAATTCTTTTAATTGTACGCTCTAATTCGGAATCGTAAGGTATTAAATTTTCGTTTCCAAATTTGCGCATACAATTTTAGAATAGATATTAATTTATTTATTATGATTATTTTAAAATAGATACGTTACTCTACAGTAAATTTTTCTTACTTTCCCGACAACGGCGCCAAAAACTTGACCCACAATTTAATATTATGATATTTTTAATCTAATTGCAACGACGCCAAAAACTTGACCCCGCTATATTATATGTATAGAATTGTAATTGTTTATATTGTGGATGCTACGCAAGTATACGTATCGTATCAAGTAATACGAGGCTCTAGTGGAGTCCCGGTTATCGATCCCACGGGAAATAGAAAATTAAATAACAATTAATTTTAAAATAATAATAATAATAATTTTAAAATAGTATACGAAAATTTAGAATTCTAAATTTAAGCGCAATAAAGTAAACTAAGTATTTTAATTAGTTAACTTAACTAAGTAGAAAATTAATACGTATTGAAAGTGCGGGAAATTAAACTAATTGCTAAATAAGTCTTAACTATTCGGAAAAAGTATCTTTCCCCTTGTTTAGAAATTTAAGTGATTGATGAATTTAAATAGATAATTTTAAGGTATTGTGACAAATAGGAGCATTCCTATTCTTTACCCTTTGGTCCGAGTGTAAAGAATATCGACTAATCCTATGTTTGATTACTGAATCTGCGGCTAGGTCCGGGAGGATACCGACCGCCACTTCGAGCTCCCACATTCCCCTCGCCCGAGGGCTAACATCTACACTTCAGCTCTCAAACAATAGGACCGAATTGAATATTTTAGTCCGTCACACTAAAATGCTCGATTCTACGCCCGATGATATTATTTCCCTATTTATTTGCACCCTCCTTCCAAGGCTTTTGAATTCCCGAATATCGGATGTAATTTTTACTATAGTTGATAATCAACACATTTTAGCAAATCAAATGGCCAGTTTGAAAGTAAATTAAGTTTTAAGTAAAAATTATCACAATTTATTAATATATATAAAAGTACTTCGTTTTAAGTTCATCAAGTCACTTAATTTCATAACGAGGAGAAAGACTAATAAACTACTCGAATGCATAGGAACTAAACTAAGCATGGATTTCATTTAAAGTTAAAAATAATAAATACAAACACTTATCTCGATTTATCCCAGACGGACTCCTCGCAGTTCCTTTGACTCTTCCTTCCAGTCATGACAAGACTCGCTAAAAACTCACTAACTCACTAAAGACTCACTAATTACACTAATTAAGACTCTAAAGATCGCTCACACACATAAATAAAAGACTCTTAAGACACAAATTGACACACACAACACAAAATAACACACACTTATAACACACACTTAGAAGCTGAATTTCGGCCTCTATATATAGAGGTGAGCAAAGGATCAAGAGGTGTGTAAGCATCTCTTCAAAAAGTGTCCAGGTTCAATGTATCTGCGCCATTTGAACTAGCTCGCCGTCGGCGACAAACTACCTCGCTGTCGGCGAGGCTTCTAGAAAGTCTTCGAACCGCGCTATCTCGCTGTCGGCGGACTCGGGCTCGCTGTCAGCGAGACAGTTATAAATCCTTCAGAATTTTCTTCCTCGTACCCTCGCCGTCGGCGGGCTCGATCTCGCCATCGGCGACTCAGCACAAATTGCATTATTTTCTTCCTTTTTGCTCCAAATCCGCTCCTTTTTTATGATTTTTGCTTTTATCACCTAAATTCTCCATTCCTGCAACAAAATAAAGAAAATACCTTTCTTTAAAGTGCAATTTCATCAAAAATAGGTATGAATTTCTTAATAAATTTTTCAGTGATCATTAGACTTAGGGTTTTAGGTCCTGATGTCAGTTGGGCTTAAAGACTTGGTTGGGTTTGATTCAATTTAGATTGAATGTTGAGTGTAAGTTCAATGTAGGTTGAACCTAAGGTTGATGTTTAACTTAAGTTTGACTTTTGGTTGAAATTAAGTTAATGGTTTGATTTTATGTTCAATGTCGATTGAATCCTAAGTTATGGGTTTTGAATTAAGTTCAACTTTGGGTTGATCTTAAGTTAAAGGTTTGGTTTAGGTTCAATGTGGTTTGAGCCTAAGGTTAAGGATTATTTTATGTCCAATTTAGGTAGGACCTAAAGTTGATTTAGGTACAATATGGATTGAATTGAAGGGTTTGAATGGTTTTAATTCAAATGTAGATAGGATTTAAAATTAGTTTAGGATAAATCCCAAGGAGTTGGAATGGTTCTAAGTCCAATGTGCATAGGACTTAAGGTTGATTTAGATCCAATGTAAGTAGAATCTAAAATTGGTTTAGGTTTAATTTGAATTAAACCTAAAGTTTGATAGGGTCACAAGCTCAATGTATTTTGATCCAATGTAAGTAGGATCTAATGTTGGCTTAGGTTTAATATGAATTGAACCTATGGTTTGAAATTATTCTAAGTCCAATGTAGGTAGGACTTAAGAATAATTTAGGTTTTAAAGGTTTGATTTAATTTGAGTTCTAGTTGGGTTGAACCAAAGATTTTGATTTGATATAGGTTCAAGTTAGGTTGAACCTAAGAGTTTGATTTGATTTAGGTTCAATTTAAGTTGAACCAAAGACTTTGATTTGATTTAAGGTTTAATTAAACCTAACATGGCTAAGATTTAATTAGCATTATTAGGTCTTGTTAGAGTTAGACCTAATTGCGGTTTAAGTTGAATTAAGCATAATGTAAGTAAGGCTTAATATGGTTAATTAGACCTAATTGGGGTTTATTTATCTTAAGCCTAATGTAGTTAAGGCTTAAAAGAGGTCAATTAGATCTAATTAGGGTTTAGACCAAATTATGGTTTAATTGTCTTAAGCCTAATGTGGTAAGGCTTAATGTTATTAATTAGGTCTAATTAGGGTTTAGGTTTACTTAATGCTAATGTATGTAAGGCTTAAGGAGATTAATCAAGTCTAATTAGGGTAGACCTAATTAGGGTTTAAATTTGGTTTGGGGTCAATGTGTTGAACCTAAGGAATTAAGATTTTACTTGAGTTCATTTTATTAAACCTAAGGTTTAAGTTGGTTTAGGTTGACTTAGATTCAATTTAGGTTGAACATAAGGTTTTGGTAGACTTAGGTTCAATTTGAGTTGAACCTAGAGTTTATGTTGAGTTAGATCGAATTTGACTTGAATCTAAAGTTTGGTTGAGTTAGGTTAAATGTTTGTTGTATATATAGGTTTGGTTTGGTTCAATGTAGGTTGAACTTAAGGTTAGGTTAAGTTAGGTTTAATGTAAGTTGAACCTAGAGGTTTGGTTAGGTTCAATTTCAATTTAACCTAAAATTTGGTTGGGTTAGGTTCAATGTAGATTGAACCTAAGGTTAGGATAACTTGGGTTCAAGCTAGGTTGAACCTAAGTTAGAAACTGATTTAGGTTCTTTGTAAATTGAACCTAAGGTGTGATTAACCTGGGTTCAAGGAAGGTGGAACATAAGTTAAGGTTTGAGTTAGGTCCAGTGTATGTTGAACCTAAAAGGGTTTGGGTTAACTCGAGTTCAAGTTAGGTTGAACCTAAGTTAAGGCTTGAGTTAGGTTCAATGTGGGGTTGAACCTAGAGGTTTGGTTAACTTAGATTCAAGTTAGGCTGAACCTAAGTTATAATTTATTTAGGTTTAATATCGGTTGAACCTAAGGTTTGGTTAACTTGGGTACAAATTAAGTTGAACCAAATTTAGAAGTTGATTTAGGTTCAATATGGGTTGAACCTAATGTTTAAGTTAACTTGGTTTCAATTTGGGTTGAACCTAAGTTAGAAATGTTGATTTAGGTTCAACATGGGTTAAACCTATGTTATAGGTTTCAATAAGTCTTATATGAATTAGGCTTACTTGGTTTTATAAGTTACTTAAGTCTAATGTAAGTAAGACTTAAGAGATAATAAAGTCTAATAGAGTTAGACATAATTGAGGTTTAGGTATGATTAAACCTTACTTTGTTAAGGTTTAGTGATTTAACTAGGTCTAATGGGTTAGACCTAATTAGGGTTTAGGTTTGATTAAACTTTAGTTAGTTAAAGTTTAATGATTTAATTACATCCAATGAGTTATACCTAATTAGATTTTAGGATTGATTAAACCTTCGTTAGCTAAGGTTTAATGATTTAATTAAGTCTAATGTGTTACACTTAATTAGGGATTAGGTTTGATTAAACCATAGTTAGTTAAGGTTTAATGATTTAATTAGGTCTAATGGGTTAGACCTAATTAAAGTTTAGTTTTGATTAAACCTTAATTAATTAAGGTTTAATGATTTAATTAAGTCTAATGGGTTAGACCTAATTAGGGTTTAAATTTGATTGAACCTCAGTTAGTTAAGGTTTAATGGTTTAATTAGGTCTAATGGATTAGACCTAATTCTAGTTTAAATTTGATTAAACCTTAGTTAGTTAAGGTCTAATGATTTAATTAAGTCTAATGGGTTAGACCTAATTAGTATTTAAATTTAATCAAACCTTAGTTAGTTATGGTTTAATGATTTAATTAAGTCTAATGGGTTAGACTTAATTAGGGTTTAGGTTTGATTAAACCATAGTTAGCTAAGGTTTAATGGTTTAATTAAGTCTAATGGGTTTGACCAAATTATATTTTTGGTTTGATTAGACCTTAGTTAAGTAAGGTTTAATGATTTAATTAGGTCTAATGGGTCATACCTAATTAGGATTTAGATTTGATTAAACCATAGTTAGTTAAGGTTTAATGATTTAATTAGTTCTAATGGGTTAGACCATATTAAGGTTTAAATTTGATTAAACCTTAGTTAGTTAAGGTTTAATGGTTTAATTAGGTCTAAAGGGTTTGACCTAATTAGGGTTTAAGTTTGATTAAACCTTAGTTAGTTAAAGTTTAATGATTTAATTAAGTCTAATGGGTTAGACATAATTAGTGTTTAAATTTGATTAAACCTTAGTTAGTTAAGGTTTAATAATTTAATTAAGTGTAATGGGTTAGACCTAATTATTATTTAGATTTGATTAAACCTTAGGGAATTAAGATTTAATAATTTAATTAGGTCTAATGGGTTAGACCAAATTAGAGTTTAAATTTTATTAAACCTTAATTATTTTAGTTTTAGGGTTTAATTAGGTCTAATGGGTTAGACCTAATTAAGGTTTAAGGTGCTTAATTAGGTCTAATTAGGGGTTAGACCTAATTAGGATTTGATTTGTCTTAAACCTAATGTAATTAAGGTTTAAGGTGTTCAATTAGGTCTAACTAGGGGTTAGACCTAATTACGGTTTTGTTTTGTCTTAAACCTAATGTAATTAAGGTTTAAGTTTATTAATCAGGTCTAATGAGGGGTTTAACCTAATTAGGGTTTATGGTGTTAAAACCAATGTGATTAAGGCTTAACAGAGTTTAATCAGGTCTTATTTATGTCTTAGACTTAATTAGGGTTTATGGTGTTAAACCTAATGTGATTAAGGCTTAACAGAGTTTAATTAGGTCTAATTGATGCCTTCGACCTAATTAAGGTTTATGGTAATGTGATTAAGGCCTAACAGAGTTTAATCAGATCTAATTGATGTCTTAGACCTAATTAGGTTTTATGGTGTAAAACCTAATGTGATTAAGGATTAACAAAGTTGAATGAGGTCTAATTGATGTCTTAGACCTAATTGGGGTTTATTAAGTTAAACCTAATGTGGTTAAGGTCTACCTTGATTTAATTAGGTCTAATTGGGTTCTTAGACCTAATTAGGGCTTATTAAGTTAAACCTAATGTGGTTAAGGTCTAACATAGTTTAATTAGGTCTAATTGGTATCTTGGACCTAATTGGGGTTTAAAAAGTTAAACTTAATGTGGTTAAGGTTTAACTTAGTTTAATTAGGTCTAATTGGTTTCTTAGACCTAATTGGGGTTTATTAAGTTAAACCTAATGTGGTTAAGGTATAACTTGGTTTAATTAGGTCAAAATGGTGTCTTAGACCTAATTGGGGTTTATTAAGTTAAATCTAATGTGATTAAGGTCTAAATGTTGTTTAATTAGGTCTAATTGGTGTCTTAGACCTAATTGGGGTTTATTAAGTTAAACCTAATGTGATTAAGGTCTAACTTGGTTTAAATTGGTCTAATTGATGTCTTAGACCTAATTAGGGTTTGGATAAGGTTTAAATTCATACGGGTTCATCCTAATTCATAGGTTTTGTTTTGATTTGGATTTCGGTTCATATGGGTTGAATTAAAAAGTTCAAGGTTTAACTTGAGTTCATGTGAGTAAAACCCAAGGAGTTTTGATTGCTATCTTGGGTTCATATGGATTGAACCTAGGAGTCTAAAATTTAGTTTGGGTCCATTTTTATTAGACCCAAATAATTTAAATTTTGACTTAGATTCATGTAAGTTGAACCTTAAGTATTTAGAAGATGATATAAGTTCATTTGGGTTGAACTCAAAGCTTCAGGGATGTGACTTAGCCCAATTGTTTTTAAGGCTTAGTTTTACTCTAGGTCTAATTAAGAATTAAACCTAAGGATTAGGATTAGGCCATTCAAACAAATCCTTCAAGCTTAAGTGTTTTTATATGTAAATTTGAAAATTTACAAATTTACCCTAAAAGGTTAAAATGTCATTTTAATTTTTCAAAGGTTGGAAATTGTCATTTTAAGGTTTGAATTCATAAACCTAAATTTTCTAACCAATTTCGCATTTAATTTCCAATTTTCCTAGTTTTTATAACTATTTTTGAAAATAATTGCAAAGTTTGATGAAAATTGGTGAATTTGATTTTTGGGAATTTTTTCTAGCCTTGGAAAAAAAATTAATCTCATCAAGACAATCATATCCCTATGGCTATATGTGTGCTTTGTGATGGTTCTATTCATAAAGACTCACATTCAAGCAAGGAATTCGAGTTAAGGTCACATACCTGGTCTCGAGAGGAGAGGCCTCAATCGAGCATGAGAAGAAGAGGAATGATCATTTTTCGTTGCAAAGTCTGTAATAAATCCAATTGAGTCGAAGTGTGCTAGAGTTTAAATTCTTTTCCTCTCATTCTCCCTCTACATTGTGAGCTCACGGTATGGCTTTTTATAGCCATGGGGAAGCCATGGATAAGCAAAGGATTGCTTGGAGAAGAAGATAAGTAGATCATGATGGCTTATCTTAATGATCCTAACTTGTTCTTCCCATATCGGTTAAACCATGATGTAGATAAAGCTTATTAGATCCACCTCCCTCATTGTTGACCTCACTTTTGGATGAGGTCTAGTCTGTCTTTAGAATAGCATAGGTTCTAGCCATAAGACTCTCCTGGTGACTTTCTTAGAAGACTAGTCATGGAACCCCTCCTCATAGAAATTCAAACTTTTCTCACTTCACTGGGAATTTTCATATGGTTAAGGCCTAACCTCCAGCATTTGGGAGGAAGAGACTAAGCATAAGGAAGCACAAGGGAAATCTCCTATAGGCAGTCTGACCTTAGGATCTACCCTGGGAGGTCTGGAGCTTACATACACTTACACTACACACTCACAACCCTAAGCAAGGCACATCACCTTTGATCCCCTAATGCTTTGGAATCTCGTGTAAGTAGTTTTCCCAAGCCATTAGCCTCAGGCTAGGGTTTGGCTAGTGCCAACACATAGAGGACCAAATGAGGGTGACCCTTGGTCTATCACTCAACCTAAATAATTTCATATTACTCACCATCAACCATTCTGAATTTTTCTAAATATTTCAAATTTCTGACCCCTTTGCCACAAAATACCCAAAATACTCAAAATACGCAAAATACCCTCAAAACCCTAAACTTCCTCAAAATTTCCAAAATCACCCAAATTACCTGTAATGCTTCACAAAACATTCCAAAATACTCCCTACCACTCAAATTATCCAAAATTCCCTAAAATTGCCAAATTTTCCAAAAATCCCGAAAATGACCAAAATACCCCTCGTAGCCCAAAATTCCAAAAATTTCCATAAATTCCCAAAACCTCCCAAATATTCCCAATTTCATTTCTCTTAACTACTGCATGACCTAATTTGGAAAATTTAACCCAATTTAACCAATAGCCTCAATTTGACACATTCAACCCAAAAGTGCCCAAATTAAACCCAGTGTCTACCCAATTGATCCCAATCTTACCCAATTTCAATTCCAAACATTAATTCAACATCTCAATGTCAATCTAAACAAAATATAAGCCCAATTCGACCCACATTTGAGTTCAATTTCACTTAAAATCCAAAGGCCCCAATTTTGCCTAAGTGACCCAAATCCCCCAAATTGACCTAATGCCAATCAATTTCTCCCCAATTTGAATTCTAAACTTCATATGACTCTCCTTTATACTGAATTGAACCATCAATTGCCCCCAATTTGAGCCCAAGTCTTACCCAAGCCCACTTAAAGTCCAAAACCCCAAAATTTGACCCATACATGCCTTATGCCCAAAATTTCCCAAATTGATTGTCCCTTACTCCCAAAATTTTCCACCCAATTGATGTTAGGAACTCTTTATGACATCCCCCTATACCATTTGGAACCTCCAATTGGCCTTGGACGCAACTCTAGCCTAACTTAAATCCAAGTTAACCTAACTTGCCCCAAATTGACCAAAATCCCAAGTCAAGCCAAATTGATCCCCCAAACCAATCCAAAACCACTTTAATCCTTCTCTGAACCATTTATGACAATCATATACACAATTTTGCTCAATCATTTGACCTCTACCCAAGCTCAAACCTAAGTTAGCCCAATTTGAACCAAGGTGACCCAAAGGAACTAATGACCAAATTCAATCAAGTTGAACCAAATGTGACCAAACCAACCCCTCTACAGCCACTAAACTGATCCTAGGAACCACCTTAGATGCTATTAGCCAAAGCTAGTGAGCCATGGACCAAAGGATCCTCAATTTGGTAGATCCCCTTCCATATTTGCTTAAACCATATAGATCCCTGCCAAAATTTATCACCAAACTTAATTGCTCCCACTTGATGGCCTGGCTTACCTAACCACAGACTCACCTAATCCATGGCCAGCTCTCCTATCCTTGCCGGCTAGCCTAGTTGCCAGAGAAGCCCAATCCAGAGCCACTTCCAAGCCAAGCAGACCCAAACTCCACCATATGGCCAAGTCAGCCTAAAATTGCCATTAGAGCTCATCTGCCCTCCACATTGCCAAAAATAGAGCTCTCCACAGCCAAAACTAGGTGCTGAACATTTCTCAAGAAAACTCCACCAAATTGCTTCCAGAGCTTCCTTGAGAAGTCCTAAGAGTGATTTCACTGTCTTTAGCCACTGATTCCCTCTATCTGACAGTAATTTCACCATTGAAATCTCTGCCGGAACTAGGAAAAGTTTCTCCACAGCTCCACAGTGCACAAAACTTCAATTAATTGCACCCACACCATGAAAGCATTGAAAGAACAAGCTTCTCTATCAAAGCCCCATTACAAAAGGCCTCTGCACTAGACTCTGATCAACACCTGAAAAATGGTTTTGGTCAAATTCAGGTACAGACATTTCACCATAGTGCAAGGCTCCATCTGGAGGTTCGCTGGGACCAATCGAAGCTGCCACAACCGTTTGAGTGAGGTCTCGCCTCTCAGACAAAGGTATTAAGCTCACTCTTCCTCTCGAGCTATTCTTTGTCCTCCAAAATTGTACATTGTATTTCGTACCGTATAAGTCGTATGGATAGGTTTGTCTAGGCTAGATGAAACTTTAGAAACAAACATCAAGTGATTTTGGTTTAGTATCGAGAGAGATCTTAGGTCTAGAAGGTGGACGGTTCTCTTTGCACACCAGTTGGAGATGAATACACGCGGCCGTCTGATCGAGCGTGTATCAAATGGAGGGTCAGGATTGCACCGGATGAACGCTTGGAGCATAAAGCATGCGCTAACTCAGAAGGCGGTGCCCAACCAGAAGGATACACGTGTGCTTTCGACCCGCCATAGGTTTACGTGGCGCCGCGTCACTTAAGTAAACAAATATGAAAATTTTGAATTATTTAAATCACCTGAACTTTAAACATCAATATCTAGGTCTAGAAAAATCATAAAAATAAAATACAAATACCCTCTTAATCAATGAATATAGGAGAATAATGTGGAGATGGTTTGAAATTTATTTGATGCATGCATCATTTTTATTTAATTAAATACCCTCTGTAGTCTTTTAATTCTCCATGCATATAGAAATTTCACCAAGGCTTGCCATTTTAGCATGATATAGCCTCTATCTTAGGGGACCTTCTCTGATTTTTCCAAGGTCAGAGAAGAAATCTATGAGGAGATTTATATTTTCCAAATTTTTGCATCTGTTTTGATAATTTAATTCTAATAATTAGCATGGTGGCTATAAAATTCCAGAAAAATTATCGTAGGTTTCTTATGACTAAGGGATCTTAGGATAAAATTATCATGGTTTAAATCATTAAGAAATGACCTAATCATCAACTTGGTTAAAAATTAAATTTAAATTAATTTGAGTTTCTTAAATATGGAAATCACTTAAAAACAATTATCCACTGTACTTTAAAGTTCAGAGAACTCCCCATAAAAATTTCATGGCATTTGGAATTCATTTGATCACCTCAATGATTTTTTAAGTGAAATAATAATTTTGAACATTAAACTAATTTTAATAATTAAAATACAACTCAAAAAATCATAAAATTAGTTTTGGGAGTTTTCTGTGATCAGACAATTTTTCTAAAAATAAAATTGGGATTTTAACAAAATTTTCATTTTTTAACATATTTTAAATATTTAAATAATTAAATAATAATAAAAATCACAAAAATATTAAAAATCACCAAATTGTCACATTTTGTTTCCTAATCATTTAGGAACCATCCACATAATTTTCCTAAGCTTCAAAATCAAAATATCAAATTTTTAAGGCTTAAATTAATTTTTAAAAGGCTAAAAATGAATTTCCTTAATTTTCAACTAAAATAATTATGATAATTAAACTACAAAAACATAAAAATATACAATTTACTTCTCTGGGTTCCGTGACCACAGAGGGGCTTAAGAAAAATATAAATTGAATTTTCAACTTTTAAAATACTTTATAATTAATTAAAACTCCATAAATTAAAATAATTCTTATAATTAAATTAGAACTTAAAAATCATGAAATTTGGTCGAAGTGGTCCTCTGGTCTAGGTCTACCTCCAATAAAAATTTCAAAGTCATATGTTTTGTTTTGGACAAGTTATTAAATTTTCATTGGAAAGTCTAATTTTGCATTAAAATAAATAAATATAAAAAAAAAAATAAATAAATATATATATATATATATATATATATATATATATGTATATATATATATATATATATGATAAATTAAAATTTGAAAAATCATATTTTCTCCTCTAATTTTTTAATTAACCCATAAGTGGGGCACATAAAAATTTTAAGGTTATTTGAGCTAAATTTAATGAATTATGAAGTGATAAAGGTCTTTACGAGTAAAATTGTAATTTTGGAAAAATTTAACCTTAATCAATATTTAGGCTTAATCAAAATGGGAAAAGGGCAATAAATGACCTTAATTATTATGTTGGATGATTTAAACATCAATGGGATAAATGGTAGAAACCCACTGTAATTTTGTCACATCAAAATTAAATATTTAAGTATCCTCTATTATTGTAATATGGAAGAAAATCAAATTAAAAGAGAACCTTAAAGTTAGGGGTTGATTTTCGAAGTCAATATTTCATTAATTTAATACCCCTTCATTTGATGTTTAAAAGCTAATTTAATGTTTTGATAAGAATCATAATCATGAAGGTTATTTAACTTCCTTTTCTGAAGACATAAAATACCTATTAAAATCCTAAGGGCTTAGTAGTGAGTTAGGCTTAATTAAAGAAATTAACTGGTAAGAATTAGAAAAGAAAACATAATTAATCTTAAACTACCTTTTGAAACATTACAAGCCCATCAAAATTTGATAATTTCTTCCATAAATTAAGTTTTCCTCTAAAGCCCCACTCACATAATTTCTAAAGTAAGTACCCAATGATAATTACCCCGCCTTTCGGGATGAATAAAACATTGGCTCACTGAGCATAAGAGTATGAAACAGATAATCATTTAATAATTATGATAAGTTCAAAATACCTCATGGAAGCTCAAAAGGAAAGTGAAATATCTGGGTCTCTCCTGGATCTTTCACAAGTCTTCTGGACACCTTGTAGGATAACTAGATCTATCACATTTATTAAATGAAGAAATATCTTAAATAAAGAAATAAGACCCACCAAGTTATGACATATTGTTTGGTAGGCCTTTGATGAACCTATCCATAAAGTTTTACTTCCCTACAAATTATAAATGTTTATTGTAAGAATACTAAAGTTTCAGGTGGAGATGACGGGAAGACCTACCAAGTATGCTTTTATTTTAATGAAATTTACTTACCTACACTGTACTGTATTTTCTCTCCTTGCAAATTTGCATGCTAAACAGCAATGGCACCCTGCATGAAAACTGAATCCATTTTAGGATAGCCATAAAACCAAAACCAAAATCAAGATTAAAAGTAAAAAAAAAGATAAAATTCACCGCCACAACATTCAAAATATGAAACAACTCAAAACTTAATCACAAACAATAAAAATCACAATTGCAACTAAATTAGAACGTCTAGTTGGATGATCGGGAATCCCTCGAAGGAGGCAACCTACATGTTGCTAACGAGGTTTCTTACGGTCTGAATGAAAGTATGGAACTCATTAAGTTGAGTTTAGTAAATTCATTTGAACTAAGTGAATCCGATGAAAATAGTAGTGGCCGAAATGATGGAACTGTGAGATCTTAACTGGTGCCTCTATAATCAACTTTCATGTTCCCATAATAAATATTAAGACACCTTAATATTTAAATATTTCCAAAACATGAAACTTCTCTTCTCTCTTACAATTTCCACTTCTTTAAACTATACCTGCTACGACAAGGAGCTTGGAGCATGCATGGTGGGCAGCATGGTCATCCTCAACAGTAAAACTTCTTAGAAATTAAAACAACAATCCATAGGACTTCGAGGTAGCCTACCTAGTGCAGCATAAATCCTCACTTTTTCTTTAGGACCTTGCATAACCATGTTGTGCAACATAAGTCCCAACCCGTCTTAGGATTCTGAGATTGTCATTAGATATGACATAAATCCTCCTATCTTCCAGGCCATTCACATGATCAGTATCAGGTGTATGTAAGTCCTAAATAATAAAATTGACAAGATGAAACACCAAATAAATATCCTAAATCAAAACCAAATCATAGGATAGTTTAGGAATTCGTCAGGGTTTTCCTTGAATCTATGTCCTTCACCTGGTCTTCTCTCCTTTGGATTCTGATAAAATGAAATGTTCCAAAACTTGAGCCATTCACCTATTGAATTTATGAATATCACATTTTCTTTAAAAACCTTACCTTTGGAAGTCATGAATATAAATACTTCCTGATCTATATCAAGAGTTTTTTTAGGTGACCTCGGTTATCTAAGATGTAATTAACTATAGGGGCTTGTCCTTATAGGAAGCTTTAATACCCCAGGTTAATATAAACCCTATCTAATTTCTTCATATTAGATAAATGAAATTGTTGGTCAACAATGGTTCGCAGACCAAACAGATTTCATGAATTCTTTAGTTTATTTGATCAAGCCTCACCTCAAACCATGTATCTATTCTTCTAGATAGACACATGTCTTGTGATGAAATGCTTCATTATCTAAACTAACGTTTATATGAAATCAGTTTGATTTCGTATTCTTCAAAAATAAAAATGTTATTTTCAAAAATCCATATATATATATATATATATATATATATATATATATATATATATATATATATATATTAAATTAAACCAAAATTGTATATTATAAAATCTATATTTTAAACTATTTTTAAAAAATTCTAAATACATCATTAACACTACCATACCCAATCAGGAAAAAGAACAAAAGAAAGGGGAATAATTTTAAACGGCCGACAGTTTTCTAGCGACTCCACTGGGGATTGTTTCTCTCTTCATTAAGTTCAGGAAATACCATATTCATATATTGTTGTGCTCATGACCCTCGTGAGACAGATTACCATTATTCCGATTGACATACTTCTCACATTTCTTTCTTGGGAAAGTATGATCAACTCCTTTGGATTTAGGGTCGTCAGTTTGGTAACTCCTAAACAGAAGGGTTCAAGAATGTTTAGGTTTCCTTTTGATCATGTGGATTCAGACCCACAAATAGGTGTGTAAGAGAGCAAATTTTGTTAGGGCAATCTGCGTTGTGAAGGGGATCTCCGACAGAGTCCTGTACTTCACCTCTTTTTTGTATCTCCCGGGTTCAATCCTGTCTTCAGCAGATCCCCCACTCTTCTTTAAATCTTTAGGTTCCTTTTAACAAACATTTGAAAACCTAAAAATGAAATAAAAAGACAATAAAATATCAAAATGAAGTGAAATTTTCCCAGTTCGCAGAACAACCTTTTTCATAGTGTTTTCCCTATGATGATAAGGTTTTTGGCCCTCACTAACCTTCGGAATACTTCTCTTGACATTTAAAGATGTCAACCCCTATGATAAATTTCTCTTGAAACTTAACCTCCTCCCACGAGGCCAACCTTCCAGCACCAATGATTTAGTTCGGGAGTGGCTTCAGTGTGTTTGAAGTCATGCTTGGAAAAGCCCTGTTCAAGAAACGTCTACTGAGCTTAATCTGAATTATCACAAAGATTTACCTTCTACTAAGAAGGTGAGAATATCCACTGCTCCCATCAGATCCGTTGTCTCCGTGCTAAGGAGAGTTGTCATCTCTACTGCGACCGGCCTTGCCGTCACTGCACTACTTTACCGTCTGCCAAAGGGAAAGAAATTTTGCATGAAGATGATTATGATGATACCTTTCTTGCCCCGCTGTCAGTCTTCGAGATTGGCTAAAGTTCTGAACCTCCCCTGCCAACAAAATCTTAAAGAAGAAACTTCAATTGCAGGATTCACAAGGCCGCAAGGGCATAAGTTACAAGTCTACCTGTAATTGATGAGATTCCTCAACAAGAGGGACTCTGTTTACCGGATACCTCTCCTCTTCTTCGAGGTACCAGGTTCCAACCATTAGCTGAAACTACTGGAAATGAGAGCCTTATTGCCGCTACACTTCAAGCACCACACAGTCGTGATAAGGTGAGGGAGAGACCCACACCTACCACCCAAGCTCACACTCTTCTACGGAGATTGTCTGAATTAGAAGGTTTTTCTATCGCCACGCTTCTTAAGAGGATGGGATGTGCAATATCTAATTCTAAAAATGGAAAGACCCATCTGAGTTTTTCTTAAACACAGTTTGGGAAAACGTGTTGATACAGCTGATATAGATGACACTACTATAAGTAGATCCGTCAAGTCCCGGCTGGGCTCGAGAGTACCAGCTGCCGATAATCATAAGGAACCCCGAAAGAGAAAGAATGAGAGAGGATTATTCTCCTCTGTACATGGTCTACACACTAGGGAGAACACTTTCTCTCATTACCATAATGTCCCCACCAAGGCACCTCGTCTCAAGGCGTCGACTTTTAAGAGGAAAGTGTGGTTACTGAGAGGTGTTGTACCAGTACATTATGAAAGGTTTGTTGACCAAAAAATGAATCATGAGTCGGATATTCCCGTTGACACTGCCTCTGTTGCTTCTGAATCAGTTGCAGAGAAAAGTGACAGTCAAAGGAAGCCTACAGATTTAAAACTAACTAAAAAGAAAACCGTTGATGATAAAGTTCGAAGGCTCCGAGCAAAAATTTCTGAGTTAGCCAGACAACGAGGGTTGGATATTGATGATGAGGATTACTTCCTGTCAGATCAAATGGGCGAAGAATTCATGGAAGTTAAAATGGTCAAAACTTGGTCCATGTCATCTGCGCGTGATGCTCCTGGTGAGGAGAACACCGCAGATGAGCTTCGAAGGACCATCATGACAAGAGATGAACAGATTAGCCATCTGGAAAAGAAAATGGAGGAGATGACCACCGCCATGACCACCATGGCTACACTCCACGGGCAATCACAGTCAAGACCCACAGCGTCTCCTGAGATTAACCAACCTGAAATCATACACATCGCCTATGAAAGAAGAGAAGTCGCTTCAACCAATGAAGACGAGCTGCCAAGAAGAGATTCGACTTTGAGCCCGCTAGAAGAGAACATTAAACAGATGGTCAAACAAAAAGTTTGAGAGGCCTTGGCTCAGTCCAAAGGTGGAGCATCGGTTTCAAAGGATAGACCCTACTCGGAGGAGTACAATGCCTTGCCTTACCCCAAAGGCTTCGATCCCCTTGACTTTCAAGACGTTCGATGGGACAGGAAATCCTCACCAGCACATAGCACACTTTAGAGCTAGTTGTTGCAACACAGGAGGAAGTAAAGCTCTGTTGTTCCGTCAGTTTGTCAGTAGCTTGTTAGGAATAGCATTTGATTGGTATGCCGAGCTTCCCTATGGATCAGTAAAGAATTTTGCAGAAATGGAAAACATATTCGTGAACAGATTCACTGGTGTCCGACATCATGTTACCATAGGAGATCTCGTAGTGGATCAGCAGAAACTCGACGAGACCTTGGTCGACTACATTCTTAGATGGAGAAACTTAAGCATGAAATGTGAACCTCAGCTACAAGAATATCACGCGATCGAGATACTACTCAAGAGTATCCAATGTCCGGTAGCCTTCATGCTTAAGGGTCTCACAATCAAGTCCTTTGAGAAGCTACTCAATAAAGTCAGTAGCTTGCAAGAAAAATTCAAGCACATGGAGCTTGCCGAATAGACAGAAAACAAAACCTGCTAAAGCATACGACAAGAGATTCGACATTGTGGCAATGGTCAACAAAGGAAAGCAGCCAATGATGATTCAGCCTGAGTAGTTGCCACAATAGCACAGTCAGTCGCCTCAGTATAGTCAGCCTTAGCAATATGGTCAGCCACGTGCACAGATAAGCAGTCAGTCTGGTCAGCAGCAGAGGTCATACAAGACAGATGGACGACAGGGTCCGACAATGTCAGAATGGCTACGCAGGAACTACTCCTTCAAGGACAACGCTGTAGCGAAGATGTTTAGGAATTTAATGAAAAAGCCTGAATTCAGGTTGCTCGAGTCGAAGAAGCCAGAAGAGGACAAAAAAGATCAGCACAACTTTTGCCGCTACCACCGGATGCTCAGACACACCATAGAAAACTGCTTTAGTTTCAAGGATTAGCTCGAGCGAAATTACAAAGAAGGAATCATAACAATATTGAAGTAATACTTGAAAGAACCCGAAAGAGGTTCTATAAACGTGATTTTAGCCGAGCCAATCTCTCTTATTGATCCATATATCGGCAAATGCGGATGGAGCACAATTTGGAATGAGCTCAAGAATGTCCTGGATCTGATCCAGTCTACTCAAAAGAAAGCTACTGTCCGGAATCTACCGCCAGCCCAATCCAAGGTGAATTTTTTGCCAAGAAAGCCATCACGACAAGAATGAAAAAAGAAGTGGATCGTGAACAAAATTAAGGACGATAGCGCGAAGGGTAGGATACAGGTTGCCCCTATTAGATTGGTTGTTTTGGATTCGAGAGTGAAACCCCTCGAACCTCCAACTTTACCATTATCTTTATGCCCCTCCAAAGTCTCATAATGATAATATAAAATGTTGGCTAAGTTCTTACTGTCTCAAGTGATGATGTAACTAATCACAACCTCTTTAACCCCGATTTTGATTTCTAAAATGATCCTCAAACCATGATTATTCCCAACGAGAATGTTGACAAAAATGAAGAAGATATCGACAACACCGGCTATGAAAGCACCAAAAGTGAGAAGCCAGCCCTCGAATGCAAAGGAACACCACTTACCATCAACTTGGACTTTTCAAATACAGAAGAGCCACATATAGTAATAGAAGGATCTCTGGGTCCAGAAGAAGAAGAAATAATAGAAGTACACTTAAGAAGTGACAAGGTGCTGCCGCCAAGGACAACTCCAATGGATAAAGGAAAAAAGGCGATTACTCAAGAAGAAGTATCTCCAACAACAAAGGAAGTACAAGTTCGAAATGAAATTGAAGATTTAAATAGAGTAGATTACAATGTGCTAGCTCATCTCAAGAAGTTGCCAGCCAAACTAAGCATTTACAATGCTCTGATCCTATCAATGGAGATGAGAGAAAATTTGATCAAGGCTCTACTTGATCTAGATATTTACTTAGCACAGTTAGCTCGCACATCTTCAGATGGAGTTTGCACTTTGAAAGAATAGCCTGGTGTAACCTTCACCAATGAAGATTTGTTACTCAGTACAACCAATCACAACCGTTTGCTCTACATTTCCGTCATCATCGGCAGTTTCGTACTTTCTAGAGTGTTAGTAGATCCTGGAGAGTCGCTCAACATAATGAGTTTATGGACACTAGCCTACTTGGACATCGACGCTCAAGAGCTTTCCATAGATAAAATGATGCTAAGAGGATTCACTCATAAAGGAGAAAGAGCCATCAGATCTATAACATTACAAATGAAAGTTGGAAATCTAGTAACAACTGCAAAATTCCATGCCATCGATGTGGATACATCGTTTAATACCCTGCTTGGTCGGCCATGGCTTCACGAGTACAACATGGTCCCGTCGTCACTTTACCAATGCATCAAGTACTACAAGGACGGATAAGAACATTGCATTAAGGGAGACTTACAGCCTTTCTTAATACATGAAGTAGACATTCATGAAGATGCCGCCTACTATGCTCACCCAAAGAAAACAATACTCTCAAGAGAAATTGTGACAAGTAAAGTCGAAGACTCAGAAAACTACAAAAATTGGACCATACAGCTCCAGTTTAACAATCTCCCACCGCTCCTTCACAACTAGTTGGTGGAGGTTTATTTAGCCCACGTATCTGAGGTCGAGGCCGGGGACGTGGTCGAGGAAGAACTCACCATAATTTTGAACAAATGAAGCCAATGATTAGCATTAAAGTAGAAGGAAGCTCCGAAGAAGATAAAGAAACAATGGTGATAAGTCAGAAGAAGCCTCAGTTCGAGATTTTTGTGGATGACACGAAAAGGGATGACTATGAATCAATATATGATCGGATTAAGCCTTATGTTCAATCCAGGACTCTAACTCTGATCCATCCTCAAAAGATAGAGAGTGTAGAAGTCAATGAAGTCCATAATGATGGTTTCAAATCGATCAAGTTTTATAAAGCTTCTCCTTCTACTTATGAACCTTGTGTAATTCTTGAAGAAAATAACTCTAATGAATTAGTGAAATTACCTTTTGGTTACTTTTCACCATATGTGCAAAAATTAATTCAACAAGGATATGTGTCAAAGCAAATGCCAAAAGACAAGTTACAATTGTTCCAAAAATTATGGAATACCAAAGGAAAGAAACCCAACTAGAAAGAGGGTCTTGGGTTCGGTACGATTGGACCCGTTGATGACTCGGGATTTTGCATGGTTGTTACTAGTCAGCCAGTAAAAGATTGTGTGAACATCCCAGATGAATCAATAGAAGAGGCTCCATCAGAGTTCGAAGAAAAAAATCAAATCAACTGTCGATGAATTAAAAGAAATCAATCTTGGGATTAAGGAGCAACCCAACCTACTTTCATAAGTTCGTTGCTTAATAAAGAAGAAGTTACAGACTTTGTCAGGTTACTATTAGAATTCAAAGATTGCTTCGCTTGGAACTATGACGAGATGCCTGGACTATCTCCAGAGGTTGCAGTCCACCGACTAGGAGTGGATCAAAGTACAATGCCAGTGAAACAAGCTCCCATAAGAATGCGCCTCGAAATAAAAAAACAAGTTACAACAGACAAAAGAAATTAATAGACCCTAACTTTGTGCGAGAAAAACAATATCTGACATGGATAGCCAATGTCGTGCCAGTAAAGAAGAAAAATGGACAGATACGAGTATATGTTGACTTCAAGGTACTAAATAATGCATGTCCGAAAGACGAATTCACTTTACCAATACCAGAATTAATAGTGGACTTTCCATCATCACACAAAATTTTCTCCTTCATGGGTGGATTGTCAGGATATAATCAAATTAAATGGCTCCAGAAGATGCAATGCTAACAGCATTCAGAACTCTGATCGGGATTTACTGCAACACCTTGATGCCATTCAGTTTAAAGAATGTAGGAGCAACATACCAAAGAGCAATGATCAATATCTTCAATGACTGAACTGA
Source organism: Papilionanthe hookeriana x Papilionanthe teres (assembly GCA_022702705.1). Classification (NCBI taxonomy): domain Eukaryota; kingdom Viridiplantae; phylum Streptophyta; class Magnoliopsida; order Asparagales; family Orchidaceae; genus Papilionanthe; species Papilionanthe hookeriana x Papilionanthe teres. The sequence goes on along the minus strand of CM040423.1, from coordinate 86,269,592 downwards.
ATTTTACGAGTATCTGTAAATGTAAGAATTTATGAATTTATATTTAAATAATTTCGTAAAGTTGTGATTTTAAAATGCAAGTATACGTATCGTTTCAAGTAATACAGGGCTCTATTGGAGTCCTAGTTATCGATCCCATAAGGAAGATTTAATTCAGATTAATTAAAGGAATTTAATAGATTTTCAAATTAAAAGTATTTATATTTTAATTTCTTTTCAAAGATCAAATTATAAGTTTAATGAAATTTCTACTAAATGTAAGTAAGCAGCAATAAAGTAAAGGTTAATGCAAGTATAAAAAAAACAACTTTCTCCTTTTCAACTAATCCAAGATTTTTTAGAATAATTATCATTCGTGGAGAACTTAGATTAAGTTATTGCGCCAAATAGAAGCATTCCTATTCTTTACCTTCGCTCGATAGTATAAATAACATTGTCTAATCTATAGATCGGTTCAGGATGTGTTATTAGTAGAATGGGTTAATCTAGGCTCACACTTCTAGATGTCCAAGAGTGGCTATGGTCCGCCCTACTAGTGACCCGTTCACTTTCTATAAACCAAATTATTAAAATTTAGTATGTCACTCTATAAACTAATTAATTCTATGCCCAATAAAAAATATCTCCCTATTTTTTTGCACTTCACCTTGAATAACCCGCTCAAGGCCTTCGATTACCCAAGGATCCCTGTGATATCTACTGGTTAAGAACTCATCTCCGGATAGGTCTCAGAATTATTCAACTGGTTTTAAAAATTCAAATGGCCAGTTTAATAAGTAAATTAAGATCAGGTATTAATATCATCACAATTTTTATAAAATTTATGTTTAAGTTCTCCAACGAAATTAAATTATCTTTATTATCTTTTCATGGTTGAAAGGAGAAAGAAAACTAACTACTCAGAACACATTGAATTCACCCAACAAAACATATTTATAAAACTTTGTACCAAGTTACAAATAATTATCTGGAATGTTCCTTCAAGTGATCCGCTGACTCCTACTGACTCCAATGCAAAATGAAAAACTTCAACAGCAACAACACTTATAAATTCACACTTACTACTCAAGGAATTGAGTAGTAACACTCAAAATAACTAAAATAAACTCACTAATTACTTAAGAAGGCGGATCCCTAAAATTATTTTCAAGCGTGAGAGAACTCTAGGGTGCTTGGGGGCCTTTTCTTTGTAGAAATGACTCATATTTATAGAGCTTCGAAAATGAACAGGGGTTGCTTAAGGCACCTCTTCAAAATTCATCCAAATACAATGTATCTTCTAGAAAATAACTGTGGCGCCTAGGCGTCGGGATCTGGCGCTATCCCGGCGCCTAGGCGCTGGAGTCCGTAACCATGTCTTCGCATCTCTTCACTTTGGATTGCACCTCTTCGCGATTAAAATTGTTTTCCCGTGTCCAGATGCATTATATCACATGTACTATGTATTCGGAGTAACTTTTAGTCTTCTAGAAGGTCTGATAACCGCTTAACACCGTCAAAATAACTGCCCAAAGTTGTCAAAAATCTTATCTGCTTCAGTATCGAACTGGCGCTTAGGTGCCGGATTCTAGCGCTTAGGTGCCGGATTCTAGCGCTTTGGCAACTTTGCTTTTAAGCTCTAATTTTGCTCATTTTTGCTCCTTTTTTCCTTCTTGAACTCTTTTTTTATCACTTACATCCAAAAACATAAAAATACCTTTAATTAAATCATAATATCCTTAAAAATTGAATCATAAATAAGGCATAAAAATAAGTACTTTTTAAGTGGATCAAATTCCCCCAAACTTAAACGTTACTTGTCCTCAAGTAACCCTTTTAATTACATAAAATATATAACATCTGGAATGAAGTTTAAATGTTTAAAATTTCTTGTAATTTTTGTTTTTATAAATGCTTTAGCAAATCTTTTAACCAAATTTCACTAATTAAGTTTAATTTTAAGAATTTAAAGATTATTTAACTACCAAATTATAAGACTTTTAATTTTTCAATTATTTCAAGAATAATTGTAATTTATCATATTAAGGTCACATAGAATATTTACAAGAAAAAGACTTTCATGAAAAACTTTTCTAATAAAGATGCATGTACATAAAAATTAAGTTAAAAAAATGTAATTAGTTTTCTTCGTAGAAGATGATTCAAGTAAAGCCAATTTTTTATTAGGCTTTCCTCAAGCTTCTCCTCACATTTCTTTTTTTTATTGTTCTTTTCTTCTTTTTTTGGTAAATTAATGGAATTGGTTGATATTATTATCCATAGAAAGATAAATATCTTATGTATTCAAGAAACTAAATGGGTTGGGGAAAAAGCTAAGGATATTGATAACTTAGGTTTTAAACTATGGTATTCTGGTAAGAGTCGTACTAGAAATGGTGTAGGTGTAATTATAGATAAGAGTCTGAAAGATAATGTTGTTAAAATTAATGGAGTTGGAGATAGAATTATAGCACTTAAGATTATTATTGATACTAAGATTTTTAATATTAAAAGTGCTTATGCTCCTCAAGTTGGTTTAGATATAGGCTCTAAAGATAAATTCTAGAATGATTTAAAAGACTTAATACACTTGATACACCTTGAAGAAAAAATTTTCTTGAAGGAGATTTAAATTGACATGTTGGTAGAGTGGTAGAAGATTTCAGAAAAATTCATGGTGTCTACGGTTATGGAGCGATTAATGAAGAAGGTAGAGCCATTTTAGATTTTGCTTTAGCATATGATATGATTATTATTAACACTTTATTCAAGAAAAGTGATGAGCATCTTATTACTTATAAGAATGGATCTAATAAAACACAAATTGATTATTTTCTTATGAGAAGAAGAGATCGTCAAGATTGTAAGGATTGTAAGGTCATTCTAAGTGAGGAATTAAATACCCAACATCGATTATTAGCTCTAGATTTTAAGAAGAAGAGTTGTAAAATAAAGAATATTAGGATTCAACATCGTAGAATAAGATGGAGGCACCTAAAATACAAAAATAAAATTATTTTTATGAGTAAAATTCAAGATATAAATATTTGGGATGTCAATGAAGATGCGAATGTTATGTGGGAAAAATTAACTAATACTATTAAACAAGTGGCTAAAGATGTACTTGGAGAATCAAAAGAAAAAGTTTCTATAAATAAAAATAGTTGGTGGTGGAATAATAATGTACAAGAAAAGATAAAATATAAGAAGTTATGTTATAAAAATTGGTTTAAATGTAAAAGCGTAGAGAACTGGGAAAAATATAAAACAACCCGCAGGGAGTCTAAAAGAATAATCTGTGACACTAAAAATTCTACTTTTAGTGATCTTTGTAACATGTTAGATAATAAGGGTGATGAAAAATATATGTATAAACTAGCCAAACAAAGAGAAAAGAAAAGTAAAGATTTAACTCAACTAAAGTGTATTAAAGATGAAAATCAAAAAGTACTTTTCTTAGAAAAAGATATTCAACATAGGTAGGAGAGTTATTTTGATAAACTTTAATGAAGAAGCTGAAAGTACGATCGACCTTAGTGATCCTAATATCATTACTAATAATAAAACTTTTCATTTTTACCGTCGCATTAATAAAAAGAAGTTGATGAGGCTTTAAAGAAAACCAACGGGGGAAAGTCTGTAGGACCTGATGATATTCCAATTGAAGTGTGGAAATATTTAGGTGATTTGGGGGTTTCCTGGCTTACTAAACTTTTTAATATTATTTCAAAAACTAAAAAGATGCCTGAGGAGTGGAGAAAGAGCATTTTGGTCCCCATTTTTAAATAAAGGAGATGCACAAGAGTGTGCAAATTATAGAGGAATTAAATTGATGTGTCATACTTTAAAATTATGGGAGAGGATAATTGAACATAGGTTAAGACGTATTATGAAGATTTCTCTTAATCAATTTGGATTTATGCCGGGCAGGTCTACCATGGAAGCTATACATTTATTGAGAGGTTTGATGGAGAAGTACAGAGATAATAAGGAGGATCTACATTTGATTTTTATTGATTTAGAAAAAGCTTACGATAAGGATCCTAGAGATGTTATTTGGAGAATCCTTGAGAAGAAAGGTGTTGATATGACTTATATTCAAGTCATTAAAGATATGTATGCTAGAGCTGTTACATGTGTTCGAACTAAAGGAGGATTGACCAAATATTTTACTATTTCGTTGGTTTACATCAAGGATCAGCTTTAAGCCCATATCTTTTTACTTTATTTATGGATGGTCTTACTGGGCATTTACAAGAGGATGTACCTTGGTGTATGCTTTTTGCTGATGATATCCTCCTTGTGGATAAGACAAGAGAAAAAACCTAGGAAAAGCTTGAATTATGGAGGTCTACATTGGAAGCTAAAGGTCTTTGTTTGAGTAGAACAAAAATTGAATACATGGAATGTAATATTAGTAATAGTAGGTCTAGTGACAGAAGTGTAACTTTGGGTGATCAAATTATTAAAAGGTGTGAATGATTTAGATATCTCGGGTCCATTGTTTAAAGCGATGGTGATATAGATGGGGATGTTAATAGTGGAATTCAGGTTGGTTGGTTGAAGTGGAGGAATGCGTCCGACCTATTGTGTGATAGAAAAGTACCGCTTAGGTCGAAAGTAAAATTTTATAAGATGGTGGTGAGACCTTCAATGCTCTATGGTGTTGAATGTTGGCCTTTAAAAGAGAAGCATAATGTTAAGTTAAGTGTTGCCAAGATGAGAATGATTAGGTGGATGAGTGGCTTTACACTTAGAGACAAAATAAGAAATGAATATATTCGTAATAGGGTTGGAGTTGCACCAGTGATGGATAAAATTAGAGAGAGTCACCTTAGATGGTTTGGTCACATTAAACGTCGACCACCTGATGATCCGATTAAGAGAGTAAATGTTTTAAATACAACTTATGTTAAGAAAGGCAGAGGTAGACCTAGGAAAACTTGGGCTTATTGCATAAAAAATGATCTTAATTTATTAGAATTAAACGAAAATGTGACACTAAATAAGACGCAAGGGAGAAAAAGGATTCATGTAGCCGACCCCACTTAGTGTGACTAAGGCTTTGTTGTTGTTGTTGTTGTTGTTGTTGTTCTTTTCTTCTTTTTTTTCTTTTTTTATTTTTTTAAGGATATTTTTCAATCCTCCTTTTTTTATTTTATAATTTGTGAGGATTATTATATCTGGATAGCTTGTTAATGATTTTGAACTTCACTATCCTTAACTTATATTTAAAAACTTATACATTTTTACTTAATAAACATGACAAAAGTATTTTTCAAAAATTATTTCAATCTTTTCTTTTTCAAGTATTAATCTTGATTCCTTAGTATTTCAAAAATACAATTCTCTTTACTATAAATAGAAAAAATTTTAAAATTATTATTCTTTAAGTTAAATCATTCTATTCTTAAAATCAATCAAAATTATTGAAACTTTAATTAAGTTTACTAAATTATTTATAAATTCAAAATTTTAAGTAATCTTAAATAGATTTTTTCATTCCTTATGTTATGTTAATATTTTTAAGGAAAATATTAGTACATTAAGGACAAATAATATTTAAATTTCAAAGAATTTTCCCTTCCCCCAAACTTCAGTTTTGGTATAAATAATAATCATGAAAATTTCTAAAGTATGAGAGAAAGAATAGCATATTTCTACCAGGAATTTTTCCAAGTATATGAAAAATAATCAAGAAAGGAAAATTTAATTTCTACACATGCTTTTTATGAATATAAACGAATGGTATTAGCATATATAGAAAAATTTTAATAAGCAGGATCAATTTCTACAAAAATCATATATATATGTATTTATTTATATATATATTTAAATAATTTTAGATAAAAATAACTAAATAGGTGTTTTGATCACTACACTAACACAGAAATAAAACATCTCATAACAGAATTAAATTTTAGCAATCCAACAATCATTAATACATCAAGTGTCTCAGAACAATGGATCAAACATAAAATCAAAAAATCATCACATACATGCAAAACTAACACAAAATAAAAACAACACAGATACACAATCCTAAAAATCTAATCATCACTAGTAGTCTCCTCATCCTCGTCGTCATCAAAGGAAACGTCCACATTCTTGTTCCGGATATCAAATGGTGAGAATCTAGGGCAGGTCGGGAACTGAACAGAATGGTCACCCTTTAGGAAGCTAACAAGAGACTCAGAATACTCAGCATCATAATCACTCTTTCTTTGGGTGTACTCAGAAAGATGATCCAATTTCAAATCTATAGTATCAACTCTACACTGGGTCAAAAGTAACGTACTCTGCTGCTCTATAAATTTCTCATGCATATTCTCCCAAAAAACTAGATGGTGACTTAGCAGCAGAAGTAGAAGGTCTACCAGACGTATGTAATGAAATAGAGGGTGCGGTAGAACTCTTACCTCGAAGTCTATCATAAATACTCACACTTTCTCGTCCAATGGGCTTTGTAGACTTGAGCTTCTCCTCTGAAAGCTCATCAACAACTACAACATTCTCGTCACAAAGAATAAATCAAAGATGGAAATCCCAGTCCCAGAGAAGTGCTAGAACAAGTAGTGGCTTCTACAGAATCATAAATAATACTCCCAACATCAATCAGCTTCCTCTCTTGTATGCGGTAATTGAGGATAGCTCTGTCCTTAGTAACCTCACTCAAATGGTTGGATGGAAGGAGGCGAGCAGAAATAAAGTAATGCCATGCCTTAGAAACACCATTTAGCTTAGAAGATGAAAAATTTACCCATTTTTCGTTCCTGATCTTCCAAGCTCAAGTACCATCAGTTAAGTACGCAATAATCAGCTCCAGATCTCCTTCAGATGGAGATAATCCAGAGTAATAGCATTAATGTTCGGTGGCAGGCCGTAGAAAATTTTGATTTGCTCTAGAGTAAATCTTACTCCAACTCCTCTTATGAAGATCTCGTACTCTTCGGCATCCAAGAAATTTGCATAAAACTCCCTAACGACAGGGATAACAACAACAACAGTGAAATAACAGAATCGTTGCCAGTTGAGTGCAACGATTGTATCTTCAATCCTTCCACCAGGATTGTAAAACCTTCTCTCTGAGATAAACTTCCTTGTCGTAGCAAAATCATTGTAACGAAAATGTGTCGCGGCAGTGGCAAACTTGCAACGATCAAAATTTTCTCATTATTTTCCTCCTTAGATTTAGGTGCCAACTAAACGTGAAATAAAAACATAAAATAAATTTATAGGATCAAAGGAAATGAACTAATTTAAGCTTTTCAAACTTGAAAGAGCTTAAAAATCCATGGATTTAACTTTAAAAATCAATTTTTTCTCAATAATTTGGTTCTCTTCAAAGAGAGCAAAATCCATGGTGAAATTAAAAAAAATGGTTTAGAAGGTAGATTTGACCTCGAGATGAAGAAAGCGAGTGATTCTAAGCTTAAAAACTTGAAAATTCGGCCTCAAAATGGATCCCTAAAGTTGATTTTTGTGAAAATGGGAAGATGAAGGGAGCTAAGGCGTCAAAAATGGTGTCAGTGGGTTTAAAAACCCGATTTTCGGGTGCAGGCTGAACCAACGCTTAGGCTCCGAGTTCTGGGCTTTTCCAAAAATTCATTTTAAATATTATAATTTCCACCAAAACTTAACAAATTTGACTTCTAATTACTTACATTGGAGTATTACTCCAATTTCTAACTTCCAAGCATTTCCACAATCAATTAAAATGATAAATTAGATCCATGTTTCAAACACAAGATATAACCAAACTCTTCAATTCCATTTCATATTTTTCATTCCAAGCTCAATAAATTACAGAAAAAAGACTATAACAAGGTTCATCATTCTATAAACAACATAAACAACACTAATTCAAAGCAAATTCTCTATCCAACAACACACATTGAGCAATTAAGCAAATACACGAACCAAATCTTCGACTCACTAAAACTTGTCTCAATCACACCTAGAACACATAAAAGATCTATTCAACACCTAACTTTAATTTCCATCTCTCTCGCATTGAAGTTCACTAGGCACGCATGGAGAGAAAACCAACGCCCTTGGAAATTCTAAAGCCATCTTCTCGTCAATCCACTTGCTCTTCTCATACATTGCTACTTGAGCATCTTGATAGGCTGCCATATGATCGAACTAAAGTTTTGTTTGCCATTCTAAGTGCTCGAATTGGTGGTACATCTCATGGAGATGATTTCCAACACTTAGAAGTTCCGCCTCAATCTTTTCTAAACGACTAAATAACCTCTCCATACTAACTGCAATAAAACCATTAAAATAAGGTTGAGGATCTTTGGAAGACTTGTCTCTTACCTCATTGTCATGATTTCCTCTCTCCATTGCTTCCAAACCTCTCTCTTCTCTTCCAAAATGAATTGTTCTGGTTGAAAATAGGGTTTCTTAGGGATTGGGGACGAAGATAGACCAATTTATAAGGAGATTTTGTGTGAAAAACTGAAGATTTTCGGTTATTGCACGAACAGTAAATAGGGCGCTTAGGTGCCAGATTCTGGCGCTTAGGTGTCGGACAATCGATATACATGGTTATTTTGGCGCTTAGGCGCCAAGTTCGGATGCCTAGGCGCTAGAACCACGTTCGACTCTGTTTCTCCTATCGTTAATTTTACAAAGTTTCGGTCTAAAAATAGGTCTATTAAAAGGGTGTGATCAATACACAAACATCGATAAAGATAAATTCAAATCACTCGTAATCACAATGATAATATATGGGTTGCCTCCTAGACCTAATCATTCACATTAATCGGGTAGACTTAGTTCGTAAGCCTCCTTGTAATTTAGTTTCATTTCTCCCATATAAGGCTTCAGTCTTAATCTGTTAACTTTAAATATTTTTCCAGTTTTGGGATCTTTAATATCCACAGCTCCATAAGGGTATATTTTCTCAATTATAAACGGTCCCATCCATTTAGATCTTAATTTTCCAGATAAAAGTTTAAAATGAGCATTAAATAATAATACTTCTTGTCCAGGCTCAAATATTTTCCTTGAAATCTTTTTGTCATGCAATTTCTTCATTCTTTCCTTATAAATCTTTGCATTTTCATAGGACTTATTTCTTATCTCTTCCATTTCTTTCAGTTGTAATAATTGTTTCTCTCTTGCAGCATTCAAATCATAATTGAACTCCTTTATCGCCTAGTAAGCTTTATGTTCTAGTTTAACAGGTAAGTAACAATGTTTACCATAAATTAACCGATAAGGTGACATTCCGATAGGTGTCTTATAAGTTGTTCTATAAGCCCATAATGCAGGATCAATTCTATCAACCCAGTCAGTTCTTTTAGGATTAACAGTCTTTTCTAATATTCTTTTAATTTCTTTGTTTGATACTTCAGTCATTCCACTTGTTTGTGGGTGATAAGCAGTTGCAATTCTATGTTTAATTCCGAATTTTTCCAGTAATGATTGAATTCTTACATTTCTGAAATGACTTCCCCCATCTGTGATAATTACCCTTAACATTCCAAATCTTGTAAAAATCACCTTCTTTAAAATTTTTGAAACACTTTTGGAATCACAATTAAGTAAGGTTACAGCTTCAATCCACTTTGAAACATAATCAACTTCTAATAAAATATAAATCTTTCCAGAAGATGGTATAAAAGGTCTCATAAAGTCTAAACACCATACATCAAAAATTTCAATTTCTAATATATATCATAGAGGCATTTCATCTTTTCTGGATATATTCCCCATTCGTTGACATTGATCACAAGTTTTCACATAATGTCGAACATATTTGAATAATGTAGGCCAATAAAATCCAGAATTTAAAATTTTAAACATTGTTTTATCCACTCCAAAGTGTCCTCCAAATTCAAAATTGTGACATTTTTGAATAATTGTAAAAGTTTCTTCATAAGGTACACATCTTCGAATCACAGAATCTCTTCCTATTTTAAATAAATTAGGATCTTCCCAAATATATGATTTAGAATCATTCATGAATTTCTTAATATATTTTTTATTCAATCCATATGGTAAAATACTGCTAACCAAATAGTTAACTATATCTGCGTACCAAGGCGTTTGTAATCCTTGAATAACATATAACAGTTCATCAGGGAATTTCTCATTTATGTTTTCTTCAGAAATCTTCTCACTACTAGTTTTTATTCTTGATAAATGATCAACAATTTGGTTCTCAGCTCCTTTTCTTTCCACTATTTGAAAATCAAATTTTTGTAAAGGTAAATCCCATCTAATCAATCTAAGTTTAGCATCATTTTTAGACATTAAATACTTAATAGCGAAATGATCAGTATGTACGATACATTTTGTTCCAAGAAGATAAGGTCTAAATTTATCAAAGGCATATACTATTGATAAAAGCTCTTTCTCAGTAGTAGTGTAATTTATTTGAGTTTCATTTAGAGTTTTGCTAGCACAATATATAACTTTGAAAATTTTCTCGTATTTTAGTCCCAATACAGCTCCAATTGCATAATCAATTGCCTCACACATTAATTCAAAAGGTTTACTCCAACCAGGTGCAACAATGACAGGTGCAGTGATTAATTTTTCTTTTAAAATATTGAACGCATTCAGACAATCTTCATTAAATTCAAACTTAGCTTCTTTTTCTAATAAATGACAAAGAGGTTTAGCAATCTTAGAATAATCCTTTATATATCTTCTATACAATCCAGCATGACCTAGAAAACTTGTCACATCAGTGACGGTAGTAGGTGGTTGAAGTTCAGCAATTATTTTCACTTTTGCCTCATCAACTTCCATTCCTTTTTGTGAAATTTTATGTCCAAGTAAAATTCCTTCTATGACCATAAATTGACATTTTTCCCAGTTTAGAACCAAATTTGTTTCTTCAAATCTTTTCAGAACTTTTGTTATATTTCCAAGCAAGACTTAAAAGAAGTTTCAAATACTAAAAAAATCGTCCATAAATACTTCAATTTCTTTATCAATTAAATCACAAAATATTGACGTCATACATCTCTGAAAAGTTGCAGGTGCATTACATAAACTGAAAGGAATTCTTCTAAAAGCAAATGTTCCATAAGGACTTGTAAATGTTGTTTTCTCTTGGTCCTCAGGAGCAACGGGTAATTGATAATAACCAGAATATCCATCCAAAATACAGAAATATGAGTGTCTAGCTAATTTATCCAGCATCTGATCCAAGAAAGGTAAAGGAAAATGATTCTTTCTAGTAGCATTGTTTAATTTTCGATAATCAATGCAAATTTGACATCCAATAACTTTTCTTGTTTGAATTAATTCATTTTTATCATTAACAATGACAGTTACTCCTCCTTTCTTCGGAACACAATGAATAGGACTTACCCTTTGACTATATGAAATAGGATAAATACTTCCAGCATCTAACCATTTTAAAATCTCTTTTTTAACAACCTCTTTCATAATTGGGTTCAATCTTCTTTGAGGTTCAATAGTGGGTTTATAATTTTCTTCCATTAAAATCCTATGCATACAGATTGAAAGGCTTATTCCTTTTATATCTGCAATAGTCCAACCAAAAGCTTTCTTATAGTTCTTCATACTCCTATTAATTTTTCTTCTTTATCTTTACTTAGTTCTGAAGATTTAATCACAGGTAAAGTTAATGAATTTCCAAGAATGCATACTTTAAATGTACAGGTAACATTTTTAATTCTAGTTCAGGGGCTTTTTCAAATGAGGGTAAAAGTATATCATTTTTAGTTGTGCTGAAAATTTTCCAATTACCATGAATATAATGAGTTTCTTCAAATAAATTTTCTTCATTCACTTCTTCAATTTCTTCAGTTAATGACTCATTATATATTATGGATTCATCATTTTTTTTCTTCAGAAATGACCTTACAATTTTCTTGATAATGCTTTTCAATTATATTATAAAAAATATCCATCTGATAGCATTTTTCTTTTCAGGATACCTAATTGATTTCATAACATTAAATGTTATCACTTGATCATTAACTCTCATTGTTAATTCTCTTTTTTGCACATCAATCATAGAACGTCGGTTGCTAGAAAAGGTCTCCCTAAAATAATAGGAATTTCATTATCTTTTTTCTTATCCAGTACAATGAAATCCACAGGGAAGATAAATTTATCCACCTTAACAAGAACATCCTCTATAACTCCTTTAGGATAAGTGATAGATCGATCAGGTAAGTGAAGGGTTAGAGTGTTGGGAGAAATCTCTCCTAAATCTAACCTTCGAAAGATAGAAAATGGCATGAGATTAATACTTGCTCCTAAATCACACAAGGCTTTTCCACAAATTTTTTCTCCAATAGCACATGGTATAGTGAAACTTCCAGGATCATTAAGCTTCTAGGTAATTTCTTTTGAATTATTGTACCACGTTCTTCACTTAATTCAACTGCTTCATAAGCTTCAAATTTCCTTTTCTTTCTTAAAATATCCTTCATAAATTTTGCATAGCTTGGCATTTGTTTCAAAGCTTCAGCAAAAGGAATGTTGATGGTAAGTTTCTTAAAAATCTCAAAGAACTTAGAAAATTGATGGTCAAACTTCTGCTGTTTTAGTCATTGAGGAAAAGGTGGTGGTGGCCTTTCAACTTCCACTTTAATAGGAATTACAATCTGATCTTTACTTGGAGAAAGCGTTTCTTTAGATTTTTCAATCTCTTCAACTTCTCTCTCTTTTTCAATTTCATTCTGATTCTTCTCTTTTAATTCCTTTCCACTTCTAAGTTGTACAGCTTTTGCTTGTTCATGGTCTTTTCCAATTTCTTTAGGATTAATTTTGACATTGCTAGGCAGTGTTCCTTGAGGTCTGTAATTAATAAAATTAGCAATTAGACCCATCTGATTCTCAATATTTCAAATAGCAGTGTTATGACTTTGTAGCTGATTACCTAGTTGCAAGATCAATTCTTCTACAGATAACTTTTTCTGCTGATTGTTAAAACTAGGAGGATAAGCTGGTCTAAAGTTTGAATTTCCTTGATTGTTCCAATTCCCGGTTGAATTACCTTGATTATTACTCCATTGTTGATGTCCATTATTCCAATTAAAATTAGGGTGATTTTTCAACCTGAATTATAATAATTTGAATAAGGGTTATTAGTTTTACTAGAAATAGCTTGCAAAGTTTCCATTGTTTGAGAATCATCAATATTTCCAGAATTATCATTACTTACATGCAATACGTTAATAGCAAAATTATCCAATTTCTTACATATCACAGCCACTTGTAAAGCTAAAATTTCATTATCTTGAATACTTGCCACTCTTTTAGGATTAACCCTTTCAAAATGCCATTGAAAATTATTATTAGCCATTTCTTCAATTAAAGTATAAACTTCATCAAATGTCTTAGCCATTAAAGAACCACCAGCAGCAGCATCTATAATAAATCTAAGTGATCCAATAAGTCTGTTATAAAATGTTTGAATAATTAACTAATCTAGTAAAGCATGATGAGGACATTTTCTTAATAGTTCTTTAAATCTTTCACATGCTTAATAAATTGTCTCTCCATCAAATTGCATAAATGACGTAATATCATTTCTTAATTTAGCAGTTTTAGAAGGAGGAAAATATTTAGCAAGGAATTTTTGCGGCATATCTGCCCAAGTTTTAATAGAACCAGTTGCTAATGAGTTAAGCCACATCTTTCCTTTATCTTTTAAGAAAAAAGGAAAGAGTCTAAGCTTAATAGCATCATCAGAAACATTATTATATTTGAAGGTAGCACAAAGTTCTAAGAAGCTAGCAAGGTGTAAGTTTGAATCCTCATTTGGTGTTCCTCCAAATTGATTATTTCGAACCATTTGAATAATAGAAGGTTTAAGCTCAAAAGAATTAGCATCTACAGCAGGCATTTTAATACTAATATGAAGTTCATCAACTATAGGGTTTGCATAATCCCTTAATGGTTTATAAATATTTTTTTCATTAATTTCTATTGGATTTTGATTATTGTTATGTAAGTTAGCCATTTCCTGATATTTTTGAATTTGTTTTCCTTTTCTAATTCTTCTAACAGTTCTTTCTAATTCAGAATCAAAAGGTAATAATTTTTCAGATCCAGAACTACGCATAAAAATAAAATAAAATTTTTTTGGTATTTTTGTTTTTATATATTTTATTATTATTTTTTTATATTTTTATTTTTAAAGAAATAAAAGTGTATATATCTTTTAATTTGAAAAATCTAAAAATTGTCTTTTCACTTTCTTCCTTCCTTTCTTTCTTAATTTCTTTTCTTCCCCTACAAGGGTACCAAAAACTTGAACCGACTTTTACGAGTATCTATATATGTAAGAATTTATGAATTTATATTTAAATAATTTCGTAAAGTCTCGATTTTAAACGCAAGTATACGTATCATTTCAAGTAATACAGGGCTTTATTGGAGTCCTGGTTATCGATTCCACAGGGAAGATTTAATTAAGATTAATTGAAGGAATTTAATAGATTTTCAAATTAAAAGTATTTATATTTTTATTTCTTTTCAAAGATCAAATTTTAAGTATAATGAAATTTCTACTAAATGCAAGTAAGCAACAATAAAGTAAAGGTTAATGCAAGTATAAATAAAACAACTTTCTCCTTTTCAACTAATCTAAGATTTTTCAGAATAATTATCATTCGGGGAGAACTTAGATTATGGTATTGCACCAAATAGAAGCATTCCTATTCTTTACCTTTGCTCGATAGTATAAAGAACATTGGCTAATCTATAGATTGGTTCAGGATGTATTATTAGTAGAATGGGTTAATCTATGCTCACACTTCTGGATGTCCAAGGGTGGCTATGGTCGGCCCTATTAGTGACCTGTTCCCTTTCTATAAACCAAATTATTTGAATTTAGTCTATCACTCTAAAAACTAATTAATTCTAGGCCCAATAAACAATATCTCCCTATTTATTTGCACTTTACCTTGAATAACCCGCTCAAGGCCTTCGATACCCAAGGATTCATGTGATATCTATTGGTTAAGAACTCATCTCCGGATAGGTCTCAGAATTATTCAACAGGATTTAAAAATTCAAATGGCCAGTTTAATAAGTAAATTAAGATCAGCTATTAATATCATCAAAATTTTTATAAAATTTAAGTTTAAGTTCTCCAACGAAATTAAATTATCTTTATTTTCTTTTCATGGTTGAAAGGAGAAAGAAAACTAACTACTCAAAACACATTGAATTCACACAACAAAACATATTTATAAAACTTTGAACCAAGTTACAAATACTTATCTGGAATGTTCCTTCAAGTGATCCGCTGACTCTTTTTGACTCCAATGCAAAATGAAAGACTTCAACAGAAACAACACTTATAAATTTACACTTACTACGCAAGGAATTGAGTAGTAACACTCAAAATAACTAAAATAAACTCAATAAATACTTAAGAAGGTGGCTCCCTAAAATTATTTTCAAGCGTGAGAGAACTCTAGGGTGCTTGGGGCCTTTTCTCTTTAGAAATGACTCCTATTTATAGAGCTTCGAAAATGACCAAGGGTTGCTTAAAGTACCTCTTCAAAATTTGTCCAAATACAATGTATCTTCTAGAAAGTAACTGTGGTTCCTAGGCGCCGAAGTCCGTGACCAAGTCTTCGCACCTCCTCACTTTGGATTGCACCTCTTCGAGATTAAAACTATTTTCTCGTGTCCAGATGCATTATATCACATGTACTATGTATTAGGACTAACTTCCAATCTTCTAGAAGGTCTGATAACTGCTTAACACCATCAAAATAACTGCCCAAAGTTGTCAAAAATCTTATCTGCTTCAGTATCGAATTGGTGCCTAGGCACCGGATTCTGGTGCCTAGGCACTGGATTCTGGTGCCTAGGCGCCAGACCTATAATTTTGGCAACTTTTCTTTTAAGCTCTATTTTTGCTCCTTTTTGCTCCTTTTTCCTTCTTGAACTCTTTTTTTATCACCTACTTCCAAAAACATAAAAATACCTTTCATTAAAGCATAATATCTTTAAAAATTGAATCATAAATGAGGCATAAAAATAGGTACTTCTTAAGTGGATCAATGACCTCATTCACAACCAATTGGAATGCTACGTGCACGATTTGGTCATTAAAAGTAAAGTAAAGAAAAATCACCTAAATGATTTGAAGATCGTATTTTAACTATTACGATAATATAATATGAAGATGAATTGCTTAAAGTGCACTTTCAACATTACATCCAGGAAATTTTTAGGATTCGTTGTTTGTCATCGGGATATCAAAATTGACTAAGAAAAGATTAAAACGATATTAGAAATGCCTCCTCCTAAAGCCTTTAAACAACTACGTTCTTTTCAAGGAAAATTGTCATATCTAAGACACTTCATATCTAATATGTCAGGAAAGTGACAACATTTTTCGAATCTACTTCGAAGGGATGTCACAATCATTTGGGGAGAGTCATGTCAAAGAGCTTTCGAAGATATTAAACAATATCTAACGACACATCTTGTTTTAGCAGCCCCTATCCCGGGTAAACTATTGCCACTTTATAATGTGGCTTTGGACGAATCTCTCGGGGCACTACTTGCCTAAGTCAATGAAGAGTGTAAAGAGAATGTGATCTACTACCTGAGTTGACGTCTAATACTGGCAGAAGTAAAGTATCCTCCCATTGAGAAACATTGTCTAGATTTGGTCTTCGCCACTCAGAAGCTTAGACATTGCATGTTGTCTCATAAGGTCATCTTGATCTCGAAAGTTAATCCGTTGAAATATATGATGAGTCGACAAACACTTTCAGGATGCTTAGCAAGGTGGTCAATGATATTATTGAAAATTGACATAACTTTTGTGGCCCTTCGCGCTATCAAAGGGAAAGTTCTCGCGGATTTTCTCGCAGCTCACCCACTGCCAGCTGGGTCCCCGCTCAATGACAAATTACTAGATGAAAAAATAGTAAAAATAGAGCAGCCCACTCCCAGACGTTAGGAAATGTACATCGACAGTGTCATCAGCCCGAAGAGATAAATGACAATAGACAGTGATACCAGGCAAAGCAGGAATCAGTTTGGTCTTTGTAACTCTAGATCATGCCATACTAAGATATTCCTACCACTTGACAGAGCCGTGTACCAATAACGAAGCAAAGTATGAAGCTCTAATCACCGATTTGGAAATAGCAATACTAAGGGAAATAACGAACATTGCCATTTTTGGTGACTCACAACTGTCATTCAATAGGTGGAAGGATAATACAAAATTCTAAAACCAAGATTAGAAGAATACCATCGGTTCACAATGAAACTACTCGAGCAAATTCTGAGGGTGATATTCTATAGGATTCTTCAAGCAGACAACGCCCATGAGGATGCTTTAGCCAAACTTGCTGAATAATAGGCTTGTCCACCTTAAGTTTCTATAGATATTACAGTACAGGGACATCAGGTTTTATCGCAAATCGACCTCGACAATCTACACAAGATTGGAAAAGAAGAGATAGCAGCCACTGCGTCAGATAATACAGAAGATTGGCATCAGCCATTGATAGAAGATTTGCAAACTGCAAGATTACCAGAAGACAAGTCAGCAGTGCATCAAATTCAGAAGAGACCTCTCTCATATGCATTAGTTGATAGCTTCTGTACAGAAGATCCTTCGATCAGATGTGGTTCAGATGCCTCAGCAGAGCAGAAGTATATAAAATCGTCAAGAAGTACATGTCGAATTGTGTGGAGCTCACCAGTCGGGACCGAAGATGAAGATGAAAATAAAAAGACTAAGATATTACTGGTCAGCAATGATGACATACTACATGGATATAGCTAAGAAATGCCATCAATGCCAAGTACACGGAGTGGTCTTGCACCAACCTCCGAATGTTCTACACTCCACGATTGCCTTATGGCCGTTCGAGTGTTGAGGAATGGATATAGTGGGTCTGATAGACCCTCCATCATCAAAAGGACACAGATTCATACTCGCAGCAACAGACTACTTCTCCAAGTGTGCAGAGGCAGTGCCATTACGAGAGGTTACAACGCAACAAGTTCTACAGTTCTTCAAGAATCTGGTTGTCTACCGGGAAGGATCATTTCTGACAATGGGTCTGCCTTCAAGAGCACGAAAATAAACATTTTTATCAGAAGACACGGGATAGATTGGAGATACTCTAAAATCTATTAGCCCAAAGCAAATGGATAGGCAGAAGCCTTCAATAAGGCGCTCATTCAACTTCTAAAGAAGATGCTCGACGACAAAAAAAGAGGATGGCACGAGAAATTTCTAGAATCTTTGTGGGCCTACAGGATGACAGTCAGAACGTAGACACAATCGACCCCTTATGAACTTGTGTACTGGTTTGAGGCAGTCCTTCTGTTAGAAATTCAACTACAGTTGCTCTGGATCACCGTCACCAATCAAATTACAATAGAAGAGAATGTCAAACTTCGACTTACAGAATTAGAAAATCTCAAAGGGAAAAGATTGTTCGCACAACAGAATTTAGAACTCTACCAAGCAAAGATGATTCAAGCCCATGATAAGTTAGTTCACCTGAGGTCGTTCAAAATTGGTGACCATGTGCTTATTCTCAGAAGGCCCATTCTTGCTCACCGCAAGATTGGTGGAAAATTTGAACCAACCTGGGAAGGACATTTCGTGGTGGAAAAGGTTTACTCTGGAGGTTAATACCAGCTAGTGGACTCTCAAGGGGATAGACCCATGTTGCCAATAAATGGACGCTATCTCAAGAAGTACTACGCAACATGAGGAATCTGAAGGAAACTTTTCTATATAGAATAGGGTCAGCATCTGTGACTGGGTCCAAATCTTGTAATAAAATAAATTTAAATAAAATAAAGTAAATTTTCTCACAAAATAAAATACACTTGTTGAAATTTGTGAATCTAAATCTTATAAAACTATATTAAATAAGATAATGACATTAAAATAAAGGATAATAAGTTTGTCCTTATTCTTGTTCGCGCACAACACCACCCATTGACATTTCTCCTGTATACTTGTGCAGGAGGTGTTGGGTTGCGAGTTGGTGTTTGCTTCCAAATATGGCTTAGACTTCGCGTCTTGAAAATGAAACACACAAAAGAAGACTATAGACATGAAGTGAATGAAGAAGGTTGGTTGTAAAAGAGACCAGAAAGACATCAGGATATGGAAGAAAAGGAGGGTTCGTTAACTCACACCACTTCGCCACGAGACACGGTCAAGTCCCGTCTATGATCACTACTCCTGAAGGTATCTTGTTGTTGCTTCAATTGAAAGAGTTCCAGATGCGTCGTTGGCCTGTAAAAAAATAAGAAATGCAAATCACCGCAAGCATCGCCTCTTAGACAGGATGGAGAGGAGATAAGCTCGGGAGCTAGCCACCACGCTATCACCCATTCCAGAATATTCTTATTATCTTGAAATGAAAGAAACCGATGACAGCGCACCGTGCACCGATACTGAGCCAAAAGCTACAGAGGATCCCATGCCAACATTGGATCCGATGAAAGAAATCCTTACTGGGAGACCAACTTGCAACTCAGGTTTACTCAGACTGCCTTCAGTGACAGGAGCATTTTCAGAGTGCCCAGAATGTCATGTTTTACAGCTAAAGGTGTATGTCACATTTGAGGCATATGCAGCTGCTTCAATGCTACTCACAAGCTGGGAATATCTTGATGTAGAGCCGTGTGTACCACAGTTTGTTCTACCACCACCGCCACCACTACGAGGAGTCCCAGACTGCGTGATGGCAAAAATTAGAAGAATCAAAAGGAAGGAATTTAAACACTATGAAGAAACATAAGGAAAATTTGTCAATATATTGGAAGACTCGAGTTATAAACCGACATATTCTCGAAGAAAGACGAAGAAGGAATTCTATACTGCATCGACACTCTTCAGACTTTGGGCAGAGCGAGTCGCTTGAGGCCGAGGACATATACAGAGCCGTCAAAATGGAAACAAGGATAGGGCAGAGTCACTATTCAGTGTGGCTACTGCTATAACTTCACTAAAGATCGACAAGGAAATCCCCGGGGATCTTACAGCATGATGAGGTGGATCCAATGCCGCTGCAAATCAAAAAGATGATAAAGAGGATGGTCGAGTGGCATGTCTTGCCTGTACACTGTATTCCTAACAGCTGCATCATAAATATTTATGAGGACGGGGACTGCATCTCACCTCACATCGACCACCATGACTTTGTGAGACCCCTCTGCACGGTCTCTTTTATAAGTGAAAGTAATATCTGGTTTGAACGAGAAATCAAGATTGTCAGGCCGGGGGAATTCTGAGGTTTTGTTGAAATTCCCCTACCAGTCGGATCAGTACTAGTATTAAAGAAAATGGAGCAGATTTAGTAAAACACTACATCCTATGAGTTACAAGAAAAAGGGTGTCAGTCACCTTCAGAAGAATAGATGAAGATAAAGTGTCGTTTTACTATGAGCCAGATCCATATTTGGAGAACCTTCGTCCTTTGCCACTGTGACGGCAATACCTCCGGGTGTTCGCGATGGGACTTTTTGTTCTGCAGCGTAACTTTGGCAGGTTGGCTTCTCCCTGCAGCAGTCTCAAGTAGCAGAAATCTACTACCCCTTACAACGGGTCATGTCAGTTATTGTCACCACTTTTGCAGCAGCTAGATGATATGATATGTCAGTTCTGTTCAGTTTTGTACACATGATCTACTTTTGGATGTTTGACATCATATGATCAGTTGTACTACTTTTGGCAAAACTAAGGAAGATTTCTGTTTTCAGAAATGCTTTTTTTCAGCGCGACAGTCGAAAGCCATAAAACCATATGCTGGTTCCAAATGAAAAGGACAAAAGAATGATGTAGAAGAAAAAGATAAAATGATAAAAAAAAATAAAACTAAAATCTAAATGAAGTCAAAACTTAAGTCAAATGAAATCAAAATGAAATCGAAATTAGTATTGTAATTTAAATCAAGTAAAATCAAACGAAACAAAATGAAATGAAACAAAACAAATTGAAAGAAAATGATGAATTAAAAAAAAAACAAATGATAATACTCTCTCTCTCTCTCTTTGAGTCCTTGCACTTATCTTCGAATCCTTCACCAATAAGGGCCCATTGTATTGTTAAAATTTGTTGTAATTGCATTGTCCCAAAAGGGCGGTGTAATTCTAAACAAAGTGGAACCACATTCAATGTCCATGAATGAATTGCGTAGTTCATGGGGATTGAGTGCAAATAAATAGGGAAATATGGTTTCATGGGCGTCGAATTTGAGGTTTCAGGGTGACAGGCTGAGATCTCCAATTTGGTTCTAAGATTGGTAACTAAAGTCAAAGGTTAGCCTTTAGGTGAAAGGTGAGTGGGAGCTCCGTAGTGACAATCGATATCCTCCCAGCCTAGCCTTAGATTTAATGACTGAACTTAGGATATGTCAATGTTCTTTACATGCTTGGAAGAGGGGTACTCTTTAGAGGATAAAGAAACATTTATGCTTCTATTTGGCACATACAATATTTAATGCATCTCATTCCTATACATTATCCAATTCGTTACATGAGAATAGTAATTTTTATTATCTCAAAAATTTACCAAACCAGTTCCTCCAAAAAGGGTTATCTTTAGAAGTAATATTTGCATTTAGGAGTAGTTATTATTCTTACATATAATCATCTACCTTTAGGTGTACTTGTTAGAAAAAATACTTATATCTACCTTTCAATCTAAAGTCTGATAATTATAGACTAGAATTTAACTAAGAACATCTTACCTCGCTTCCCTGTGGGATCGATAAACGAGACTTCACTAGAGCCCTGTATTACTTGATAAGATACGTATACTTGCGTTTGAAATTGTGAATTTACAAAATCATTATAAATATATAAATCTGAAGTTATAAATTCTTACATATAAAAAAGTCGCATCAAGTTTTTGGCGCCGTTGCTGGGGAAGCTTCGATAGGAATTTTAGAAGAATTTTAGTTGAAGTAATTAGGCTTAGAATTGGAAAACTTTAGTTTTGTAAAATTGTGCTTGTGTGAAAAGTGTTTTTTTTTTTTGTATTAAAAAGTGTTGTGAAAAAAAAAAAATTTTGTTTGTGTGAAAAATAAGGTGTTTGTGAATATGTTTTGTTGTGTTGAATATATTTTTCATTTTATTTGTTTTATTATTAATGTATTATTTGTTGTGTTACGCATGCAAAACAAAGGATCTGAAGGACTTGTGCCTTATGATCCCGAGTTTGAAAAAAATAAAAAAATAAAAATACAGAAAGGACTCGAAAAACTAGAAATGGAAATGGAAAACTTTCAAGATAATAACTTGAAAAATCATCATACTTCATTGAGGGATTACGTAAATCCTACGACAGATGAAATTCACTCAAGTATACAAAACCCTATTGTAGAAGCTGGCTCATTTGAAATAAATCCTGAGATTATCAAATTGGTACAGAACAATTAGTTTGGGGGAACTCCTTTGGAGGATCCCTATTTACACTTATCTAGTTTTCTAGAACTTTGTGCTACATTTCTTTATAATGGCATGTCAGACGATGTTGTTAGGCTAAGGCTTTTTCCTTTCTCACTAAGGGATAAGGCTAAAATGTCGTTATACTCATTAGCACCTGGTTCTATTAAAAATTGGGAGGAGTTAACTCAGAAATTCCTAGCTAAGTATTTTCCACCTTCAAGGACTACTCAACTTAAAAACAATATTATCTCATTTTGTCAGTAGGAAGGGGAATCAATATACGAAGCCTGGGAAAGATTTAAGGAACTCCTAAGAAAATGTCCACATATGCTCTGCCAGATTGGTTAATCATTTGAACTTTTTATAATGGGTTAGCAGGATCCCTTAGGTCCATTATTGATGCTGCTGCTGGTGGTTCATTAATTTCAAAAATATTTGATGAAGCGTATGCATTAATTGAAGAAATGGCTACAAATGAATTTCAATGGCCCTCTGTAAGGGTAAATCATAAAAATTTAGCTAGTGTTCATGATACTGATGCGATTGCAATTCTTGCATCTCAGGTTGCTACAATATCAAGGAAATTGGACCATTTTAGAATGAACCAACCTCAATTTACTCCTGTAAGTGAGGAAAGTTCATTAGGGTGTATGATTGATTCCAACTTATTATATGAGACTTTAAATACCATAAACAACCCATATTCTAACTTTTACAACCCATGTTGGAAGAACCATCCTAATTTTAACTGGAATCATACTACTGAGGGTGGAAACCAACAATAGGAAAACAATCATGCAAATCCTAATGGAAGTTGGAATAGGCAGGGTAACACAAGATATAGGCCTTCACATCCACTTGACTCTAATATTGATCAACAATTTGAGGATAAGAAGATGTCTATAGACAAAGTGGTATTGCAAATGAGAAACTAGTTGCAAATTCAAAATGTTGCGATTAGAAACATAGAGAATCAACTGGGAGAAATTGCTAATTCACTTAGCAATAGACCCAAAGGAACACGTCCTAGCAACACTGAGATCAAACCTAAAGAGAACGATAATGAACAATTATTCCTTGTTACTGGAAAAAATATGATATATGTGCAAAAAGGAGAGTAGATTATGAATATTAATGACCAAAAAATCAATTTTGATGTGTTAAAGACTATGAAAGATCCTGTGGAGAGAAAAGATTATGATTGTTTTTGGATAGATGAAATTGATTATCTAAGTAAAGACCATTTCCAAGAAAGTTTTGAGAGTAAGTTAACAGATGAGATTGAAATAGACTTTCATGATGATTTGAAAACGTTATTTAAAGAAGACTGTATGTATGTTCAAGAGAGGTGTGAAATGATGGACGCTACCAAAAATAGTAAACTTTTAATTCCATCTGTTGAAAAATCTCATGAACTTAAGATGGATGTACCCCAAAAAATTTTAAAGCCTATCTATTTAGGGAATTCATCTACACAACCAGTCTTTATATCTTCATATTCAACTCAATTACAAGAAAAACCTGAATTGAATGATGAACAAGATAAAGTTATTGAACTAGGACTTGGAAGAGAATTTGAGGATATATTTCAAAAGAACTTTGAGTTGAGAAAAGAGGATAAGGATATTGGAAGAAAATTTTAAGGAATTAGAAAAACCTATTTCCTCAACTAAGATAGATCCTCCATCATTTAATAATTATAAAGGGGAAGAATTGGAAGATAACTTGAAACAGAAGAGTGACATAGAAGAATTTGATCTTGAATCAGAATTATCTAGAGAGAATCCGATCCAAAATTTAGGAGATCTTGAATTATCTTATAGAGATCCATTTCTTATAAATTTCAAGGATGATATTAATATGCAAATTCAGAAAATCAATAGAAGAATATTGGATCTAGAAAGAAATATGAGGAACAATGATATAAATCCATCTGAAAAGGAAGAGCTGAATGAAAAATTACAATTTGAGGATTTTGTAGGAATTCCTGGATCTGAAAAGGATTGAGTGATTGATCGAGGATTACTTAATTGGAATTTTGATCCAGGAGGAATCATTTGTCGGGCTCGCGACATTAAAACCAAGCGCTTTATGGGAGGCAACCCATAGTTATCAGTGTGATTTGATTTAGTTTGCTTGAGAGACATGATTATTAGTGTTGTTTTGTTTTTGCTTTAGAGTGGATTGACTTGATCTTTATGTGTCATTATGGATTGATCAGTTTGATTGTTGTTGGTAGATGTTTGGATTGTTAATGGTTAGATTTGATCTTTATGTGTCATGAGGGAGGTGATTCCTTAACTTCTTATTATGGTAGACTTGTATGTTCTCTTGTAGTAGTTGGATTGATGAGTCCACTATAACTCGGGTCTTACTCGGACTTGAGTTTTACAAGAGATATCATGAATTTGAACAATGACAGCTTCATCTCAATTTTGTTACATCCTTTCTCTAACTTTGTTTTCTTTTGGTAGGAGTCGCAAACCTCTTTGATGAATAACATTCGGATGATCTTACACTACAATATGTAATTATTAAAGGTGCTTAATTATAAGGATTAGATGATGCCTGAGATTGGTGCCTAGGAACCAATTTATCAGGGGTAATCTTATCTTTGGGATTATAATCTATAAAATAATTTTAAAATGTACCTAATTTATTAGTGTAGTGATTCCATAGAAATTGGAAGTAAATTAGTGTGATGTGATGAGTTAATGGAAGAATTAACCTCATTTATTATATGTGTGTTTATGTTTGTGTTACAATTTTATATAATAATTGAAGAACAATTTTTATATTCCCTTGCTGATACCTGCTATGCTAATTTAACTTTTATTTAATGAATTTCATTATGGCATGATTAGTTTAGATTTACTTACTGCTGCATAGTGTTCTACCCTAATGAATACTTGTAAATGTCTTTGATAGACATGTGTGGTAGAGAGAATTTCTGAACTGTTTTCTTCCTGCTTATATTTTCTGTACAAAATGCTATAGTTTGGGGATAGGAAGAAAAATAAAATTTTAATGTAAAAATACTTCCTTTTAGTGTAATTTTATTACAAGCATGTTTTAGGTTATATTTACTTTCTCCTACAGTTATTCTATCTTGATTATGCATGTATATGAATTTGATAGGATGTTGTAGTAGTAAGTAGATTCAACCTTTACTTTTTCTTACTGCAACATTTTATAGAATTAATTGCAAAATATTTTAAAATTTATGTTTGGGGGGAAGAAAAATTTTTAAAATGTAACTTTATTTTCCTCAGTAGCATGTATTTAATTTGATATCACTTTTAAAATGACCTGTGGTATGTGGTGTTACCTTTAGGTTACTATAACTTTGATTTTAAGAATGTTAGAAAAATAATTTAGTTGAAATCATATGTGAAAAAACTGTTCTAGAGTTAAGATATTTTGTAGGAAACACTGGAAAAATGAATTTTCTATTTATGGTAGAAAGGAGTTGAATATTTGAAAAGCTAAAATTCTTAGATTTAAACTTAATGAGAATTGAGCCTTTATTGAAAACCTTTTTCGAACTAATACTTACACTTATAAAAAGTGAGGGAAAGTTTTGTGTTTTGGATTTTAGAGAGAGGATAGTGAAATTCAAAATTATTAAAGACCTATCCAAATATAGTAATCCTCACATAATAAAAAGGGGATTAAAAATGATCCTAATAGAAAGAAAAAAAAGGTGAAAAAAAAAGAGATTGAAAATGATCCCGAAAGAAAAGAAAAAAAAAAGAAGAAAAGAAAATAAATGAGGAGAAGCTTGAGGAGAAGCCTAATCAAAAATTGGTTTCACTTGAATATTTTTAAATGAAAAGACTTAAAAATAATCCCAAGCTTATTCTTATTTCAAAAGGTATTGGTTAAATTGGTATAGATAAGGTGCTTAAATTCCATTTTTATACTTTCTATGAATCTTTAATTTGACAATTTTTAATAAATTTTGAAGTAAATAAAAAAATCAGGATCCCTAAGTTAAATATGAGATATTCTTACACTCTAGTCCTAGGTTGATTTGCTAGAATTTCTCCTATGTTATACTATAACATTTCTGAGATGAAATTATAGGAAACTCTATTGAAACTCACAACCGCAACCCTATATAATTTTACTCATTTTTGATGATATTACACTTTAAAAGGAAGATATTTTGTATTTTTTTTGTTTTAGGTACAAGAAATGTGATTGGAGCAAAAAGAAGCAAAAATTGTGTAATTTGTAGCAAAAATGAGCAAGAAAACAAATTTTGGCTTGACACCTTTCAATAAGTCTTTTTATGGGTAATCTCTTTTACACTTAAAGCATATTTTTGAATGAGATTACACTTTAAAGAAAAGTTTTTTTATGCTTATTTTGTAGGGCTATCTGTTAGGAACGCAACACAACTGAAATGGGGCGAATCGGAGCTGAAACGGAGCCAAACGGAGCAAAATGGTGGAGCTGCGCAGGATGGGCGCCGGGAGCCCCAAACCGGTGCCGGCGGTGCCAGAAGCCCAAGAACAAGAAAAAGGGCACCGATAATGCCCTAGTCAGCGCCGGCGGCACCCAAGACGGCTTGGATGCGATATTGGGCTGTTTTTTGGCCAAATACATCGAATTTGGACGCTTTTTGGAGGGTTTCTTCATGCACCTCTTGGGAATTTCATCCCTACTCTATTTTAAACCAAATTTGAAGCCAAAAATGAGAGGAGATGTTAGGGAAAACTTGGATAATGCTTAAAGATTTTAGAAAAGAATTAGAAATGTAGATTTCTACCTTTTGGAGAAATTGGTGAGGGGATTTTAAGAGAATTTTTAAGGGAATGTTCTAGCATTGCATGGATCCGCGGGAGACTTTGTGGGAGAAATTTTCATCTTTCTTTCAAGGGGAAAAAGCTAAGTATTGTGTTCTTCATTATCTTATGATTTTGTAAACACTTATTTTGTGGATTTGCTTTGAAATGAAGTTTTCCGTTGTGTGTTCTTCGTGCTTTGAGATGTCTTTCTCTTACTTTTTCTTCTTCTCTGGAAATAGTGGCATGAGAAGATTATGTCATTGTTTCCATTCTATTTTTCTTTTGCAATGAGTAGGACTCATGTTTAGGATATTGAGATGCTTGCTAAAAGAAGTTTTAATTATAAATGTGATGGTTTTTACTTGCACTTCATTTACATTACAATAAGGGCCCATTGTATTGTTAAAATTTATTGTAATTGCATTGTCCCAAAAGGGCGGTGTAATTCTTAACAAAGTGGAACCACATTCAATGTCCATGAATGAATTGCGTAGTTCATGGGGATTGAGGGCAAATAAATAGGGAAATATGGTTTCATGGGCGTCGAATTGGAGGTTTCAGGGTGACAGGCTGAGATCCCCAATTTGGTTTTAAGATTGGTAACTAAAGTCGAAGGTTAACCTTCAGGTGAAGGGTGAGTGGGAGCTCCGAAGTGACAGCCGATATCCTCCCAGCCTAGCATTAGATTTAATGACTGAACTTAGGATATGTCAATATTCTCTATATGCTTGGAAGAGGGGGTACTCTTTAGAGGGTAAAGAAACATTTATGCTCCTATTTGGCACATACAATATTTAATGCATCTCATTCCTATACATTATCCAATTCGTTACATGAGAATAGTACTTTTTATTATCTCAAAACTTCACCAAACCAATTCCTCCAAAAAGGGTTATTTTTAGAGTAAT
Organism: Papilionanthe hookeriana x Papilionanthe teres; assembly: GCA_022702705.1. Lineage (NCBI taxonomy): Eukaryota > Viridiplantae > Streptophyta > Magnoliopsida > Asparagales > Orchidaceae > Papilionanthe > Papilionanthe hookeriana x Papilionanthe teres. The sequence goes on along the minus strand of CM040423.1, from coordinate 86,241,511 downwards.
ATTTACATTTAGGAGTAGTTATTATTCTTACATATAATCATCTACCTTTAGGAGTACTTGTTAGAAAAACCACTTATATCGACCTTCCAATCTAAAGTCTGATAATTATAGACTAGAATTTGACTAAGAACCTCTTACCTCGCTTCCCTGTGGGATTGATAAACGGGACTCCACTAGAGTCTTGTATTACTTGATACGATACGTATACTTGCGTTTGAAATTGTGGCTTTACAAAATCATTATAAATATATAAATCTGAGGTCATAAATTCTTACATATAAAAAAGTCGCATCAGTATCCTAAAGGAGTTATAGAAGATGTCTTAGTAAAAGTAGATCAATTTATCTTTCCTGTTGATTTCATTGTGCTAGATATGAAGGAAGATAAAAAGACACCTATTATTTTGGGGAGAATTTTCCTAGCTACACAAAGAGCAATGATAGATGTGCAGAAAGGGGAATTAATTATGCACGTCAATGATTAAACTATTACATTTAATATTTTAAAATCAATGAAATATCCCTCAAACGAAAAAGTTGATTAATGTTTCAGGATGGATGTAATGAGATATCTGAGTGAATGTCATTTTAAAGCAAATTATGAAGAAAAATCTGAAAGTAAAAAAGTTGGAACACGAGCAAGAAGATGAGCACAATATTCTGATGATTTTAATGAGAAAAATTTAAATTATGTTCAATAAAGTTTTGTAGTTTTAGACATGACAAAGAAAGATGAATATTTTAGTCCATCAATTAAAAATCTCCTGAACTTAAATTGAAATTACTTCCTGAACATTTAAAATATGTCTTTTTAGGTGATTCCGCAAATTTGTCAGTTATAATTTCCTCGAAATTAACTAATGAAGAAGAAGAGAGTTTGCTTGAAACTTTAAAGAAATATAAGAAAGTTTTTGGATGGACCATAGCTGATATTAAAAGAATCAATCCTTCAATTTGTACGCACAGAATCCTTATGGGAAAAAACTACAAACCCAGGGCTGATCCTCAAAAGAGATTAAATTCTGTTATGAAAGAATTTGTTAAGAAAGAAATATTAAAGTGGTTAGATGCTGGAATTATTAATCCTATTTCAGAGTGCATGGGTTAGTCCTATTCATTGTGTTCCTAAGAAAGGACGGGTAACTGTAACTGTTAATGAAAAGAATGAATTAATACCAACAAGACAAGTTACAGGATGACGAATATGCATTGATTATAAAAATTATATCGTACCACTAGGAAGGATCATTTTCCACTTCCCTTACTTGATTAAATGTTGGATAAACTAGCTGGGAATAAATACTTATATTTTCTGGATGGATATACTAGTTATCACCAAATACAAATTGCTCCTGAGGATCAAGAGAAAACAATGTTTACCAGTCTTTATGGTACATTTACTTTTAGAAGAATTCTCTTTGGTTTATGTAATGCCCCTGTTACATTTCAAAGATGTATGATGATAATTTTCTATGATTTAATTGAAAAAGGAATTGAAGTGTTTATGGATGATTTTCCAGTGTTTGGAATTTCATTTGAATCATGTTTAGAACATTTATCTAAAGTTCTTAAATGCTATGAAGAAATAAACTTAGTCCTTAATTGGGAAAAATGCCAATTTATGGTGGTAGGAGGAATTGTTTTATTACATCATATTTCAGAAAAAGGTATGGAAGTAGACCCTGTAAAAAATTAAGTGATCACTAATTTACCTTGCGCAACAAATATAAGGGAGATTAGGAATTTTTTAGGTCATATTGGATTCTACAGGCGTTATATTAAAGACTTTTAAAAAATTGCTAAGCCTTTATTCCATTTATTGGAAAAATATGTAATTTTTAATTTGGATGAAGATTATCTAAAAGCTTTTAAACTATTAAAAGAAAAATTAATCACTACACCAGTTAATGTTTCACCAAATTGGGAATAACCTTTTGAATTAATATGTGATACAAGTGATTATGCTATTGGAGTTGTTTTAGGACAAAAATATGACAAAGTTTTCAAAGTAATCTACTATGCTAGTAGAACTCTTAATGAAGCTCAAATTAATTATACAACAAATGAGAAAGAGTTATTAGCTATAGTGTTTGTTTTTGATAAATTCAGATCATATTTAATTGGAACTAAATGTATGGTGCATACTAACCATTTTAATATTAAATATTTAATGAAAAATTAGGATGCAAAACCAATATTGATAAGTTGGATTCTTCTTTTACAAGAATTTGAATTTGAAATAGTAGATAGGTAGGGTGCTGATAATCAAATTTCTAATCATTTGTCCAGGCTTGAAAATGAAAAATCTCTCTATTCTAATGAAGAAATTAATGAACATTTTCTTGATGAAAAATTGTTCACTATTAATGAGTGGCGTGTTCCATGGTATGCCGACATTGTAAACTTTATTGTTAGTAACACATTACTTTATGGTTTGACATACCAACAAAGGAAGAAATTTTTATATCAAGCTAAAACTTATTTTTGGGACAGCTCGTTTCTATATAAACAAGAAAATGATCTAATTATTTAAAGATGTGTACCATAAGAAGAAACTTATGAAATTATTCAAAAATGTCATGATTCTGATTTTTGGGGACATTTTGGAGTTGATAAAACTGTATATAAAATTCTGCAATCTGTATTTTATTGACCTTTAATTTTTAAGGATGTTAATACTTATATTAAAAATTGTGATCGATGTCAGCGCGTAGGAAATATTTCTAGAAGAAATGAGATGCCCCTCAATAATATGTTGAAAGTTTAAATATTTAACGTTTAGGGAATAGATTTCATGGGACCATTTTTACCATCTTTCAAAAATTTATACATATTGTTAGCAGTAGACTATGCATCTAAATAGATAAAAGTTGTTGTTTTATCTTGATGTGATGCTCAAAGTGTTGCAAAGTTTTTAAGAAAGAACATATTTTTTACATTTAGAATGACAAGAGTAATCATAATTGATGGGGGAGGTCATTTTAGAAATGCAATTATGTAGAAATTAGTAAAGAAATATCATATTATTCATAAAATTACTACTGTTTATCATCCTCAGACAAGTGGTTTGGTTGAATTATTCAATCTTGAAATTAAAAGAATTTTAGAAAAATCTGTTAATCCAAAAAAAAAGGATTTGTCAATGAAACTGGATTTTGCTTTGTGGGCCTATAGGACTGCATATAGGACTCCTATAGGAATGACCCCGAAGGCTAATTTTTGGGAAAGCTTGTCTTTTACCAGTTGAACTTGAGCATAAAGCATATTGGGCTATTAAAGAGTTCAATTATAATTTAAAGAATGCTGGAGAGAAATTATTATTGCAATTAAATGATCTTGAAGAGATAAGGAACGAGTCATATGAATGTGCTAACATATACAAAGAAAAGATGAAGATGTGGCATGATCGTAGGATTCTGAATAAAAATATTGAGCTAGGACAAAAAGTTTTGTTATATAATATCAGATTAAGATTATTTGCTGGAAAACTTAAGTTCAGGTGGATTGGCCCATTTATTGTAATATAAGTTTATCCCTATAAAGATGTGGATATTAAAGATCCTAAAATTGAGAAAATATTTAAAGTGAATGGTCATCGATTGAAACCTTATTTCTCAGTAATTAACTTAAACTTGAT